>JACDJE010000122.1:716436-908492 GCA_016647715.1 Pavo muticus
CGGGACGACGGGACGAGGCAGGCGGCCGTGCGGTGGGGCCCGGCCGCTCGGCGCCGCTCTCCGCGCCGGGCGCCCGAAACACGTGGGTTTGACACACGCACCGCACACGGTCTGCCTGGCGGAGGCGGAGGGGGAAAGAGCGGCACCGAGCGGCTCCTCCTGACGCCGGAGCGCCGGCGCGGTACCCCCAGCCGGGCGTGCTGCCTATGCCGGGGCTTCTGGGGTTGGCCTGCGCCGCACCGGCACCTGTCAGCCGGCGGGGTGGGGAGGGGGCCCGCGGGTGCTGTGCCCGCTCTACGCCGGCCCGGGGCCATTTTGAGGCGGTGGGCGTCGGCGTGGCGGCTGGCGCGTTATGGGTCGAGTGCAGGCTGGTTTTCGTTGTCTTTCAGTTCTCGCAAGCAGAAGGCCCCAGCGAGAGCACCGGAGTACTGTGTGAGAGCCTGGCTTCACTCGGCATTTCCTTAGTCCTCTGGCTGCGAGTGCCGGGCAGCCCCAGCTCCCTGCAGGGCCTGCTGCACAGTCTCACAATGCCTTGTGTGTTTGACGCCAGCCCTCCTAATGCAGCTGGGTGCAAGCAGAGCTGGGACGGTACAGGGCTGCTGGCTGCTTCATGCCCTGTGCAGGGGTGGAATCATAGAATCATTAAGGTTGGAAAAGACCTCTAAAACCATCGAGTCCAACCATTAACCCACCCCCACCATGCCCACTCAACCATGTCCACCCATGCCACATCTCCACATTTCTTGAACACCTTCAGAGTTGATGACTCCTCCACCTCCCTGGGCAGCCTATTCCAGCAGTTCATCACTCTTTATGAGAAGAAATTTTTCCTAATACCCAACCTGAACTGCCCCTAGCGCAACTTGAGGCCATTTCCTCTCATCCTATTTCTGTTACCTGGGAGAAGAGGCTGAACCCCATCTCACCACAACCTTTCAGGGAGTTGTAGAGAGCAATAAGGTCTCCCCCGATTCTCCTCTAGTCTGAACAATCCCAGCTCCTTCAGCTGCTCCCCACAAGAATTGTGCTTCAGATCCTCCACCGGTTTCACTGCCCTTCGCTGGCTCTGCTCCATTTCTTTCTACTCTTTCTTGTAGTGAGGGGCCCGAAACTGAACACAGTACTCAGGTACTTCTTTGCCTCCTGGACACACTGCTGGCTGATGTTCACCTGGCTGTTAGCTAACATCCCCAGATCCTTTTACTCTGTGGTACTCATGCAGCAAGAGAAAAGCTGAGTGGGGATCTCTAGCTAGTCCTCAACCAAGGAGATGTCTAGTCTGTGGCTTTTTATCTGATAAAGTGCACAAATAAAGGGGCAATATCTGTCAGTATCCTCTGTTCATTTTTCAAAGTCTCTGCCTGAGTTCTGGACAAAAGGAATGTGTTTGAGGCCCAGCCCTGATCCTTGTAGGCTGAGAGCACACATGGCTTTCCGACCCACAGCACTGAAAAACTGAGAGGCTCTTTCAGTTCAGCAGGTCGGAGGAAAGACACAAAGCCCTTCTAAGAATTTTGCAGAAGTTTCTCAACATTTTAAAACTCACAGGGGGATTTTGTGGTCTCATTACAATTGAGTAGCATTTAACTCAATGATGTCACCTTTCACATCTCAAGAAGACAAAGGTCGAGGCTGGCAAAGAGTTCAGGAAGACCGAGGTCATGTGACGACTGATGTCTGCGTCTGATCCTCAGGGGGGCAAAGCGCAGCAGAGAAGTGGTGGGCAGATGTCCTAGCCAAAGGCTTGTGTGAAACATTCACGTTAGCAAGAGCCCTTCCATGTGTTCTGGAGAGTCAATGGGAGGTGAGCTCAGAAGATCTGAACAGGCAGATGTGAGGCCATGGGGTGGAGTGACAGCTGACATGGCAAAGCCAGCCACAGCTGCTGCTGGATCCGTTGTCCCTCCCATGTCTCACCTCATAGGCCTCAGGCCGGCACAGGGCACGGCCTTCCTTGTGGGCATGCAGGATTCAACTCAAAATGCTTATGATCTTTGTGAGGATGCAAACATGACTGTGGATCAATTAACATGCCACAGGTGTGGTGTCATAGGACTGAGGCTGTGTAGCAGTGTGAAGCAGGAAAGGACAATAAACTGAGAGTTTGTGTTCGTGTAAGTACTTTTGTACTAACAGCAATATTATCTTCGATAGGAAGGTCCCCTCCTTTGTCCTGAAGCATAAATGAGAGTAAATCCTGAGCTCAGTGCCCCAGCATGACCTGTGGCTGCACCCATATGAATGTTTCATCATTATTTTTCAAGGCTGTGGTGAAAAGTACAAACTCATTTGTTTTCCAAAGAAAGTAAACTGTAAGCTCTGCTCTAGGTAGGTACCTATCTAACCACCTCCAGTTCTTGCTGGGTATCATGAGGCCTTGAACCAGTGGCTGGTCCATAGGACCACTTTGAACTGAAGCCATGATGGGGAACATTGAGTCCAACCAACTTGACTGAAGTTAGGCTGAAGTACAAACTCCAAGGTGGAGGTAAGGGTTCTAGAGCTAGCTACCTCTCTTCACTTGCTCATGTCAGCTGAGCTGAACTGCCTGCCAGGTTAGACACAGCCTCTGTCTATGCTTATGTGCCAGGTTACAGATGATCTGTGTAGAGGGGCCCTTTCTTTGAAGGAAGTCTCATGGCTTTTGAAGACAAGATTGGATGTATCTCAAAGCATTAAATCAATATTTGATTCTCTCTCCTGAGATTGCATTTGGTTTTAGGTAACTGTATCACCAGTAACATATTTATTCCTGATAGGACTAGGTTTTACTGTGAGTGAGATCATTCCTCTTTGTCATAGGTCTGAGAAAAACTTAAAACTGAAACTGTGGAATAACATTGTTCAGAGCTCTCTACTTTTACATATTTTCTAGTTAAAGTTACTGTTTTGTTTCAGTTCGGAGGGATTTTTTTGTAGGGGAAAGAAACCTTTAGTGCTGTTCCTAAATCAGAAAAGAAGTGGCAAAGGAGCCTCCAAACTGCTTGTAAATGCACAATTTTAACTTGCCATCTGGAATTTTCAGGTGAGCTGATGTTTGAGAACTGCCTCTTCTCATGTCCAGCAAAAACAAACCACCACAAAATTAAAACTTCCTAAATCAAAACATTTCAGCGCTGCACATGTGGCTCACAGTACTAATTATAAAGCATCCATAGTGATTAATGAATTTGTCACAGAATTATGCTCAGACCTGGAAATTCTGAGACACCTGAGAAGTTTAACGGAGTGTGACTGAAGTAGGTCCATTTGGGGATTGCATTCGTAAGGTAGTTGATACTTTTTAGCACCAGTAGTGGACCAGATCCCTTAAATCTGCTATTAATTTCCATCTGATTAGGTCACTTGAGAGCTCTGCTTAACTTTTTATCTTCCTACTGCCTAAAGAAATAGAATAGTTTCACTTTAAGAATGGTTTCCATTTAGCTCATAACCTGTACTGAGTTGTCCTGGGAAAATGTTTGCATAACTGATACTCTCTGAGTTCTAGATATGAAAATTATTAAACTTTTTTAATAAACAGTTGAGTTATTTTTTAGGTTTGTCTGTCTGTCTTCTCATTCATCTCTTCTGTTTATGGAATGAATGTGGTTCTTGTGTGCTTTTCTTCCAGTCAAGGTCATATTTACGGTCATAAAACATAGTCCTTCAGATTCATTACAGAAACAAAATTGTATTTGGAACCTAAGAACAAGAACAGTTTTTTACATCTTGAAGTCAGTAGTTTGCTCAGCTGATGAGCTGAGGAAATAGGTCATTTTAGCTGTCTTGGGCAAAAAGCAGTGATTACTAATCGTTTCCTTTCTAGCATATTTTCTGTTACACTACATTTCTTACTCATATACCAAACACTGTCTGTTTGTTTAATGGAATAATAAGACACAGAGAGGACAGCAGAAAATAATTAGACACAATATCTCTACTTTTGATAGAAGAATAATCTAGCTCAGGAATATCTTGAAGCAGGGCAGTCAATGGAGATGGAAGTCCATGTGGATCATATCTGATCCTGTAAAGTATATTATGTTGTGTACTATAATCCTCTGCAGAGGATTGTAATATGAATGATGAAACATATCGTCAGAAAATTTCCTTGTGCCTGGTAGCAATATGTGCCTTTAGCAATATGTGCCTTTAACTTGTGTTTACATAACAGGGTCAAAGTCTGGAGTTGTCTCCATAGCAGATTGTATGAGGACAGTGCACTTTAGCTTTACTCATGCTGTCAGAAATGCAATGTGCAGGTCAGTGCATGAGCTTTAACATGCCTCAAAATTCACAGTCCTTTCCTGAGTTTAAGGCTGGTTCATCACCTCAGACTACAAGATGTGAATCCTGAGAGGACCCTGTTATGCATCTTGCTTCAGAAAAATGTCCCTATTTCTTTGTTGAGACTATTGCTAACTAGCTGTAAGAAAAAACAAAGGTTGTGTTTTTTAGTTTCTGGTCTTCATCTTCCCCTCTCCACTTGGCTATTTTGCTGTCACCTATGCTTTGTGGAGTCACTGGCTCTCTTCCAGACCTTATATTCTACCCAGATTTTTTTTCCTTTACAATCCAGTGATTGAGAAGCATTCAACACAGAAGAAATTCAGACTAGTGGTTAACAAAATTTGTGAGCCCATTGCTCCATGGAGGACAGACAAAGTAGGTATCCCAGCCTACAGAATGGCCAATGGTTCTGATCTCTGAATGGCCTTGGGCTGGGAGAGAGTAGATGACAACTTTACTGCCTGTTATCTGAGAAATTGGAAGGATATTCCTGCGGCCATGTTCTGCTTCTGTCCTCAGTTATTTTTCACCCTGCAACATCTGCTTCTTGCAGTCAAAAGTTTAAATTTTTTAACAGAATCTGGTGCATATTTACAGCTCTTTCTACAACGATAGTTAAAACAGTAAGATTGTAATTTCAAAAGGTTGTAAAACTATGACTGTGTGAATTCTCAGAATGTGTATTTATTTACAGAATCTTTAAGGTTAGATTCTGATTCCTGTTTAGTACTGAGCAATAAAAGTGAAAATCATCTACCCACTTACTTTTTTAGGGGACTGGCTAGGCCCAAAGGTTGGTTTTAAGGAATCTCCATGACCCAGCTGAAGAACGATGGAGCCCTTCTTCCCTCAGACTCCAGTTCTGCAGAATGGAAAGAAATATGCTCGGCTGCTTCTTTTCCTGCAGGGCCAAGGAAACACACCTTTTCTTCTTATGTGCAAACTAGGTCTATATAACTGCAGTTACTGTGAGCTCATTCTTCTGAAAAGGCTTCATCTCATGGGGTTAGTAGAACTCACCTTGTCTTATGGGCACCATGTTCTTGAGCTGTGTGCCTGGCTGTAACTTCTACGCTATTGCAGTTCGTGACCAGAAAGAATACAGAAATGCTGCTTTATGCTATTACATAAAGAGATAGAGCTTAAAGAAACGATCAGAAAACAGCCAAAGGAGTCAGTGTTGCCAGGCAGACAAATGTCCAAGTAATCAAATTCTAAATTAACTGCAAGCTCAGTGTGAAGAATAAAAATGATCTTTCCTGTTGTCCTATGTCCGCTCCCTAAGGCCAGTCTGCTCTGGCCTCAGCTGGCTTGTCAAGTTAGATGATAAAGATGATGGCCCTGCAGGAAGCCCATGTCTTTCTTTTTTGGCTGACATGAGTGCACTGGGAGCTCCAGGCAGATGTTTCCCAGCTAATGATGCGGGAAAATCTTCCTATTAATACTTAACAGGCCAAGATGAAAAGAATGGCAGTTTTCAGTGGCACAAGGAGACCTGGGTCAGCCAGAAGTGCCTAACTCATTTTGCAGGTAAGTATCACAATGCTGTCCTTTGTCACCCACAGCAGGAGACCAGCACAGAAAGTGCCTTCTACCACAGGACATCAAGGAATGTTTGTTCTGCACGCCTTGTCTTCACACTAGTGTCTGCTCCACAGCTCACTGAGGCTTGCAGCCTAGGGTAATCCCAGCTGTATGTATGATCTGTGATCCTGGAGTTAAAAACCTTATTTTTATTTGGGGGTGTGTTCTGAGTCCAAAATTGTATCTTCTGAGATGACACCAGGCACGTGACTCTGCAGCATCTCCAAAATGAGAGAACTGGTAGGAGCAGCTGGTGCTAAACTGGAGGCTGTCAGCAGGGACGTGCAGTGATGCCAGCTGCAGCACCACTAGGGCAACGCTGTGCCGTGTCTTAGAAAATTAATCCCAGTGTCTCCTTTCTTAGCACTGGAGTTGCATAAATGCTAATACAGCATTGCAGGAAGCTGTCTGGACCAGGCTCTGCCTGAATTAAAGATTTCTTTCTTTTAAGTGCATGTAGCGTGGCATCTGCATTCCTTAGGGACTTTGGTGCGTATGAACCTTGTACACTACAGAGAGGACTGCATTGTCCTTACATCATGCCTGAGGCTCTGGCATTGTTTTACGATCAGAGCGAGGGAAGAAGGAGAGAGATCTCCTCTTTAGCTTTCTCATAATCAAAGCAAACATATACAAATGTTGCTTTTTCTCATCATAAGGGAATTTAAGCCTTTAAACAGAGGGCTTTTGTTGTTGTTGCGTGCAGAGTTTCACTCCAGTAATTTCTATAGTTACTTAGGAGCGTGGATGTGCTGCAGAGAGGTGAATGGGGTTTTATGCTTATCTGAAATTGTGAAATTTGAATTTTATTTTTAACAGTTAAAGACATTTAGATTTTACATCATACAGTTTATTTAATGTTTATGATCAATGCGTTCAAAAGTATTCAAAGAAATGTAAATAATAATTTGAAAAATATTTTTCTGAAACTTAGTTCTAGTTAATAAATTAAAATGTAACTATCTTTGATTCACCAGGAATTCAGAATCATTTTAATGTATATTTGGGATCTTTGGTCTAAGCATTAGGTCTTTTTCAAGCTATTTACTTTTCTCTAAAACATTTACGTGTAATATTGGTTGTTTTGTTATATAGTAAGCGCATAACCTTACCACTGTAGTAAGAGTTGCAAAGGTCAGTCTTTATGACTGTATGTATCTTTAAAGTGGTAATCCACATTATACTTTAGCTGTCTATGGAAATTACAGGCATAGTTGAGCACCTTTAGCTAACACTTGTAGGAGAAGGTGTTGAATTTCTGTTCCAAACTGTTATGTTCCATGTTCTTTTATAATGTTGAGCTCAGTAATGAGATTAATTGCTGAGAATACATTTAAATGTTTCAGAAATATGCATTTATGAGCTTGTAATAAATCATGCTCCCCAGCTTTCTGTAGGAGGAAGTCATTTTATCCTAAATAGGCATCATGCCAAGTACAGGTTCTGTATTATTGCGGCAATCATAAAAATAGCCTCTGTACAGCATGTGTAGTAAAGCAATGAATAATCTAACATATTTGTGAGCAGATAGCAATGTGCAAATGCATGAGCATTATTTATCAGTGTTTCTGTGACTTAAAATGCTATAGTGTGTGCATGCTTAAAGACAGTATTCCCAAAGTACTCTGGGAGTTAAAAATAACAGTAAGTTTTATCTTTAAAAGATACAGTGCTGCTCTTTGACATCTTAGACATTGTTACTGTCTGGTCATCTCATATTTGATAAAATATGCTTATTTTAGAGAAATGTTATTTTGTTCCTACTTTCCTTTTACCCTATGAGAGTTTTAAATAAGGATTTGCTTTTCCTTTTCGGAGTGAGCACTTTGTGCTTTTAAGATATGGATGTTGTTAAAGAGGATGTACAAAAATATTAAAATGCCAAAGTAGCTGATTTAAGAAACTATACAAAAACACTTATCAGCTCCTTCATTGCCTTTCTGCCAGACATGAAGTGTTCTACAAACCTGGGGTTGTCCTCAAGTGATATATGCTGCAATAGCAGAAATAGCAGAGTCAATAAAGCCCCCTTTTTTACAGACGAGCACAATATAGTGTAACTAATGGCTTGTGCAGATTTAGTAGGAGAACTTATCTGTAACTGACTCTGTTCTGATGTATTCAGATATTTTTGCTGAATCTAAATGGAAAAAAAAAAAGAAAAAAAAAGAAGAATTTGCTCACAGACAGGGTGTTCACTCCAACCAATTAGTTTAGAAGTATTTAGAGAAAAGAACTTTGAAACCAAGTATAGTCAGTTATCTGTGTGTGGATAATGTTCTTATGCAAGGTCTCAGAAGTTTATTTTTCATTTATAGATTTTTTTCTGTTTGCATCGTTTTCGTCTCCCAGAAAGAAATAAAGGAAAAAAAAACAACAAAACCCAGTTTCATCTGAAAGCTGGAAATATTTCCTCCAAGGCCTGGATATTTTTGATTCTTTGAGAAAATAAAATAGAAGTATATGTCATTGATAGAAGAATGCAAGCTGCTCTCACAGTCTAGTTAGTATCTTACATTACTTTTCAAAATGCTTACTACTGGAAAATGGATTGACCCTTGGCCATCTCTCTTCTGTCCTCGCAGGGTGTTCACCTCCTCCTCAAATAAAGGTAGGGTAGATACTGGGTAGTTAAAAGATGTCTGTTCAATTTTTTTTCTCTGATCAGACAGACAAATCAATATGTCCTATTCAAACAAATGTAGTTGGTAGATAAAGGTGAGTGAGTAAATGATAAAAATTTAAAAGCAATTCAACTTTGGCTAATATAAAAATTCCTCTTTAATATGCTACTTATAGCTACCCAAAAGAGTCAGGATGGTCAGGTCCTTTGTAAAAGGAAGCTGTGCTGACTGATGAAAGAGAATTCAGTTTGCATGACCCTTAGTTACTGAAACTGTCTAGTAGCTGACAGATTTCAGGAGCAGATCTCTCAGTGATAAATTCTGTAATTTTGTTCAAATGAATTTCAACAAATAAAAATGAATTTGGGATTTAAAAAATTTCCACTACTTTACTGCACTTTCTTTCAAATCCAGTACGAGAGGCCCTATAAGCTTGTTAAAAACATGTAGATATAACTATGCTGAATAACATATCTATTGGCATTGCTCCTTCTCTCAGCATTTTTGCTGTCGTTCCCTTCTGTAGTTTAAAAGCAGTATTATGGAGGGACAGGGAAGACTAGGCCGAATATTGCTCATCATTTGCATGTGGATACAAAGTACCTTAGGTTCTGCTGGATTCTTTCGAATTCCCCTGGCTTTCTTATCAGTGACATACACCTCAGGTCCTTCAACAAGTTTGCTGACGACAAGAAGTTGATTGGTGCAGTTGACATGATAGAAGGAAAAATGCCATCCAGAGGGACCTAGGCATGCTCAAAAAGTGGGCACAGGAGAGTCTAATGAGGTTTAGCAAGGTCAAGTGCAAGGTCTTGCACTTGGGTTAAGGCAGTCCCAGATATGAGTGCAAACTGGGAGAAGAACTCACTGAGAGCAGCCCTGCAAAGAACTTGGGGGTCTTGGTGGACAAAAAGTTGGACATGAGTCTGTAAGCCTATGAGTCTATGAGCCTATGATTATCTTTTGGAAATTCACATCCTTAGTATACACACTGCTCAGCAACAAATAAAGCATTGTTGCATTATCAACATTATTCTCAGTTTAAATCCAAAAAACATGACCATGCCAGATACTAGTAAGAAAATTAACTCCATCCTAGGAAAAAGCAGGACACTGGCCAAAACCATAGGAAAAAATCTGCAGTGGGGAGGCTCATTTTGGTGACGGGTAAAGACTTGGAGGTGTTCCCTGGAGGTGTTCAAGGCCAGGTTGGATGGGGCCCTGAGCAACCTGGTCTAGTATTAGATATGGAGGTTGGCATCCCTGCCTGTGGCAGGGGGTTGGAGCTTGATGATCCTTGAGGTCCCTTCCAACCCAAGCCATTCTATGATTCTATGATTCTACGACTTGAGACTTTGCTGATTAAGATCAGCCCTGCAGAGGAGAAAAGATGTGAATTTCTTGAACTGGTAGAATTTTGTTGTGAGTGGTCATGAAAAGGTTTTTATCCTTGTTTATTAAAGGACAGAAAAAGATTCTGCATTTTAAATGTGGATAATGTGAGGCTAATATCTTCTATCAGTCTCTCCACGAAACAGCTGCGTGGCACTATGTAGTTATGTAGTTAGCAGGAATGGCTAACTAACCAGTAGTAGCAGATAACTTGGGCACCAAGAACAGCACTTTAGTGACTGAACTGTACTGAACTGTACCACTCTTGTTGAGCAGATATTGGAGTTGTCAAAACCAAACATTCATCAAAGGTAGCAGGGTTACCTCCCTTCTAGCTGAAATCTGCAGAGTCTAATTCTTCATCACACTGGTCCACCAGGATGGCAAACATCTTTCTAGCCACTCATTGTGGAAGAAGGCAGACGAGGTCAGGTCTTTTGCCAGTCTGCTCTGAAGTATGGCAGTCTCATCTGCTGTTATTTTTTTCTGTTTTTTCCTAGTTAATTTTTTCCCAGTAAAGTTTGGTTTTCTTGCAAACAGAAAGCTATTCAACATTCTTGAATGCCTATAAGATACAATTTGGTTTATCAGATGCTCTTATGATCCCAAACGCCTAGCTGCTAATCCTTAGAGAACTTGAAAGTTTTTCTGATATTTACTCCTCTGTCAAAAATTAGTTGAAGATGATCAGATGATTTAAAGAGTGTCAGGCAAGGACAAATAGATGGACTGGCAGAGTGGCAGACTGCCTTATATGTTTAGGAAACACTTATTTGTGCTCACTGTGGCCTGTAACAACTATGCCTTCAGCCTGCAAGTTTTATTGGTCTATAAAATAGAATAACAAAAAAAAGTCTTCATTTTTATCAAGTATTTTATATCAAATTATATAATATAAATATTAGTTTTGAGTTATATTTCTATAAAGGTGGAATGGATTCATAAGACTTACTGATGTAGACAAAAGACATTTCACTAAGACCTTACATGATATGCAAAAGACACATAAGAAAAGAAACCATGTTCATTGATTGGCTCAGATGAATCACTGGGAGTACAGTGTAAGAATCAATACCATTTGCCTAAAGATTAATCTCCCTGTTCAGTTTAAGTATTGTTTGATTCACAGCATGCCAACTCTCTAAGCAAATTCTTTTAACTTTGAGCTTCGGTAGCGAAAGATGTTATAAATGCAGTGAGTTAATTTGCCATCCCCAATCCTTGTCATGTGATCTGATAGCTCTGGAGGTTCACATATCCTTTGGGTAAAGTGACAAGGCTTCTGTTATGTGCACTGAACTGAAACTATGTGAATAAAGCACAGTCTTTAATGTTTTAGAGTACTGTGTTATGTATTTTGACAAATTTAGTTGAATCTTAATTATTTATATAGCTCCAGAATGTAAAGTGATTCATTTCTGCAAAAAGTAATTGCCTTTGCTACAGGGGAGCAAGTGCTGTTAGTAAGCATCTGTGACAAATGAAGACCTGTCGCCAACAAGCTGGCAATTGCTGCATATTTCCACTGGGGGGTATCTTTGTTTCTGTACTGACTTTATATATTTTAGCATAGGAAAATACTCTTTTATCTGTATGCAACATTTTAATTATTCACTTAATAGTTATCATGCTACATTCACTTCCTTCTGTGTGTTAATTAAGATGATTGGATGAAGAAAATGCATTTCTTTGAGATATCTCTGTGCTGTTAGGGCCCTGCTGCTGATCACTCCTATGGCATCATCAATGGGAGTCAGGGTGAACAGAATGAGTGTTCCTCCTGTAGCTGTTTTACATAGATTTTCCAGGCTTTCAGCATTTCTTCTGAGCATGAAAATAGGAGCTTAACTGGCCAAGGACATGTACCCACTGTGAAACAGCAGTTCCTTACTGTGTTTGATAACCCTAATGTGACAGAAATATCCCTCTGGTAGCTTTGTGCTGACCTTCCAGATTGATGAGAAGCAGTTATTTGCAGTGTTAAATTTGGGGCTGATCAGTTGCTCATAGTGGTCAGATGTCCAGAGTCTATTTTTGGATTCTGGCTGCTGAGATGTGATTCAGAGGACACTGGTTATTGTGAGGAAATTATGAAGCTTTAGTATTTGTGTGTATATAGGTAATTCTGAGACAGATTTGCTACTTGATTGCAGAATTTGCCTTCTGAGACTAGATAATATATGTAAGTTTTTAAATGATTAATTCTGAACTCTTCATGTTCACATTGTCACTTAGGTCTTTGGAAATGTTGGTGTACAAGTGCCCTGGAAAGATAGAGTTGAGAAGAGTCTGAGTTTTTACTTTTGAAAGTCCAGTACTCCTTACCAACCAAAGTCATTCTTCAGAAACTGATCTTTATTCTTTCATTCTATCAAGCAGGAGTTTTATTAAAAAACAAACAAACAAACAAATAAAAAACAACCATGGTAATATTTTCTTTTCAAGAGTGAATCAAGCTGATACCCAGTTCTCCATTAACTGACTGTAAATCCTTGGTTTTGTTTTAAATACAAGGGTACTTACTAACATGTACTAAACCACTACATCTAATGGGATTTACTCTTCTGCCGGATGTCTGTGCAGAAATGGTTAGGTCAGTCAGGGACACCAGATTTCATGAAAGAATCATTGTTAAAGCTCCATGTGAAACCTGACTAAATTTTTCTGTACATTTTATAGTAGGTCTGACAGTTCTAGTGCGATAACAAATAATTGAATGAATCTTGATATTTCTTCCTAACATTTCTTTATTCTTCATTCACTTTTAGACATGTTTGGAGTACAGGATTGAAAAAAAGAACACCATAGATATTTTATATTGATTATGACTTAAGTATTGAATTGGATTCCTTCTGGTGCCTCTGGTACTTCAGCAATAGTATAGATTAAATGTTTTTGCAACTGCTGTCATGTTTGCTGCATTTTTTTTTGCCAAACACATTTTTGCATTGCATTTTTTGGCCACCTGTTGAGGTAAAACAGGCAATGCCTGGTAGTGGTGTCCAGTGGATAGGACACTGAGGTGCTCCCCAAGGAAGGGTCCTCTCTAGTTTCTGAAAACTGAGATCCTTCTTCATGGTCACAAAAGTTGCCCCCAAAAGTGATAGGTTAATAGCAGCTTGGTACAACTGAGGTTTGCAACTACTTTTTTTGCTGTAGATTTCTAAAACATCTCTAAGGTGTTTCCCACTTAGGAAAAGATACTTGAGGAATCTAAAAAGAAATAAGCTTAGTTTGTTTGTTATGTGCAGCCATTCAGGTTCTGACTGAAAATTGCTTAAGCACTGTTACACATAATGATAATTTGGGGACTCTTGCTCCTTAAGCACGTAGTGTTAAATGGTTCCTGTGCTGTTGTTGATGGCAGCACCTGTAGCTGGTCAATGCACAGCATCTGCTTGGGCTGCCGAGCCCTGTTTCTTCTCTGTCTGTGCATGCTGGCACCTTGTTCTCACTCAGTAAAAAAGCTGCTGCAACATAGCTTCCATAGAGAGTCATTTATTTGCTTCACTTTTCAGAATAAGTGAAAATATTAATGTGCAGTTACAGAGTAAAATGTAATGTGCTCATCAGCATTAGGAAATTATGAATGTTGATTTCTTCCTACGGGGTATCAGGGCACCAAACGACTCCCCTGGTGGGACGCGTAGTGATGGGCCCTGCCTGCCTGTACTTACCAGGAGCAGGGCACTGGGGGCACCAGGGCAGCCCCAGCCTCAGGCACTGGGTGCCTCCCTGCCACTGCAGCTGGGCTGAGTCCATGCCATGACATGGGCTTGAGGCTGGGCCCATCTGAGTGGGGGCTATGGCCAGGCACAGGTGGGTCATGGCCTACAACATGGCAGAAGCTGTAACTCAGGTGGGAGCCACGGAACAGAAGCTAAGCTCAAATATGGCTCCCTGGGCAGAGATCAACCTCACTGTAGTTCCACCACTGTCCCCAGACACAGAATGAAGGAAAGAGACAGCCTACAGCTGCTCTGGCCCTGAGCCCAGGGAGCCAACCCTCCAGGAAAGGCCCTAACAAAGGACTATCCCCTTGACACAGATTTATCAAAGTTAAATTATCTGAGATTGGATAGTTACTTGACACGTTTCGTGAGTATTAATTGATAGAATAGAGATTTATATGCAATGCTTATTTTTAATCTTTTACAGATCCCTATTAATCTATCTTGTTTACACTTCCACACTCTCAGCAGAAACAGTTCTTACAAAGCTGTATGCTGGTTTTCTGTTTTATCTAGGAAGGAAACAGAGATTTGTTGTCTGCCTGCTTTGTTCACAGGGATAACGCTGCTGGAATCCCATGAGCCTGCATCAGAAGGCATCTGGGAGTTAGACAAGCCTTGCAGTTAAGCAGATTAATGATGATTCCTTTTCTTCAGTCTGGCAGCGGGTGTCTGTAACTGATTCTGAGCTTTGCAAGATGATACTTTATCAAATAAATGTGCTGTCAAAGTTAATTAGTTACTTTTTGTTTTACTATTCACCCCCATGATGACAACCTACCAACAGTGAAAAGCGCTCAGAAAAAACATCACTTACTGGATTTCGTGGGCACATGAAAACAGACTTCTGGAAAACAAATATGAAGGCTATATTGGATTTTGCTTCCCTGGTTGTTTCTGACAATATAAATGATTAAAAGCTTTTGGAAATTTTGACCATGCTGGCATATTTCAGGAGTCTGTCATCTGTCTTCATGTGAAGATGTTTCTCACCCTTGCAATGAGGCCATGCACGCACAGAAACCTATGAACTGTGTTTGAACTGTGATTACCACAAGACTGGCCATAGCTGCCATATATCATTTGTGATGGTATGGAGAAAAACTGTTCTTCAAAACAACTGGTGAAGCATGCCTTAGTGCTTATCTCAAATTCTCTGAATACAGATTCGTCTACCTACTTGATACCATCTCTAACAAAAACAACACACTGACCATTTATTTCATAACTGCCAAACTGCTTGACAAGTGGTTCAAGACAAACACCTGCATATTCACAACATTTTGAGCTATCTTCCTAGAGACAGGGACCCTGCCATCACAAGGAATGAAGCAGATAATGTGTATGGGAAAATTCTCACAATTGAAGCAGGATGTTTTTTTCACTTTCTACCCCAGATACTGACTGAAGAGAGGGTTCACTGAAAAAGTCAACAGCAGTGTAAAAGACAGCAAACACGTGATAGCAATTGCAAAAACAATTGTAGCATTGTAAGGATTACAATGTAAGCTATTTATATCTCAGCAAAACTAAAATAAAAATGTAGAAGTGCCATCTTTTTCTATGCAGGTTATGGTACTTGGACAGGATAATTAGTTCATTTTCTTTAGAAATCTGAAAAGTAGCTTATACTAATTTCATCAACAACTGAATTGTTGATTAATTGTGTTGTGCTTTTATCGGCAGGTAAAATCAGTTGTGCCATTTTACAGTTGTGAAATCTGGATGTTATGTAAACTGCCAACAAAGACTCTGTAATATTGCAAACCCAAGAAGCTGTTCCTTGACGCCACATTGATGCAGTTAATGTAAAATAACAGATTTTAGGAAGTTTTGCATGTTTTAACTTCATTTTATTTCTTTCAGTGTCAGGAAATACCTAGCCAACAAAATGTCTTGATAATATAGTAGTAGGATTCACTGAAAGTTGAGCCCTTAGCTCTTTCAGAATCCTTCGGATAATCTGGTCAGAAAACTTCACCATTATTTAAGGTGTTTTTTGAACCAATACTACTCCAGGAGGCATGCATACCAAAATTTCTTATATATCACTGGCATACATGTTTAAAAGTGATTGGGAAGAGAATCAGGAGAGTTCCTGGCTGTTCTGTCAATATGGTACATCAGCTTCCTTCCACTGAACTGAGAGGCCTTTCTGAAGACAGAAGTTTTTCCACCCTCCTCCACAGACAATGGAAATGGATAGGTGTTTCCAAGATATGGCTGAGAAGGACTGAATCATCTTTCTGATTGATACTCATGCTTCACTCTGATGATTATCTAGGGAGTCTAGCTGTGCTGGTCATTGAAGAAGTAGTCACACCTTTCCATTTCTAGTGGGGCATTATACCTACAGTTTAAATCTAGACTTGCTTTTTATTTCTGTTTTTAAATGACAAGTTGTCAGGATGTCACAGCAGTAGAATTCATTGGGGGAAGAAGGGGAAGGTATGGCATATCTGCCAATTCCATGAGGGAAATAGACTGGGCTCTACAGTGGATCTCAGTAGTTTGTCACGGCTTCTGGGAAGCAGTCTCAGTCAAGTGGACAACTTCCCACTGCTTTCTTTTTTAATGGGGTAGCCACATCCTCCCCATTTACCCCCCACCTCCTTCCTCCCTTGCAAAACTGCTGTGATAGCATAACCCACAATTACCAGAAGCAAAAACCCATCATTACATTTCCATCAGACTGTGCAAATACTAATTTTAAAACACAGGAAGTCCTTATGTTGTTGCTTACCTACATTCTTTAGGAAGAAAACAGACAGGGATTAAAATATAGGTGACTGTTGCTACTGTCATGACAAGCTTAGAGTCTGTACCAGTAGCTTTCAAAATGCAATGCAGCTATATTCTCCTGTCTTTTCCTAAACAGTGAGGTAACTGTCATGATGTGGTCATAATTGGGCTCCTCCAAAACAAACTGCAAATTTTGTTCTGTAGATTCAGTACAAAATAAATAAATAAATGCATTTAGAGATCCTAGCAAGTCATTTTCTTCAGTTATGATAGTTATCTACATGTCCCATTAATGTTCGGCACTGAAATACTAAGTCAACATCTTGCAGGTGAAGCGAATGCTTTCTCTGCAGAGTACTTATTTCTCTCCTAGTTTTTTTTAACAAAAAATTCCTTTGCAGATCTGTCACTCAACAACATAGGCCTGTAATTAGTTGTTCATTTAGTCAGAATTGAAGGGTGGATTTCACTAGCTTTACCATTGTAACCAGGGACAGAGTCTGGATTAATATGTCTATGACAAGATATATATAATTGTAGAAATCTTGTGACAGATTACCTTTCTGAATATGGTACTTTACCTTCTGCCCCACATTGGCTATAACCAGCAGTTCGCAAAGACACTGACTTTTCAGTGTTTTGGCATATTTAAGCTGAAAAAGCAAAGCATGTATTTTAGATTGGTTATTTTCAAACTAAGGAAGTGTGGTTTTTTTTTCTTTTTGATATATACCTTTTTTTTTTTTTTTTTCCCCAAACAAAACCCCTTTGTAATGCTATCCATCCTAGCAAGTCCAGGAGATTATCATCTGTTTGTTTCCACTGGATGCATGATACATAACCAACAGCTTTATAACTTACAATACTAAAGGAAAAATAATTGTCTAAGATGCATAACCAGATGGCTAGTATACAGGTTATGCAGAGTAGTCTTGCCTGAGCTTGGCATCTGCAAAGGGTTTTTCTTCTGCTTTTTGAAATAAAATCATGGTCTAAATTTCCTGTTAGTCTAAGCATCTATGTTCTCTGAAAATCAGTGAAAGATTTTGTTTGTTTGTTTTTTGTTTTTTCAGGGATGAATTTTCTCCAAGAGAAAACAAGAGAAAGAGCAAGGAAACCTAAACAGGCCTGAACAATAAAGTAGCAGGAGCAGTGGGTAGAGTCTTGTGATCAGAAGAAAAAATATTATTTTCCTTTGTGGTGTAGGCATGGAAGAAGGGTAAACTACTTAGTTTTTCCATTGTGATAAATTTTTGGGAAGACCTAGGCTTCTGGAACTTCTTTTTCAAAGTCAGTTTTTGAGATTTACAGTAAATTTAGCAATCAGGAAGTGGAGTCATCCTTCCTGACTTACAATGAAGTGCAAATATCATCTCTTTTTTCTCTTGAAAGTCATATTACTTGAACATTTGCTAAAAATATTAGTATCTTACCCCCAAAATAATAGGCCATTACGTTCACAAGACACTGAAGCTCAGTATGGAGCAACTAAGCATAGAATCAGAGAATTGTTTGAGCTGGAGGGGACTTTTGAAGGTAATCTAGTCCAACTCCCTTGAAATGAACACGAACATCAACAGCTAGACCAGGCTGCTCAGAGACCCATCCAGTCTGACCTTGAATGACTCCAGGGACGGAGCATTCACTGCCTCTCTGGGCAATCTGTTCCAGTACCTCATCGCCCTTGTTGTAAAATACTTCTTCCTTATATCCAATCTAAGTTTCCTCTCCTTTAGATGGAAACCATCTCCCCTTGTCCTATCACAACAGGCCCTGTTAAAGAGTTTGTTCTCTTCCTTCTTGTAGTCCCCCTTCAGATACTGAAAGTCTGCTATCAGGTCTCTTCTCCAGGCCCAGTTCTTTCAGCTCGTCCTAATAGGGAAATGTTGCATCTCCTGGGTTATTTTGTGTCCCTCCTCTGGATACACTCCAACAGGTTCACCTTGTTCCTGTACTGAGGACTTCACATCTGGACATGGTATTCGAGGTGAGGTCTCACCAGTGCAGAGTAAAGGGGCAGGATCACCTCCCTTGACCTGCTGACCATACTTCTTTTGATGCAGCCCATGTTACACTTAGATCTCTTTGCACAACTAGATACCTCACAACTTCTCAATGTTTTGAACACAAACAGATTTCATCAGCTTCAAGTACAATGAAGATACTTGCTTTTCTCTTATTATTATAGTCATTATAATTATTTAGCATTTTTAGTTATGTTCTAGTTATTTTTTGTATGTTCAAAGGGACTATCTGTATGGAACACAATGGAGAAAGCCTGATATGATAGGCATAGAGTATCTGCACAGAGTACCTGAGAGTCATAGTCAAAGCTGTTATACATAGGAAATGAATATCAGGAAATATTTTTATATGCCATTACTTTAGTAGTTCCCAATGTTTAGAATAAGAAATAAGGGAAGTATATCTGATAGGATCTGCTAGGTAAACGTTGAATTCTTAATGTTTCCTATTGTACAGTCATATACCTAATCTCAAAAACTGTTATCTCTTTACAAGTAAACCTGTCCAAGAAGATCAGTTTAGTAGACACATCTCCATTTAGCAGAGGCAGGAAAATTCAGTGGTAACTAGATCACTGTGTAAATGACTGGCATTTCCTTCTATTCAAGGAAAATTGTATGGTACATATTTACTCTCAAGACAATCCATCAAGATGCCTGCATAAGCCAAGGAGTCTATGTTCATGTCAAATATTTCATCCATAATTCTTACCTCTTATCCTGACGCTTTCTGAAGAGTAACACAAAGTGGATATGTGTGGCTATGTAGGGCAGGGAAAGGCTTTCCTAGTTAAGACCCACATGTCTGGAATTCTCTCTCCATAGTAATCAACTGGCCAAGTAAATATCCTGTGTGGGATGCTTCACAGAAAAGTTCAAGTTCTCTTCATTTTCTTTTTATCATGGTTCCCATATAATTGTTGCTTTATGTGGTTTTGATGTAAGAGTGAAAGGGGACAGTGATATGTCTTGTGTTCAGAGCTTCATTGAGGTGCCCCTCTGAGTTTCCTAACAATTATCTTCATGTTGTGCTGTTTGCTCGGTTTTGCGATACGATTTTAACCAGTAACTACTGAGCAATTCTCCAAAAAAGGTTGCTGTTAACTGTTTGAAAGAAACTGCAACAATATGAACCTTCACTAAATCTTGAACTGCCAGCTCAGTATTCTGATCCCCCGAGGACATCGGTAGAATGTCAGCTGGGCACATGACTTCCTACATTAAGGCTAATATAAATCAGTCATTGAAG
This sequence comes from Pavo muticus, assembly GCA_016647715.1. NCBI lineage: Eukaryota > Metazoa > Chordata > Aves > Galliformes > Phasianidae > Pavo > Pavo muticus. The sequence goes on from JACDJE010000122.1 coordinate 736,055, forward strand.
TCAGTGAATGTTTGTACAGTCCCGATTCTATTCCCAAATCCTGTCTTCCATGTATATTTACTTTGAAGAGGAATACAATGGGATGAAAACTTTATTATTTTAAAGTTTTCTAGTCTACTGTATGAATGATATTGAGACTGGGGGTTCAACTGCTGACCTAGGGTTGGCTTGGTATTTTTCCCCCTTGTGATTAAGCGGCAAGAGAAGTTTGTACTGTCAGAAGCATAGCTGCAACACAGGGAATGGACTGAGACAGCTCAAGATCTTTTGTTTTGCAAACAGGCTAGACTTTTTTTTGGTGGCTTTGGTTTGGTCACTTTTCCGAGACCTCTTTCCATAAGGGCTTTTCCTGCCTTTAAAACCTCAATTGTTTTAACAATAACAAATTATAAATGTCTCTGCAAGAAAACTGACTTGAACAAATTAAAAGGCTCGTGTTATACCAGATGTAGGAAACAATGTGCTGAGTGCCCTGCAAACATTGTCCAGAAACCTTGCTATGAAGATTTCTGGACAGCAGAGTACCCGTGGGTACAGAATTTCACAAAATAACTGTCTTCACAAGTAATTTTGCGGTACAGTTGGTTCTAGGCTGATTTGTTAAGAGAAATAATGTTTGGAAATGCACATCAAATGAGCTGCTGCTCTTGGTTTCCTTGCAAATGGACAGATAGCTTACATATAAACCCAACAATTCACCTGGCATACCAGAAAGGCTGAAGAGTGGACTGTATCGTGATTTATGGTTTGCTCCCAAAAGCAGCTCACGATTATTTATGTAGTTCTGCAGTTTCTTTCTGTTGTATTGTTGGCTGATTAGTCCCTGTCAGAACACTAGTTCTATGGTACAACGTAGCTTAAGACCTCAACAGCATGTTTTCTTTATATCATCCTACTGTGTTTGTTTACAGGGCAGGAAGAGTAGATACTATACATTGTTCATTGCTGACCTGAGGCACTTAGCTAGTATACCTTAAGGATCAGAATAATTTCTGTGGTTTATAAGCAAAGGACTTCAGGCTTAAAATTTGTCAGCCTGATAGTTCTTTGTAGTACAAGTAACAAAGATTAAATTTTGGTTTTATCTATATTCAATGCAGAAATGACTACTATAACAAATCGGTTGGTAGGGGATGAAGACGTGAGGTATATTTCATATAATAATAGTAATAAAAATAAACACAGAAAAAAGCTACTCATTTCTGGGGCTATTTTTTTTTTAATTTTATTTTACTGCCTAATGAATCAGGAAGAAAACGTCTTTGCATAAAACATGTAAAGTCCAGATGTTTATTTGTAGTAGTCCTACTAGAGTCTACAAAAGAGTTATCCTGTTAGATTTATTCCTCTGAACATAACCAAACAACTCATGCTGAGTAAGGCTGGGGCTTCCGTTCAAACAGTGGTGGTAAAACTGTGGGACTGGAATCTCCTGTATGAAGGGAAAATTTGAAGACTAACACTCACAAAGTTTGTGGAAGTGTAACATACTGGGCTCTTTGTGCTTTAGAAATATGTAATGATTTTATTTTTTTTTTCCTTTGAGAATTTTGTTCTGTTACATTTGTAACTGTCTGAAAGAATTTTTATAAACTCTATCTAAACCATGTGCATTAAATCATAGGCAGTGAAAAGTTGTTCACTATCTAGGAACAGTTTTTTTTCTTGCAATTCCACCTAGGTGGGGTGAGTGTTTGGCTTTTAATGAGATGATCAGGTTTTATCAGCAACCTCGGTGTCCCTAAAGCTGGAGACACCTACCAGGAGAAAACTGCTTCCTTACATGAAAGTGGGACTCACATGATTGAGTCTGGACCTGCATTAGATAAAATTCCCACCTGTTACCTTTTCTGGCCCAGACTTTCATCCCTTTGGAAGATATTTACTGCATTTTTGCAGTGAATGGCTTTCCTCTGTGATATTAAGGAGTGGCTCTGTGGTAAGCCAGTTATGAACAGAAGTGGCAGGGTCCTGCTCCTTTGACAATCCCAACCTGGGGCAGGCACTGACAGAAAAATTTTAAGTGGCCTAAGATGATAATTTAAAACTGTCTGAAAATATATCTTCAATCAAATTGAGCCCCGTAGATTAATGGAAGTATTTATCAGTAAGAGAAGTCAGTCTTGACCCTTTGTGGTGCTACAGTGAAAACATCCTGGAGAATCAATCTATTATTTGTAACCTTCAGTTCCTCTGATAGCTGTGTTTTTTTTTTTATTTTTTATTTTTATGTTCTATTTTTGTGTGTGAGAGTGCATAGCTGTTAAAGAGTTTGAAATGTTACAGTTAATGATGTCATTGGGGTAGGAGCAGAGGTGTGGGGACTGTTCAGACAGCTTTTTCCGTTCTTGTCTGCATTTCTAATTTCATTCCTTGATTATGTGCACAAATGCAGTCTTTAATTAGATCACCACATCCTATTTTTCATTCTGAGGCAAGACTGTGGATCGAGTTCCCAAGACTGCTAAGATACCAAAATGACTAAAAACAATTGTGCCTGAGTCGGTGATGAAAACTGTATGATGCATAATTTATCCTATATTATAGACTGAGCACAGATTTTATTCATATACATAATGTCCATTGTAAAACACTTCACGTAGAAATATGCCAGCAAGTGCTCCCCTAAAAAACAGCACCCGCTAACAAAAACCCACCTCTTACTGAGGCAAGGTGTTCTTCAATGGCCAGAGATCATCTTGAAAGATATCTTGGTGTACTGACAGACTTTGCAACCTCCTTTCCCTATCCTTCTATGTGGCTTGAGTGAGAAGCTGGCATAGTGGAGTGACATCTCCCGTGATCACTAGTTGATAGCAGGGTTGTGGGCATGCAGCAAAATTCTGAGGTGCATGTGGACAATTCAGGGCTTACAGGAAGCTGCCACGCAGCTGTCTGAGGTTCTTCATTTCCACTCTGTTTATAATGCTACACATCATTTACAGGTCTGTACCACACCTGCTGGCAGAATCTTTATGTTTCTGTTGTGTACTTTAAATAGCGTGCCCTCTGTGAACATTAATTCTCATACATCCCTGTATGAAGTGCTCTAACTTTAATGGTGATGATCAAAACATGGACTAAATTGAAGTCCTAGTTGTTAGGCAATCTGGAGTACCTTGAGATGCCTATAAGCTGAATATGAAAGAGCTCTAGTTTTTGATATATTCAAAGTATGGCTCCACTACTGCAACTTCATTTGTAGCTATGTGTGCTCTGAACATTTTTAAGATAAAGCTAAAGAATCCCCTTTGAATACGTGGAATTTATACTTTTGACATTTCTAGATTGAATGAATGTCCCGAATCCTATGGGGCTTGTGCCAGAGATGGGCACATCGTTGACTTTTCCAGCACAGTATTCGGTTGCCTGAAGCAAAACCACTCAATTTCAGTGTGATTTTCCCTGCAACTGCATCTTCTGACTGCTCATCAGTCTTATTTCTAGGGAAACAAGTAGAATCTTAGTTATGTCTCTGAAAGGTTCATTGAACACAGCACAGATAAAATTGTTGGGAAAATAGGAGTTTTACAGTTAAGTAGGGTGCTCTGACTGCATAGATTGTGACTGGTACAAAGTCTTGTATTTTGGCTGGATTATGAAAGGTGCATTCCTTTCACCCCTGTGACTGCAGTCCCATTCCAGCAGACTGCAAGCCTTGCTGAAAAATGCTGGGTAGGATTTTCAAAAAGGAACGGTTTTCTTTTTCTAGTTAAATCAGGAAGACTCTTTCTGGTTCTTAGAAATTACAGATTTTTTTCTATCTAAGTGCTAATGCCTGCAGATAGAGAAAAGACCCAATATGGAAGATGTGGCTTGCTTTCTTTCTTTCTTTCTTTCTTTCTTTCTTTCTTTCTTTCTTTCTTTCTTTCTTTTTTTTTTTTTTTTTTTTTTTTGCAACCAAAGAAGGAGGGCTAAACAAGAGAGAAGCTGGCTAACTTATTAGCTGTATAGCACTACCAGTTGCCTTATAGTGCTAGACAATACTTGTCTCTATCTGTTTGAAATCTTGAAAATGGTAGAGTCAAACCCAGAACAAAAAAAGGATATTTCTCATACTGCCCCAGCAGTAGAATTAAAAAAAACCAAAACCAATTAATTGGTAGAAGACCAGAAGGAGGAAGAAAACTATCAAAGATCAAAATACACTGTGAATTAGAGCTCCAGGTATATAACAAGGACAAATCGAATTTAAAAGTGTGCCCTAAAGACATGCCTCTTGCAGCTGACTTATTTATTTAAGTTCCTCTCGTGCTGTGACAAACAAAACATTGGTGTTTTGATGTTAAGGGATATATGGTCCTTTGTTTTCAGATATTTTTGTGCAAGAAGCATTATCCAAAGTTTGCTCTAGGTCTAAAAGGCAATTTGAAACTGATCAGTGGTGTTATATTTTCTATTACTGTTGGTTCTTGCCCAAATCAAACATTTCCTACTTGACAGATTACACAATAAATAGAAGATGACTCTCTCCTTCATTGGTAAACAGAGCCTTGTTTCTGTCACTCTGCATGCTCTTCACTACCTCTGTTTTTCATGCAGTATTTAACTAATTGGTTGTTATGTTGCCCTCCTGTCCCCTATATCCCACGATTCTTTCTGCTGTGGTCAGTGCCATTGCGTAAACCAGTCATCATAGTCTCCTTGTGGAAAACAGGTCTGTGACTTCATCATATTGTGAAATAAAGTCTAAATTAGTGCACGAAAATATTGTACAAAATAACAATTAAGTAAGTAATTAAGTTCACAATCTGAGTGTAAAAATAGAGATTGTTGATCTAAAAAGAAGTCTGTTTGTAAAATAATCGACTTCTTTAAAATACTGAAGTAGCTTTACTTTAACATCAATCATTCGGTATGTAGATTAGCTTCACATAGCTGTGTTTTTACTTCTAATTCATGTTCAGTATCTTGCAGAGTAGTTCAAATATGCTGTGAATAGATTTATGTTCACATACTTCATCTGTAAAGAACCTTGTTTCTTCAGAAAGAAAGGCTTTTGCTTTGAAACTGCATTTCACAAAAACTCATGCAAGAGTTGAGAAGCACTTATCTATAGTTGTCTAACAGGGCCCACTATAAACTACCTAAACAAGTAGGCATTCCCAACTGTCTTAGGAATGGGTAAATCAATTCCAAACATCTGAGTTACTCTTATGTGACTGCACAGTGAGTCAGTCAGCTTACTGAATGCAACCTGAAATGCACTAAATTATATATATACATATATATATACCTTTAGGAATTCTTATGGCTCTCATTTTAAATGTTCTTTCTCTTATTTTAGGATTAAACTAGTTTTCAGATTTTTGTCCCTCACTTAAATTTCCCATACTAACACACTATACAAGCCAGGGTCTTTTAACACTTTTATGAGTAAGACAGTTACTGATAGCCTGTTACATTATGAAAATCTTACTTTGGTGATGTGGCAGTAACTCTTCCATCAGAATTTTGTGATCTTTAGAATAAGCTGTTTCCCTAATTTTGCTTTACAGTGAGAAGACTATTATTTACATGGGAGTTATATTCATTTCCTTGTCCACGATGTTTCATCTTCACTTGTGAGAGGAATATCTGTTGCTAAGTTTGTGCATTTTTCCCACATCAGAATTACAAAGCAATCTCTACCACAGCTTCATCTAAAAACTTAACAGCTGCATGCCTATTACTTCTCTAGATTGCTTAAGTTAAATTCTGGGGTATTTCCATCCACTGACTTTGTTTTTCTAGGGAATGATTAGTAAAATAATTTGTTTTAATATCTGTGCTGGGCAGAGAGACCTAGCTCCAGGACTGGATCAGCCAAAAATCTGCTAGGTAATCTACAGCAAGTTACCTTAATTTCACCAGGAGATGGTCTTTGACTGAAATGATGTTTGGGCACTGTCCAGGTTTCAGCTGACACAGTGTTAACAGCACACTGACGTTTGGCTGTTGCTGAGTGATCATGCTGGTGTTATACACACAAGTAAGGGCTGAAGCAGCAAGATAAAGGCTGCTCCCTATGGGATAGAGAGTTGAAGCTGGAGGGTGTCCCGGAACTGGCAGGATGGGATCTGAACTAGACAGGGCTCACCCTCCAGTATCCACATAAGCCACACAGAGCAGATGTGGAGGTGATGGCCAGGTTCTACCAAGATCATAAGGCAATACCTAGGCCATGAGGCAGGGTGAAGGAAATCCGTCCGTAGGTCAGGGTTAGGGTCAAGTATAGTGATTGCCCAGCGGGTTCATGGCAATAAAGCTAGGTTGATGTCAAGACAGGAAGTAAATCTGCGGCCCAGAGCTTGAACTAAAGGGCTCTGTTGCTAGGCACAGCTTAATACTTTGATAAGGTCAAAGAAACTAGTACTCCTTTAACATAGCCCAGGCCTTTTAACATGTTGATGGCCCAGAGCTGAGCTTGAATAGAGTTCCTAGGCTCAAGGATGAGCAAGCAGCCTCAGGCTAGTCTGGTCACAGCTATTAGAGCACATTAGTGCACTTAGGGACTTGACAGACTATTTTGTAATGTGCTCAAGAATATTTTGAAGGTAATTCCTGGTATGCAGGAAAGATACGTGCTTTGCATTATTCTTTTGTTATCCCAGGTGCCCTTGGAACCAAAGCTGTATGAAAATACTGCAGATAAGATATTCTTCTTATTTTAAGGTACTGAATTTTTAATCATTTCTGTTGTGTTTCTGATGTGTTTTCATTAGAGCTTCCTTTTGCTGTACTGCTATCTTATCCCTTAAATGTAGCAGATTAAAAAAAAAAGGTACAGATAAGGTGCTTCATTATGAGTTGAAAACAGCTTATGAAAGACAAATTCTACAGTTTGCAGAGCATCAGCAGAGCAAACACTAAACATTTTATTTTTTAGATACTTCATGTTTCCTAAAGACCTCCTAAAAGTCATGAGGACCTCTTAGAATTCATGAGGGAGGTAGGTGTGGAGGTATAAAAGGAGAATTGCTGTCATTTTACAGTGAACTGGAGGGAGGGAGGAGAGGAAATATCTGGACTTCCATATCTAAGGATATAATGGGAAGACTGAATAGGAGACTTTTCTATTCTATTTAGCTAGGACATCAAATATGGACTTGAGCTGCCGATGAAATATGTCACAGAGGGAATGGGAGAAGCTCCTGTTTCTCTTGATAAGACGCATTGATTTGTGTTATGAGCAGTTGAAGTAGAAAAACCTGGGCTCATGATGGTGCAGAAATGCTTTCCATGAATCAGGTCAAAGCATTTTTAAAGCAGATGCTCGTTTCTGTAGATGTAGGCCAAGCAGTTTTATGGATTTTCTGTACTTGAACTTGAAGTTTTATGTGAAATGTTGTGTGATATTTTCTTATCTTGCACTTGCTGGCCCGTTTATCTTTGTGTCTTAATAGCTGTACAATGAGTTTAAAATCACATTAGTGTTTGATACACAAACGCTCCAATTTCTACTCTACCTTTAGTATGTTGTACAGTCATGAGCAGTTTTCTTTAAAGAAACTGTGAAACTGATAAAAACATGCAAACAAGCAGTTGGTGGAGAACTAAGATAAAAGTGCAGTGCAGAGTTCAAAAAGAGGAGTTCCAAGGGGTGCTGAGTAGCTCCTGGGGAAGAGAACCACATCCTAGCAATTTGTTAGGGTTAGGTATCTGATTTAACTAGATGCTTCACAGCATCTCCTTTGTGAATTTACATGCTTGAGGTTAATGAAAAACTTACACAAATAGCTGAATTTTTTAACACAACAGGAGTCAAATTATCTCTATTTCCATGCTGGTAAGTGTTAAAATGAAATGGTTCATCTTCTTAGCTGTAAAGTTTTGCTGGTTTATTATTTTTTGTGAGTTGACTCTACGGCTGGATAAGTATCTGACTTGGCAATGAGTTGCAAAGCATATCATGTTTTTCCAACCTTTCAGTTTTTTTCTCCCCTATATTGTGAAATTCTCAGAAGCATAATTGTCAAAAGAAGGCATACATGCTGAGAACATAGATTGCCAATCATTAAAAAGTATTATAAGATTGCCTTTTACCCTCTGAAAATAAATTCACTCTATTCTGTTCTTAACTGGAGTTTCCAAGGCTCCTGTGATATCATGTAGCTATGCTTGTGGGGACAGAACAGCCAGCTTCTGTCACTTTGGTTAACCTTAGAAATGATGCCAACTGTCTCATTATAGCATCCCATGAGGAGCTGGAAAGTTGCTGTCCGGAAATAGTGCTGTAATTCGCCTATTATCCTGCACCATCACCCATGATTAACTGTCTGAAACTTCTTTCCTGGAAAATATGGTTCCATTGACATCAGAAGACCAGCACTAGAAGGATAGTACTCATTCATGGTGATTTCTGTCCTTCTGACTTGAACTGAGTAGTTTCCAGAACTCCCTCAACTGAATGGAAAATTAAGGGAAAATCCTGCATTCTAAAGCACTTGAAGCGCAGGGCCACCTCCTGATCCTCTGAATGCCGTGCTGTGCTGTGCATTTTGCACTGGCATTGACAGTGCATAGTTTTGTGGTAGCTTGTGTCTTACTGTCTGTCATTTTGAGTTTATCTGACTGATTTCTCCTATCTAGACCCCAGCTCTGCTTCTAGTAATATCTTGTTCCTCATGATACCCTCTTTCTTTGATCCATGCTTTAACCTGTGCCATGTTCCTTTGTTCCAGTCTCTGGAGTCCTGGTCCTGCACCCATCCAAGCTTAGCATAGAGAGAAGGGAAATTCTTTACAGTGGGGAGCAGACTATTTAACTTTGGTGAGAGTTTTCAGGAAATGAGAGAAGTCAAGTAACCAAAGATTATCCTACTGGTAATCTTTACATTGAGCTACTTCAATATTTCTTGTTTTGAAAACGGTGCATAAGATTATTCTGATTCTAAAGGCATAGTTGCATTTTTTAACTCTCCCATCTTATTAAGTACCACAGAGTTTTTCACTTCATTGCAAATGTTATGATTGGAGTGGGAAATGGCAGCAATAATCTTCAAATGGCCTTTGATTTTTCATCTTTATTCAACAGTCTGAGGTGAGTGGACCTCCTATATAGCTCTTATTAAGCCTCTTGGACAACTTTTCATGGTTACAAAGTTTCTTATAGATAATGCTGCTTTCTGCTCGATAAACTCTTTCTCCACTCCTCCTAACTATTTTTAAAAATTGATTTTAAAATAAGTAAAGCTTTCCATATTCTAGTCATGCTGCTGGACTGTGAAGTAAATATCCGTAGAATTATTCTAGCTGGAAGTCACAGAACACACAAGTATTTTTGTTTTACACACAATAGATGCACATTGTTTACATTTGAATGAAAGAACAGAACTTTACCGATATCTTAGCTTAAAACCTGTCTCTTGACTCCATATTGATGTCCTGGAAATACTGGTCAACATCTACTGACTATTACAAAGTTAAATTAGTCACTTTTAGATTTTCTGTTTGTAAAACCTATTCCTATTTTATAGAGCAATATATTTTGTAGAACTCTAGCTGTGTCATCATAATGTTTTACCATGTGACTGCAACCTTTTCAGTTGTCATTTACTAAAGGTGAATAAAAAGAAGTAGAGTAAATCCCAGATGTACACATTGTTGACTACTTTGTGTTGAAACATTGCCCTCCAGATTAGAATGAGCTGTTTTACTCGTAAGAATAAAAATTCTGAATACCCAGTCTTTGTTGCACACGATAGGCATAGTAGAGTTAGGCAGTGCATAAACCCTAAGCATAAGACTGTAAGTGTTCTTCTCTTAGCTTACTTGGAAGTAACGAATCTAAGTTTTGGTGAAAATCTTTTTTTTCAGTTAAGACAACTTAACTGACTTTGGGAATCAACAATGCTTTTTTCCGTATTGGGGCTTCTGTGTAAATGTATGAAACAAAATCTTACAGAAAGTATGTCTCTACTTTGTATGAAAGGAGATGATAATCTGTAAATGGTGTGTTTTTAAAAGCATTGCTTTTCCTTGGGATACTAAAGAATGACTTATTTGTGTAGCATTTATTTGACTATGTGATGGTTTCTTCAGTTCCTGTTGCTATTTGGGAAGAAATTTTGAATCTACAGAAACAGTACTTAGCACATTCACAAATTACATTTATCAGCACTGAAGCCTAAAGGAAAGTCAATTTAATTGCAGTAGATTTCTAGCTCAGAATGACAAATTGCAAAAGGTTGGTGCAGTGTAATAACTTTTTGTAGAATATTTAGCCAAATTTTATGGCATTGAATAAGACACGGTTCTATGGTAGCTGACTCACAGATGATGATGTATCGGACTGGGATTTCAAATGTAACCTGTGCTTTTCTTCACTTGGTACTGGAATACAGTTGACAGTCACATAAATAAGAGCACAGGAGTATCTGCTTATCACTGTCTATTTGATACTATTGGTTTATTTTGCCTTCTGCTTATCAGAATCTACACCAGAAAAGGCGACTTCAGTACTGAAATTCCTTTAGCCGCATAGGCTGATACCATTCGTTAAAGGGGAAAAAAACCAGCACTTATTTTGAAAAGAAAAACAAATCTTTAATAAATTGATTTAAACAGTGGTGTAGGAATCTTGAGATCTGTTCTGCAATCACAGCACAGAGTGAAGAGCACTTCGTTACTTGAATAGCTGCTTTGTAAGCTGCAGCTGTTCAAATCTGTGTAGCCTTTACATGAGCTATGCATCAATACCTCTTCTACATACCTGTGCTCTGCATTTTCTTGCAAATAGTGGAAGGTGTGTCATGCACAGGTGAATATTTCAGTAGCCTGTTGTCAAGCTTTGAATTGAAATTCATCTAATTGAGAGTTAATGGGGCAAATCAACGGGACCCAAATCCCCCAACCACCCATTAACTCAATTTCTCTCTCCTGGTGCAATATTGTGCTCTGATAAGGTGAGTGGCAAGTGAGCTGGAAAAGCAGTGGTTTAGCCTTGCTGACATGAGACTTGTTAATCAAAATCATGGTGAACTCCACTAAAGGAAGGGCATGGCAGTAAATTACAATTCCTTGTACTATACTTTTCTGTCTAGAATCATCTGAATACCCCTTGTGTAAAAAGAAAGTAGACTCTATCTGTAGGTTGCATCTCAAATTACTTTCACTGTTAAAGTGCTTTTAAGCACTATTAAAGGGATAATGATGATGATCAAAGTTTCCCAATTTTCCAGGGGATTGCAAACTACTTGCATAAGAACATTTCTATTTTTGTGGAAGTGTCATGTATCAGGTTTCTGGGGGCACAAATAGAAACTAATGGCCCTGACTAGCCTTACCTGGGGCCTCTACCACAGCCCCTATCTGTGGCTTATTTGAAACCCAGGCTGTAGGCTTTGTGCTTCTCTTGTTGCTAGAGAATCTAGGTAGGGTCAGTAAGCTCTGGTAGTGCTCTTGGGACCCTGAGATCATGAATATGCCTGAATCTTGCTTTTGATTTTTTTGTCAAATTTATGGGTTTGATGTTAGTGATAATGAAGTTGGTTTCTCTCAGGCACCAGATGAGAGTTTTGTTGGCTTGAGGCAATTTACTAAGAAGTACAGCTCTGGGGCCCAGGGTTCTTCATTTATTTATTTATTCATTCTTTCTGAAAGCAGTATTTAACTACTTAGGTTTATTTTCTTTGGATTCAATTTCCAAGATTTCCAATAAGAATTTAAAAAATTTCCTGTAGGAAGGTTAAGGTAGTACTGAAAGCCACACGTGATGGCCTTACTTTCAGTTTATGATTGTGACAGATACGCTGCCAATTTGGAATTGTATTAGAAGGCTGGTGTAGGAATTAACACTAGAAAGATTAAAAAAAAAGGAGAATATCAGTACTACTTGTGACAAAAACAGAAGTCTCTGAGTTTGCTTATGTTAGTTATGGATATTGCTTTTCCACAACTATGTCCAAGCCTAAATGCTGAATGATGAGAGCTAGTGAAATCTTTGCAAGTAGATTATAATAAGGTCTGAAGCTGACCATACTTAACTATTACCACTGTTTGCCTTGTAACACCAGTCAAGGCATTGACTATGACTTTAAGTGCAATTAAAAATGTGAAACATGAATCTCGTGGCCCGTGTTCTTCCTTCCCTGCCATGCTAGCTCCAACAGTTGTGTTCAGCAAGAACAGGCTTGCTGGCTGAGGTGAATTTTCTGGTGAGCTGAGAACTCAAGGAGTTCTCGATCTCCCCAAAAGAAAATGGGAAAGGATCAAAATATTCAAAACAGTTTGAATTTACATGTTTTCCAGGGCTTGTTTTGATAGCTGGAATGAAGCAGTAATATTTAATGCAGTTTTCTGTGGTTGGATTCCGTTTTGGGAGGATGTAGGAGAAATGAGGAAGCAAATGCAAATCTGATTACAGTTCCTGAAGCTGAGTATGCAGGAGGCTAGTCTCTTTTCATATAGTTAGGAATCCACCCACTTTCACTGAGACTTTTAGTTAGAGTATCACAGCATCAGTGCTGGATCTTCACTAGGGCTCTCACATTGATCAGTTCAAATGTGACAGAAAGACAGAAGAGCAACTTTGTCAGCTAACAGATTGTGGGTAGTCCCATTCAGAGAGGACTTTCTCACCTGCTTGGCAAGTTTGGGGATGTATCCTGAGAAAGTAAGTTTCTGGTGTTTTAAACTTACTTTTGTAGATGCTGCTATAGAGTAGTACTCAGAAATGCTACCCATCATCTCCTTACTTTTCAGTTCTGCAATAACCAGTCATGAAAGGGAGTTTAAAAAAAAAACAACAAAACACCTTGAAAAACCCCAGTAAAAATAGCTCTGTGAATCTCCATTTCTGAAGAGAGAAGGAGGGAAAACAGACAGATGCACTTTGTTGACCCTTCATTCTCTTCCCCCACGCTCTCCTCCCACAATGGCTTAGATCATTAAGCTCCTGTATAATTAAAACTTGGTCCAAGTCATGCTTATTCTGTTTACTGGCCACGGTGAAGGATATAAATACCTAATCACTTCCTTACACAGAGGCTGCTTCCTGCTGGTGGTATGCAGTTGCAAGCACTTGGTCCCTCAGTGAGCTCTGTACAGCTGCTCACCCTGAATGAGCGAGTCCTGCTACAAAGTGCTCCCCTGACACAGTGCATTTATTTCCACAGATTTCTTCCTCCTGTGTTTTCCAAAGGGAATGATGTCACTTTCTATAAACAGAAGACAGAAAGGCTATTGTTAATGCACGTAATACCTGGAATTAAATTTACGAAATGAAATTAAAAGAGGAGGAAGAGACTGTCTTTTGAGAGTTTCCCAAAGGACTGCTGTTCTATTGGGCAGCTGAAGCCACAACGCTGAAAGACCTCACAGGTCCTGAGCATAAGTCTACTGAAGTTATAGCAATGGTTCATTGATGGCAATGTATTTAATACATAGTGCTTTCTGTTCCATGTGGATTGCCAAAGGCCCACTGATAATCTCTGAAGCATGCAGAAGTTAAAATGATGCCTGCAATAAGATTTCACAGGCAAGTTAATTCCATGAGGCACAACACTCTCTATTAGGAGAGAATACTTGGGATAGGGAAAGTGGTGGAGAACTATCTTCCTAATTTGCATCATAATGGTGTTGTGAAGTTGTCATAAGTAGCAGACTTGAAATAATTACTTGCTCCTGAGCTCTGATAGAAGTGATTTGGCTCACACTTTTATTTTTTGGGGAAGTGGGGGGAGGGGTAATGTGGTGTGGAGGTGAGCAGAAGGTGGGCAACAGTGTACAAAGTTACAAAATTGTACAGGTTGGAAGGGACCTCTGGAGACCACCTAGGCCAATTCACTGCTAAAGCAGGTTTCCTACAGTAGGTTGCACAGGAAAGCATCCAGGTGGGTTCTGAATATCTCCAGAGAAGGAAAGAGACTCCACAACCAATCCGGGCAGCCTGTTCAGTGCTCTGTCACCCTCACAGTAAAAAAGTTCTTCCTCATGTTTGTATGGAACCTTCTGTGTTCCGGTTTGTGCCTATTGCCCCTTTTGTTGCTGGGCACAACTGAAGAGAGCTTTGCTCTATCCGCATGATACCTGCTCTTTAGATGCTTTTAAGTGTTGATAACATTACCTCTCAGGATTCTTCAGGCTTAACAGTCCCGGGTCCAGTTGTACAACATACTTCGAGCTGTTTCTGGAGGAGGTCTCAAAATTAAATGACTGGTTTTCTCAAGACACCGAGTGCACACAGCTGTTATTTTTGCCTGCCTTGGGCTCAGTGACTCTAAGTAACCAGTCCACGATCTCTTGCTTCTTCTGTGAAAGCAGAAGGGGCAGAATCACAAGTGAAGTGAAGCCAAACAGAAGCACTTCATTCAGTTCCAGTACTTCACTACTGCTGTCTTTTCCCTATCATAATTTTTGACATGTAATTAAATAAGATTTGATTGTACTTACTGAAGTCTTACATATGTAGCTGGGTAGAGTGCCCGATGATAAAAGATACTAGTTATGTGAACATGGGCTTTAAGGTCCTTCAGTGAAAATATACAAGTTGTAGTGACTTATCTAGTGTCCAAGCAACACTGGAGTGATTTAATCTGCATAAATCCTGTCAAGATGTGCAGAGGATTGCTCTGCTTTTGTTGTTGTAGTCTGCCTTCTCTTGAGGTTTTTAATACTTCCATAAACTATGTTGAATTGAGGGCTAATAGTTGTGTACCTAACTTGTGACATTTGACATGTACTGATGCTCCCATTGAATCTATTGTAGAAGCACTGTATCTCTAGTTTTAGTTACATGGACAGATAATGATGGCAGTAACTTTAAAGTAGTAGTGATAGTCATAACACCTTAGAATTAAAAAAAAAATTATCTCTGGGATACAAGCTGGAGAGAGTTCATTTGAACCAAACTTGTTTTAAGTAGAAGTAATTTCACAGATGAGAATTTAAAACATGCCTGCTTTGACTTTACCCATTTTCTGCAACAGTCTGATGCTGACCTAAATGTCCTTCTGGATTTAATTTAGGGCTTACATTGCTTTGTCTTAGGAGTAATGATTGAAGTGGATTTACTTGAGTTTGGATCACTTCACATTACAATTAGCTTGCCTTGTTCTGTTTTCTGCACCACTGCAGACTTCCCCATGTTTCTATGTTCTGTTCATCTTCTTCTGTAAAGCCACCAAAAAGCTGTTGTGATTTTTTCCTCCCACCTTGTGGGGGCAGAAATGCAGTGGATTGCTCTGTGGGTGGCTTTTCCCTTATTACATGCAGATTTTTAGAAGAGGCAAAGAAAAGAAGTGGGTGTGAATTTTGTGCTGGATTTTTTTTTAATGTATCTCCTACACAGTGAGTATTTCTTCCTCCCTGACTACCTCATTCCTCTCTCCAAGAGATGCCCACACAGTCAGAAGGGAAGAGTGATTTGCTCCAACTTTCAGCCTGAAGCTGCAGATGGTCTGTTAAAATCAGGTGGCTGATCTCTGGTGTGACTAAAGTATTACCTTTCCTCAGATTTCATTTCAACAAACCTTCCATCATCTTTTAATTGGCCTTCTCCACATACTGAATCATTGCTTGTAATAGTAATGCTCTGTCAACAAAGAGCTGTGTGTCATCCAAGTATTACTGGTACTTAAGTAAGTGATATCTGGCTAATCTAACCGAGTATTTAGAATTAGAAAATGTGTTTACAGGGTGCCATGTGTCTCAAAGGTAGAGATACAGTTCATGATCATAAGGAAGACTTTAAGCCCTTCCTTTACATTATTACAGGATGCAGTTGCCTGTCTGATAGGAAAGAAAAAAGTTACCATCAAAAAAAAAAAAAAAAAGCAGCAAACAAACACCTCTGAGAAAGATGATGAGAGTTCCCAGATTCAACTTTACTGTCAATCCTTCTTCATATTTAAAACGTATATTAAATATTAAAGTACTCAGAAAATTCTATGTGGAATCCACACATTTGAAGCAGAATACTTGATTCAACCTTAGGCATGGTGTCATGATTCTTATCTCTGTAATTAATCACTGTACTACAACTGTCTGCGTAATAACAGTAGTTAGCCTCCTTGGTGTTTTTTCTTCTTATTTCAGGTTATTTCACTCTGCATTTAATTGTCTTAATTTGTTACTTAATAGGAATAGGAGAAAAATGTTTTTGTATGAATAATAAGAGTTTGCAAGCCACAAAGAATGAGAAAGGAAGAGTGAGAACCTATTTTTGACTGTTTTTTAAAAAATTCATGCTTTCATTACATTGAAGACATCATGCACAACCCATAAAATGAGGGACAAATGTTGTTTCTGGGTTCTGAACTCCTCAAATGCTCTGGGAGGTTCACTATCAAATGCAGTAACTTCAGGGAGACTTCCTTAGATGATGTGGAGTTTTGTGGGCTGAAAGGGGGCTAACTATACCTCTGTCTCCTTCTAATTAACTTCTGTGGTAATTTAGAGTATGCTGAAAACTGTTTGGATAAGGGGATGTGCTTGTAGAGCTAGTTTTCAAAAAGTTAATCATGTTTTAAGTGTAGTTCTTAGCAAGATAAAGAGTTTAGTCTGAATACAAAAATTGAGCTAGTTTAAAATATGTTGCCTGGAGTCTCAGCATAAGGAGTTTACTGGCAAGTTTATTTGCATATTTTACTTTTCGATTGTGAAGTCAGGATTTTATATGCTGTTACAGATACTCAGAGGCAATGTAAGTTATGAATCTGCAGATTACATGGGTACTTTGTGCAACGTATACGGTTGTCAGTGCCACTATCCATATGGATTAGGCTAGTATGATTATCATCAGATTGAAAGGCTATCACAGTTATTGCAATAATTTTCGCTCCATCTTGCTTGCCAAGACTGGACAATTTACCTTGCAGGTCAATAAATAACTCTATGACTAACTTCTGTACTCGGTATTATCTAATCTACAGATCTCTTCTGTTCCAATTGCTCAAGACAAAAAAAATTGAAGTGAGCAAGGAAAAAAATCTGCCCAATTCAATGAATAATTGAAGACAGAGTTTGGTTCAGAGAGAGGTGCTTCAATGTGGGGAATAATGAGGGGGAGAGGAAATGGCAGCTGCATAAATAATTGATAAATTCTCTACAGCAGTCCCTTTGTTGTTGAGTCTGAGGGAGATAAGGGAGCAGTGCTTCTCCTCTATCTCCTCATATGGACTGCACTGTAGGCAGCTGCCTGTGTAACTGTGACACAAACAATGAAATCACAGCTGCTATGGGGAAGATAGTGCTTAGCTTGTCTGTCTTTTGTAGGACAAGTAATGTGCACTAGTTCTGTTGCAATGCAGGGAGTGCGTATCTTCACCATATTTCTTTAGGCAAGCTTATCTTTGACCTGCATGCTACAAGTAAAGCGTATTGTGGAATCACATTCTGAGTGTTGTCTCCACCACTCCTACATGGGAAGACAGAGCTTATTTCTCTTCAGCAGTCAATACAGTGCAGCAGTTACTTCAGTCAGTACTTCTGTTGCAGGATTTTCCTTATGTTGGCCGAAATAATGATGCTGAGATATTGCTACACCTCAACATTTCTGAGACTGACTGCATAGCTAGGATCCAAGAAACAATGGTTTCCACACCGCCACTTAAAAATTCGTGCAACTATACTGTCAAAAGCTATTGTCTTCAATTCTCACTATGGTTTTTATTAGGGTATCTTGTATGCTTACTGCATACAAGGAAAAGTTATTTTTTCTGCAAGATCTTCTGTGTGAAACTCTGCTGGACCCTTGTTTTTTCAACAGTGCAGAGAAGTAAAATCAAACCCAACAGTAGATTGGAAAAAAAACCAAAGGAATGAAAAACAGTGCAATGGCTGGTAAGTGATGCAGGGGAATGAGAATACTGACTTTCCCAACTAATTATGCTTCCTTTTACATACACCATTTATTCTGGAGTGTTACTATTATCTTCAATTTCAACTGCACTTTTGCCAGTACTATTGTCAAAGCACACATGAAGATGCCTTTGATGCTATAATATATTACGCTTTTAAACAATATACTGAAAGCCAGCATCACTGTCCTAACATTCACTGTTAGTTACTTGCAACAGATTACACAGAGGAGATGTCATTAACATCACTGGATATGCACCAGAGGTAACTTTTTGTATGACTTTCTTTATCCCTTGGTGATAAATACAATAAAGCAGTGCTCTGATTAGAGAGGAAAAACAAAAGTCAGCATCTAGAATGCTGTCTTCCTTTTTTTTATCTGAAAGAAACAGGAATTAAACTCTTGTGTCAAAGCTTTTTTATTGCTTTATTTATGTAGAAATACTCAACTTCCAGTGCAAATTGAAGAGAGCACAGCACTTCTTATCCTTCAACATAAGAAGTGGTCAGGAGTCCAGAGCTGTTTAATAATACTAGAGCATACTTGACATTAAGTAGTTTGATACTCAGGCTATTGACCAGTAGCAGCTCTACAGAAAGTTACATTTTTAATTGTTTTGCTGCTCATAGCATGGTGTTCAGGGTGTAATAAGTAAAGGAGACTGAAGAGTTGCCAAAGAATTCATCTCCTTCTACGACTGGGTGACCAGACTGGTAGATGAGGGAAAGGCTGTTGAGGTAGTCTACCTAGACTTCAGCAAAGCCTTTGACACATTCTCCCACAGTATTCTCTTGGGGAATCTGGTTGCCCGTGGCCTGGACAGGTATATCCTTCTTTGGGTAAGGAACTGGCTAGAGGGCCGTGCCCCATGGGTAGTGGTTAATGGAGTTAAGTCCAGCTGGTGACCCGTTAGAAGCGGTGCCCCCCAGTGGTCAGTACTGGGGCCTATCTTGTTTAATATCTTTATTGATAACCTAGATGAGGGGATTGAGTGTACCCTCAGTAAGTTTGCAGATGACACCAAGTTGGGAGGTAGTGTTGATCTGCCTGAGGGTAGGGAGGCCCTTCAGAGGGATCTAGATAAAGCTGGATTGCTAGGCTGAGGTGAATGGGATGAGATTCAACAAAGCCAAGTGCCTTGTCTTGCGCTTTGGCCACAATAACCCCATGCAGCGCTATAGGCTTGGGGCTGAGTGGCTGGATGACTGTGAAGAGGAAAGGGACCTGGGGGTGTTGGCTGATGTTCGGCTGAACATGAGCCGACAGAGTTTCCAGGTGGCCAAGAAGACCAATGCCATCCTGGCCTGCATTAGAAATAGTGCGGCCAGCAGGAGCAGGAAGGTAATCATCCCCCTGTACTCAGCACAGATGAGGCCGCACCTCAAGAATTGTGTTCAGTTTTGGGCCCCTCACTACAAGAAAGACATTGAGGCCCTAGAACGTGTCCAGAGAAGGGCAACAAAACTGGTGAGGAGTCTGGATCACAAATCTTATGAGAAGCAGCTGAGGGAGCTGGGACTGCTTAGTCTGGAGAAGAGGAGGCTTAGGGGAGATCTCGTTGCACTCTACAACTTCCTGAAGGGAGGTTGTGATGAGGAGGAGTTTGGCCTCTTCTCCCAGGCAACAAACAGGACCCGAGGAAAAGGCCTCAAGTTGTACCAGAGGAGATTTAGATTAGACATAAGGAAAAACTTTTTCTCTGAGAGAGTGGTCAAGCACTGGAATGGCCTGCCCAGGGAGGTGGTGGAGTCGCCGTCCCTGGCAGTGTTCAAGAGGTGTCTGAATGAGGAGCTATGAGATATGGTTTAGTGGCTGTGGTAGCAATGGTAATGGGAGGAAGGTTGGACTAGATGATCTTGTAGGTCCTTTCCAACCTTGTGATTCTGTGATTCTATGATTCTATGAATCTCGCAAGTACTGAAAAACTGTTAAAATTCCATGTAGACAGGTATGAAGTAAAGTTCAAGGGATGGGTGAAAGGAATGATTGTCCCCACCACACTGCGCATCTTCTCACTCTTCTGAGGGATAGGCCTTGGAGGTAGTTATAGTCAGCTTTATTATTGTCAGCTCAGTAATGGTCAGAGACCCGAACAGGCAGCACTGAACCATGAATAAATGAACAGTAAGCATATATCTTGAGTTAACAGATGTGCAAGTTGTATTGCCTTCTTCACCAGTGCCCAATGGACACAATCACAGTGGCAATTAAGAAGTCCTTCCAAACCTTCGCTTTTTCTTGTATGCCAAGAAAATAGCTTCAGATCTTTGACTGCAGCCTCTTTGTCTTACTGGAGTAGCCAATCTCACCAAGAAATAAAAGCTTTTGGTGAGGTTCTAAGTTAAATTTATGCAATCTGCTGTACAGGAATAATATACGTGAACGCTGTTCCTTTTCCCAAGAATTTAGGTATATTTAGTAGCAACTGTGAATTTAAATGTCATACTACCTGTTGCCTGACTAGAGAGTATTTATCTTCAAAGCTCAGTACACTACTGTAGCAACCTTCCTCTGAGGATGCAGCAGTAGATGTAGCCTACAGCTCACTGGCTCAACAACATAGGGGAAACTAATCTTTTTAGCTTGGCATTAGATAAAAACAACGCACATAAAATATGTCTTAGTATTCATCAGATGGTCAAGGAACTTAACATGTTTCTCTGAGTGAAAATAACTGACATTTCTGTAAAGTAGGTATTTCACAAATGCATTCTGCCAAGACTTTCATGGCCACAGCAGAGGATGAGAGGTTAAATGTGACGGTTTTCTCACAGAGCGGAGACAGTGGTAAATGTGAATACAAGTACTTAATAAGTTGCTGTGGAATGAGTTTGAGTCCGCCAGTTAAGCACCATAGCTATCAAGTTAGTGTTTTTATGATTTTTACCTTTAAAAATATGTTTAACTCATTTTTTCATTGCAATTTGAAGCAAGTGGAAAAACTGTGTCATAAAAACAAAAGTTATTTTTGACGGTTCCTGAGTATGGAAAGATGTTTGTAATTAACAAAAAAATAGTTCTGTGCTACTATGCAAAAATAAGTTCCAGCACAGGCAAAACAAAGTCATGGGTCACTTTTCTTTAGACTTAGATTGCTTGCTGGACTACCGCTTTCAAATCCAGGAAGTAATGCCCTTAACGATCAAGTTTTGTTGGTGAAGGAAATAATCTGTGTACAAGCTGTATTTTTGTGCTAATAAGCTGTGAAAAGCAGTGCTGAACTTTGAAGGGCATATTTTTCATTGATCTCAGTAGAAGACTGCCATCTTTGCTAGGGTGATGGTACTGTCCTTCAAGGAGAGAGGTATACAGTGGGATTTCTTTTCTAGTCAAGATGCCAGAGCGTTGTCTGCCCTTCTCTCCTCCCTGCATTCTAGACTCTTCTAAGTACATACTCACTGCGACCTTAGTTCTACATTCATTTTCTTCATTTTGCATTGTGTCTGGGCCTGGACAATCACAAGAAAGACATGGAGCTGATGGAATGAGTCCAGAAGAAGGACGTGAGGATGATCAGAGGCGGATGGAACGCCTCTCCTATGAAGAAAGGCTGAGGCAGTTGGGTTTGTTCAGCCTGGAGAAGAGAAGGCTCCAGGGAAACCTCCTTGAGGCTTTCCAGTACTTGAAGGGAACATATAAACAGGAGGGGGACTGACTTTTTAAGTGATATGATAGTGATAGGACAAGGCAGAACAGCTTTCAAGTAGAAGAGGGAAAATTTAGGTTAGGTGTTAGGAAGAATTTCTTTACTCAGAAAGCAGTGAGGCCCTGGGCTGCCCAGAGAGGTTGTGTCCCATGCCTGGAGGAGCTCAAGGACAGATTGGATGGGGCCCTGGGCAGCCTGATCTGGTGAGTGGCAGGACTGCCCACGGCATGGGGTTGGGACTCAATGATCATTAAGATCTCCTCCAACCTAAGCCATTCTATAATTTTCCCACCCCACATAGAGCTTTAGAAATAGCTCCACAACCCACCAAACTCCTCTTTTTTAAAAAGGTAGTTGTTTCTCTGTTCTCTCACAGTATCTCTGTACCTTTGTTTTCTGCATATTAAAGCAACAACATTGCAGTCTTTTATAATCCAGAGGAAACTTCTCTAATTCCTTCCCATCCTCTCCAGAAGTCAGAAAAGAAAAAATTAAGTTCTTAAACACTCTTCTTTTACCCTTCTGCCACTTGTTTGCAGCTTTTTATAGCCCCAGTCATCACGTCACCTGGGCCTTTCAGTGCACTCTCTTTCGGCTAGGTCAGTGCTCTTTAATCTTTTCTTACAGGAAATCTGCTCTGCCAGGTGTTTTTATTTGTTTGTTTGTTTTTAAATGCCAAACTGTAAAAGTAGTACTATCCAATTTCTGCTATAATCATAAATCCAGAATTGTTTGACGTTTGTACAGGACATCATAGATAACTTTCTGTATGCTCCTAAACCTTTGTGTTGCAGGGTTGATCATTGGGAGGAAAAAAGAAAAAGCTTTCCTAGGTGCTCTTTTTGCATCTGGTTTTTGGGGCCAGTACAGCCAAGCATCTGCAGTCTTGAAATAGCCATGTGGTAGAAAGTACCGTGGCTGCTGCTTTTCCAGCTGGACTGTATGAAATATCTGTAATGATTCTTAATTCTCTTGTGGCATAATACTTAGAAGCTATGATTTCTGCCTTCCTCTGGCGCATCCTAAACTTCCAGATTTTGAACCATCTGAAGGAGGCTTTTATTTGGAAAGATAAGTATAGGCCAGTCAAACCTAGCTGAAAAAACCTAGTGCTAAATATATATTTGATAGACAAAAAGGAAAACCAGTGATTTGGTTTAGTACTGTGATGAAAAGGAACTACAAAGTATACTTGAACTGCTAAAATTGGGGTGAGGCTTCTGCGACCTTCATGAATCTTGGCATAAAGGCATTAATTCTCAGGAACAAATGAGTTACTGCTACTACTCTGCAAGCAGAGCAGATATTCATACAGTCTTGATACCATGTAATGAAAACTGAGGTGTTACAAATGTATCCAGGCAGAGTTATGTTTAACTAAAAATTAATCCTTCTCCTATAGAAATTGCTGTATGAGTTTAGCATTATTTGTTTAGTCTCTACCTTGAAGTAAAAACACAGGAAGAGGGAGAAGAAAAGGGCATTACTAACTTCCAGAAACTCAAAAGGAACTTTGAAAATGGCATTTATATCAGCTTCTTTAAAATGCCTTTGACCTCTGAAAGAGGCCCCACATTGCAGGACTATGGTTCCCTTATCCAAAAGAATTTAGCTCATGTAAACAGTTCTTGCTGGAGCCCTGAAGGCACTAATGGCCTAAGCCAGCCTCACCTGGGGCCACCTCCAGCCGGTGGCCAAGGAGCCCCATTACAACTTGGCCCAGTGCCCTCACTTCTTGCCTGAGAAACTCCATAGCAGCATCAGTCTGTTGTGCCTGTGCCCGGCTGTGGACAAAACTGATCCTGACCTGTGAACTGCTGTCCTTGCTTAGCTGTGGCCTGTTCCTATGAAGGTGCCTGGTTCCTGGAGCTAGGACTGTCTCCAGCCTGCCCTGCTTCCTGACTGGGATAATCGGATGGCCCCGGGGAGCCTACACTGCTCTGGCCTGAGGCAGCAGCCAGCCTTGTAGTGCCTCAAAATACTTCTTCAAAAGTGAGCAAAGAAAATGTTTGTTGAAGCCTACCAGCATTCCAATAGCAAACATGTTTGGTGGTGGTGAGTCAAAATTCACATCCTGCATGGCTAACATTATTCCTTTGCTCATGTTGATATGTGTGTGGTAAATAATGAGCTGTAAAATAAAAAAAAAATAGGTGATGTACAGGATGCAAGTTAATAACAGTTTAGATTCACTGCGTTTATTGTGTATATACTAAGAAAAGTTCGTAGAAGCAAAATCTAGAGATGGCTAGCTCCAACAAGTGTTCATAGATATTTGAGGCTCTAAGCTTCTTCAGATTGTTGGTGAGAGCTGCTGGACAGTTGAGCTGTAAAGATCACAAAATATACTGGATGCAGATGGCAGGAAACTGATGTGAGTTATGCCCGGCTTTCTCTAGAGCTTCAGCATGGGAGGTCTGTCTGTGAGTTAAATCACCTTTATCCTCTCAGGTCTTGTGAAGAGATGTCCAAAAGTTCTGTTCAGAAGGCAGACACCCTAGAAGTTAGGGATTTAAGAAGCCTGAGGTTTATTTTCCTCATATTTCAGGAATAATCCCTGCAAACCAGAATCTAGTATTGCATTGCCATCATTTGGTAAAGGTATACCAGTTCATGAGACCCTAAGGAGAGCCTACTGTTGCACTGCAGCCTAGTCTCCGTCTGAAAGGCAGTATTCAAGTTTAGTTTCTGCTTTGAAGGCTGTCTCATAGACTGAATAACAGTAGTAATCTGAGGGGGCCAGGAATCCTGGTTTCCCCACCTGCTGACTCACTTCATCATTGGGATCCAGGCTCAGGCTTGCTCTTCTCACCTGAACACTGCCTGTGTTGTCACCTGGCCACAGAGGGCCTTGGTGATGTGAACAGTCTCCTGGTAGGCAGGGAATGAGTGCATAGCATCATGGTCAGTGTCTGTAATTGCTAGACCACTACCTAGCAATCCATTCTCTCTTGTTCCTGAGTAAAAGTGACTGGACGTCATGTTTTATAGCGGATTCAGCCTCCTCTGTGCACCGGAGAAGATCATAAGACAGATCCTCCTGGAAGGTACATGGAAGCGAGGGAGGTGACATGGGATAATCAGCATGACTTCACTAAGGGCAGGTCCTGCCTGACCAACCTTGTGGCCTTTTATGATGGTATAGCTGCACTAGCAGACAAGACAAAAACCACTGATGTCATCTATCTGGATTTCAGTAAGGCCTTTGACATGGTCCCCCATAATATCCTTCTCTTCATCTTCTCTTACACCTGGGTCATGGCAACTGCCACTATCAGTACAAGCTGGGGGATGTTAGGATAGAGCACAGCACTGCCAAAAAAGGACTAGAGAGTACTGGTGGATGGCAATCTGGACATGAATCATACGATCATTAAGGTTGGAAAAGACCTCTAAGATCGTCAAGTCCAACTGTCTATCTACCATCAATATTGCCCACTAAGCCTTGTCCCTAAGTACTACATCTACCCTTTACTTACCTCCAAGGACGATGACTCCACCACTTCCCTGAGCAACCTCTGCCAGTGCCTAAACACTCTTTCCATGCTAACCACAGAACCAGAAATGTGCCATTGCAGCTCAGAAAGCCAACAATAATCTGGCCTGAATCAAAAGAATCGTGGCCAGTAGGGCAAGGGAAGATGATCCTGGCTCTCTACTCTGTGCTGGTGAGGCCTAACCTCACTGTGGGGCACTGTGTCCAAATGTGGAGCCCTCAGTACAGGAGAGTCATAGATCTGTTGAGAGCATCTGGAGAAGGGCCAAAAAATGATCGAAGGGATGGAATACCTCTCCTGTGAGGACAGGCTGAGAGAGCTGCGGCTGTTCAGCCCGATGAAGAGAAGGTTCCAGGGAGACCTGATAGCAGCCTTTCTGTATCTAACGGGGGGCTGTAAGGAAGAAGGGAACAGATTCTTTAGTAGGGTCTCTTGTGACAGGACAAGGGGAAACGGTTTCAAATTAAAGGAGTGGAGATTTAAATCAGATATAAGAAACATTTTTTTTACAATAAGGGTAGTGCAGGTTGTCCAGAGAGATGGTGGATGTCCCAAGAGATGGTGGATGTCCCGTCCCTGGAAACATTCAAGGTCAGGCTGGGTAGTGCTCCGTAAGAACTTAAATCCAGGGGAAAAATATGTCAGTTATCCTGTTCCAGGAAGCAGATATTGAAAACAGGCACTGTCTAGAACTGAAGTGCAAATGTTTAAGGCCATTGCTCCTTTAAAGACTCAGAGCTACAACCTCTGAGTGAAAAGAGAAGGACATTTTTTTTTCCCCTTGCAGTTTGTGCGATGATACTCACTTGATGGGGTTTGTTTAGCCGAGTTACTGAATGGCTGAAATGAGCGTGAAGACTATTTTACAGCTACTTCAGAGGGGAGTCTTCTTTTAGAGAACCACGTTAACCCCTTGGTTAAGGGGTTTGAATGTAACCTCGGTTTGGGATGTTTATAGCTTGGCCTTGTTCATGCTTTCAGAGATGATGGCTACCCAGAAGTGTCTTGTGGAAGTCTCTGAACTCTCAAGATAAGCCAAGGCAGTGGAAAGAAAAACAGTTACTCTTCGTAATGATCAGTGTTTGGGGAGAAAAGCTTAAGTTTTCATGATGTTTTTAATGTTGTGTTGTACGAACCCTTCCATGAAACTTAACTGGCATTTACCTTTCCTCCATTCTTTTGATTCTCTTTGGCCCTAGCCCTTTGCCAATTTGTTGAAAACAACTTATTTCAAATTAGCATTAGTTCAGCATTTATGTTAATCTGTATGGATGTCAGTTACTGTCTCTGGCACTTCTTAGAGTAGCTTAAAGCTAAAATGTCTGATAGGCTGGTATAGTACATGTGTTTAGTATTATCCTAATGTTACTCCGCAGGCAGCATCCCTCCCCCTTCAGTTTTCTTATTGTAATTTTCATCCTCATATTTTCTCATGTATCACCAATATGAGTTCGGAAACAAATTAGTCACCTCTATTTTTTATTTTCCAGCAGTACTGTCATGATCTAAAATAAGCAGTAATAGTAAAATATCACTGTTGAAT
This sequence comes from Pavo muticus, assembly GCA_016647715.1. Lineage (NCBI taxonomy): Eukaryota > Metazoa > Chordata > Aves > Galliformes > Phasianidae > Pavo > Pavo muticus. The sequence continues at coordinate 762,522 of JACDJE010000122.1, forward strand.
GGGTTAGTTCTATGGATTACTTTTCCTATTCTTAAATACTGTTTTCCATTTTTTCCTTCTCTGAGTAATTGACTTCCAGAAAAAAGGTTGACTTTTACTTTGTTCTTCCTGTTGCCATTTTTTTTTTCTTTTTAATGAGCCTACATAAAGCACTAATTGAGTAAAAAACATTTTGCTTTGCAAACAACCAGTGTGACCAATGCTAGTCATTTCTTGTTTTTTTCCAGAATTTTATTTGGCAAGCAGAATGAGTGTCTGTGGGAGGAAAGAAACTGAATTAAAGATGGGGAAATACAAGATGGAACTTGATAGGGTGTGTCCTCAGATGTGTGCACATGTGTCACACTTGCAAACTAGATAATTGCATATTTAGTTTCCTGTCTGTATACATGTGTGGGAGCAAATGTAAGGTTTGTCTGCCATAAGGGAGATACATACACTGAAGGCACCATCATTTTTAGTCTGTTTTGAACCTAGTGCACTGGAAGAACTTACACTGTGGTATAAGTCACTATGGTGACTCAGAAATTCAGTCTGATTTATGTCTGTCTAGTAAATCCTGTTAATAATTGTGATGTTAAGTACGTTTTGAGGTATACTAGCATCAATTAAGCATGAATACATTGCTGTCTCTTGGGGGCCTGTCATCCTCAGGTCCAAGTAGAGCCTGGCAATCAGCAGCCTTATTCCATTATAGTGTAACTACCAGTACATTCTGGATACTGCCTGTGTCTTTCTTGTGGAAAAATACTCCTAGTACTATATTTTTCTGGTTGGTACTCCACTTGGATAGCTTGAAATAAAACTTGGAATAAGAGGGAGATAAAGAGGGCACATACAGGTCAACATTTAGTGACAGTAAGATGCAGCAAGACAATGAGGTTTTCTTGTAAACAGCTTATGTTAGTAGTTAAGAAAGATAAATTTAATGCTAGTTTTCATGTTTCTATTCTGTATCCCCAGCCTCCCACCTGATGATGATCGTCTTCCATTTGGGTTCCTTCTGGTTATAACTATGAAAAATATGCTATTTCTGATATGCCAATAAATATGCCTGCTTGCTTATCCTGAAAAACAACTCCCTGAAATTACCACTGTGGTAACTACACATAATGAATGATAGAGTTAGTGGTGAAAAGTTTCACCGTCATAGCAACAATTTTAAAATACGAAATTTTAAAATAAGCACTGTTTGCACTTTGTATAACGTGTTTTTGAAGCATATGAAAAGCAAGTTAAAACCTTTTTTTCCCTTTTTTTTTTTTTTTGCCATGAAAATAAGCCATATGGCCGATCACTGGAATAACATCTGTGGGTTTGGGGCTTTTTTTGTTTGTTTGTCTATTGAGTATATTTACTTCACTTGAACGGCAAGGAAGATTGAAGTTAGCATCTTATATCTCTGAGTGCCAGCCTTTGAAATTAGCTTAGGAGTCAGTATCTTTGAGCCCTATAGAAGGTTTGTTCTTGTCAGAAATGCAGCCACTGTTAACTGTGTGTTAACCTTCTCTTGCTTTTTATTGTAGAGCTGAATTCAGATGTGCTTCTCATGGAACTTAGTGAGCCACTTGGGCAAGTGTTGTTTCCATATCTGAAGCCAAAGTTTGAGCATTTTACTCTAGACACAAACATCTTTCACTGTCAGTTCTGGAAATAACCTGATGAAACCATAAGCTAACATTTTGATTCTCCTCTGAGGGCAATGAAATCTTTGAAAAACTAGAGAACATACAAAACTGTAGTTTTGAAATGGCTAACTTTCTGAAGGAATTTCCAAACTTATGAAGAGGATTTGGTAGGCCAATAGTTGGACACTAACAAATTTATATTTTTTATTATTATTAATATTGGTAGACAGACGCTGATGTGGAGTGCTAGGATGGTGTGCAAATAATGGGATTGTCCCTAGTGCAGGTATGTCTGTTGTCCACTGCTGCATGTTTTCTGGCTTTAGTATATGTCCTAGAGGACTCCTGCCATGGCTTGGGTCTCTTTTCAGACTGATCTCTCTCTAGGACTCTGCAGCATAAGGGCTTAGGCCCTTCTCCTTGAGAATTAAACTCACTGGGGAAATCTCAAGTCTTACAGATGTTTTGTTTCCCATTGGAAGTAATGGGCTGCAAGAGGCTGTTGTGGGAGTTTTTATTGGAATAAATATTAAGCAGTTCAAGAAAGATAAAAGAATTTGGGCCCAAGGCTTGCCTGTTATTCTATGGTAATTCTAGGATGCATTCAGTTTAGTGCTGTGACCCTACAGTCAACCAGAACAAGGATCCTTCTCCAGAGAAGCACATGCAGCCTGTGCTCCCTGCCGAGGTGCCCTATAGCTTTGAGAACCTACCAAAACTGGATGAAGATGACTATGCGAAGTGTCTGCTAGTCCTTCTTGGTTCCTATTCACACTGTTTTTCTTCCAATTCTGTGAAGGTGTCCTCACTTTTGTAGCAGCCCAGTGGTTAAATTCAACTAATCTGGTTTCTTTAGGCCTGGAAGTCATGCTACCAACATGAAATGATTTCTCATTTAGCCAAAAGCTGCCTGTGCCATTTTCTCTGGTGTTGCTGAGGCACAGCAGTAACATTTTAATGCATAATGGAGAGAAAAGCTACCTAAATAATTGAACTACCTCAACTGTGTGGTGCCCAAGTGATCCTGAGCAGGTGTGGCTGTGTTGCTCTGTGCCGGTGCATTGCATTTGAACTTGTAGGAGAGTGATCCTTCTGGGTTCAGGAATGATCTTGTGATTGGGTAACTGTGCTTTTCAGCTGGGAGAGAGAAAGGAGGTAAGAAGTTGAAGCAAGCAGCATCTTCACTGAAGCAGTCATTCTGGAAAGAAACCCTAGGGACAGATTTTAGGCTAAACATCCTGTTCTACACACATCTGTAGTTAAACTCCTTTAGTATTTGTTTCAAATGTGGAAGCATTTCCCCTATGAAGAAAGGCTAAGTGGACTGGGTCTGCTTATCCTTGAGAAAAGAAGATTGAGAGGGGACCTGATCCAGGTCTATAAATATCTAAGGTTTGGGGAGCAAAGTGGCGAGGCCAGACTCTTTTCAGCGGTGTGTGGAGACAGGACAAGGGGAAACGGCCAGAAACTGGAGCATAGGAAGTTCCGCACCAATGTGTGCAAGAACTTCCTTATGGTGAGGGTGACGGAGCACTGGGAACAGGCTGCCCAGGGAGGTTGTGGAGTCTCCTTCTCTGGAGATTTTCAAGACCCGCCTGGACGCCCACCTGTGCGACCTGGTGTAGGGAACCTGCTTTGGCAGGGGGGTTGGACTCGATGATCTCTGGAGGTCCCTTCCAACCCCTACGATTCTGTGATTCTGTGTGATTTAGTAATCTGAATATTATTTGCTTAGGTATTGTGGATTTTTATAATAGATTCTGTGACTTCTGGAAAATTTGGCTTTTCGGTCATGCTTTGATGCTTCTTGCAATGTTTGATGCCATATCCTTTCCTGGCTTATTTCCAGTAACTAAAATCTGTTCTTCCAATGGCTCAAAACTTTATAGTCAGTGCTCTGGACTGAGTATTAGTGGCCTTTCATGCAAGTCCCCAGCCTTAAATTGAGCACTTTTGAAACAGTTTCCATTTTAAAGTGAGCCCACTTCTCTGCCTGTCTTCTTAAATTCATTGTAACACATGAAAATAACAAAACAGTAACTGTGAGTCTGCTTGTAGTTGCAGGCGTGTGCATGTGACTTGAATGTATTAGTGTACACATACAGGTATATGTATATAAATCCTACAAGGGGTGTGCAATTTTTTCTTTTTGTACTTCTGAAGGCTTGAGTTTTGTAGCAAATTCAGCTCCTTACTTCTGTCTTAATAGTTTTCATTTTGGATAGTGCTGGTTTGTTTTTTAGACAGCAAAGAGAAGAGGAGACTGTCAATTGTCTATGTGAGCTCAGCTCTGAGAAGCTTGAATCAGAGTCAAGAGATGACATTTCATCAGCCTGGCGAGATTTTTTGTCTCTCGTTATTTTCCTCCAACCCCCTTGGCTTTCTTGGCGCAAGATGCAGCTGACTGGAGTCTTCCATGTTACATCAGTCTTCTGCTTTTTCTGTTTTTCCCTTCATGTCAAAGCCTTGTCTTGCCTTGGCATATGACTGTTACTCAGTCTGGTCTATACTATGGCTTCCATCTTTTAAATTTCCTTAAAGAGATGTGTATTCTTTCACGCAAACTGCTCATGCTCCATCTGAAAGCTTCCTACAAGCTTAGATTGTGGTATTCATGTTTGTCATCCTGTACAGCATTTCTTAGAGCATAAACATGCAGCTGCTTTCCCTGACTCCTGGGAAGAGAGAAACTTAGAACTCAACTATTTAACTTGTAAAACAATGCACAGACCAAGAACAGCCACTTGATGCTTTTTTTTCTGCAGATCTGGAGAGACAGTTGGGCTGGGACAGCATCCTCTTTCTTAGACTTGGAGCTATATCTAGGAAATCCAGCTCTAGCTGTTGCTGGTGGCCTCTGCATTGGAATCAGATCTCTTTGCTACAAAAACAATATCCCACTTTCTCTTTTCTGTTTAAAGGTTATTTTTTTTTCCCCTATGGCAGAATTTTCCATTCTGTTGTTCCCCTTAACACCTTTTAATAGTTGCTGAAATTTTACTCTAATCTCTATTTCTTGATCCTGATGAAAGATAGGAAGAAATCTGACCAGTGGATGAAAGAGCCAGGAGAATAAATATTTATTACCTCAAAAGGCAACTGGTGAGTTTGTCCTGTTTGTAATTTGTAAGCATGGAGTTTGTCTTGGGGAGTCTGCATTCAAGAAAGAGAAGCCATTAAATGCAGGAGACTCGCTGGCACCCATTAGGTGGATGTAGTTTGTATGTTCTCTCTATATCATCTACAGAGGACAAGTGAAAAACGGTCAATCAGATTTCTTAATTTTGCTGTTGGATTTCTGAGCAGCTGTGAAGTATTTTAACTTGTCAGGGCCCTGATACATGAATGGTAGTGTCTGGCTTGGCAAGTGCCATACCAGCTGCATCACGTGGGGAAGAGGTGGCAATAGGAAAGCATAAGCAGAGCTCACATTGTTTAATCTCTTCAAAATCAAGGGAAAGGAAAATAACTGGCTTTGATTCCCTACAGTATTACTGGTCATTTTTGTCATGATCACGATGTGCTACCTAGAAAGAAAACATATCAGCAGGAAATATTTTCTTCCCTCTCTCATATACTGAAATGTTTCTTAGTCAGATTTCCCCTCTATCCTTAGGATAACTGGTGGTTTTTTACCCTTCTCTGACTATTGGTAAAGAACTGAGTTTTATTACTTCCCTGGCATGCAGATTGGAAATTCTATTTCTGCTCCGGTGTTGAAGAAAAAATGAATGAACACAGTGTGTGAAAGAATGCCTAAAAACTTAATGACTTTGTTCTGCTTTTGGTCTAACAGTTTTGAGGTCTGTCTTCACACTCTTGGAAAGGGCAAAGGAAGAAATACAGTCCTGTAGAGAGTCTTAACTCCTTGTGGGATATGTGTAGCAGAAACTGCCTTCGGTTAAGCATGGAGTAGTCAGTCATTTGGCTGAAACTGAAGGCAACTGAAGTCAGCCTTCTTGATCAATACATTGATTATGGCCATCCAAGTTGGTTAGGCTGCCCTCCCAATGTCATCATGACTAGTAATTTACAGAATCGATGCTTATAAGAACATGTAGAATACATAGTAAATTCCAGTTATATCATGTGTGTTGGGGCAGCTGTATCCAGTAACCCAACAACAAGGAGACTGCTGCAGCTCTGTGCCCCATGTGCCACCCAGCAGGGAGGCTGAGCATGTATTTCCAGTGGGAATATGTAACACACACCTGGCCATGTGGATCAACACAGGCAGATACACAGATGGTACCAAAAGCCTCATCCTGTTCTCTCTGATTGATCAGGATAAAGGTCTTAGTGTGAGACATTAATAATATATAATTATATGTATCTCTCTGTATTTATATAGAGATAGGTACATATATAGACACCATTAATTATATATTATATTAGTTATATTAATAATAGATAAATATCTATTAATCAGTACTTATCACTTTGAGTTATCACTAGTATGTGTTGCTAACTACTGTAATTATTAATTATAATTACATTTAAGTATAGTGTTGTTTCTGCTTCTTCCTCTCCTGTGGAAGAAAAAAGTAGGGTCATATTTATTTTCAACACTTTGTGCTTGAAACCAAAGTCTTCAAAATAAACTATATGGTTAGTTGCTAATTATAATAACTAACTTGGAATGCATACAATATGTATAACATGGATTATTCTAGAAGCTGAGCCCCCATAGTCTTGCAGTAAGAGATATAGACACACAATGGTCACCCCCAGTCAATCTCCAGATCCTATGGCCTCGCTAACAACTGGGACTCTCCTAGTCCCTCCACATCCCTATCCTCCTGTGGTCTCATCCTTGCAGATGTTATAGCTTTCCTAGCACAGCCCTGGGAAAGGCTGGGATGAGGTTTCCTTTCCTTTGAGTCCCTAATTTGGGTTCCCACCTGCTGTTGTCCCTCTGCACTCCTCTGGACTTTTGCAGACAGGCTTTTGATGGGATCATGGAATCACAGAATTGCTCAGGTTGGAAAAGACCTTAAAGATCATCAAGTCCAACTGCAACCAAACCATACTACCCTAACTCTAACAACCCTCCGCTAAATCATGTCCCTGAGCACCACATCCAAATGGTTTTTAGACATATCCAGGGATGGTGACTCAACCACCTCCCTGGGGAGCCTATTCCAGTGCTTAACAACCCTTTCTGTAAAGAAGCTTTTCCTGATATCCAACCTAAACCTCCCCTGGTGCAACTTGAGGCCATTTCCCCTCATCCTGTCACCTGTCAGCAGTGAGAAGAGACCAACCCCACTCTTGCTGCAATCACCTTTCAGGTATTTGAAGAGAGCAATAAGGTCTCCCCTCACCTCCTCTTCCCCAGACTAAAAAGCTCCAGTTCCTTCAGTCACTCCTCATAGGGCATATTCTCCAAGACCTTCTCAAGCCTTGTTGCCCTTCTTTGGACCTGCTCCAGCACCTCAATGTCCTTTCTGTACTGAGAGACCCAAAACTGAACACAGTATTCAAGGTGAGGCCTCACCAATGCCAAGTACAGGGGCAGGATTACTTCCCTAGTCCTGCTCACCACACCATTCCTGACACGAGCCAGGATGCCGTTGGCCTTCTTGAACACCTGGGCACACTGCTGGCTCGTATTCAGCCAACTGTACATCAGTACACTAAGGTCCCTTTCCATCAGGCAGCTTTCCAGCCACTCTTCCCCAAGCCTGTAGGGTTGCCTGGGGTTGTTGTGACCAAAATGCAGAACTTGACACTTGGCTCTATTGAAACTCATACAATTTGCCCTGGCCCATCGATCCAGTCCATCCAGGTCCCTCTGTAGTGCTTTTCTCCCCTCTGGAAGATCAACACTCCCTCCCAACTTGGTGTTGTCTGCAAACTTACTGAGGCTGCGCTCAATCCCCTCATCAAGATCGTTGTTAAAGATACTGAATGGGAGTGGCTCTTGTACTGAGCCCTTGGGGACACCACTCATGACTGGCCTCCAACTGGATTTAACTCCATTGACCACAACTCTTCCAGCCATCCAGCCAGTGTTTCAGCCAGCGGAGCGTATGCCCATCCAAACCATGGGCAGCCGGCTTCTCCATGACGGAGTTGTGGGGGGCAGTGTCAAAGGTTTTACTGAAGTCCAGGAAGACCACATCAACAGCCTTACCTTTATCCACTAAGTGGGTTACCTTGTCAGAGAATGAAATCAGGTTTGTCAAACAGGATCTACTGTTCATAAACCCATGCTGACTGGGCCTGATCCCATGGTTTACCTCTATCTGTGTCCTGTATGTGCAGATGGGCTTTGTCAAAAAATGCAAGACCATATATAGAACGTGCAGAATCTTGGTCTTTTGGGTCAGGAAAACAATGGAGTTACACAGGAATCTATGTTCTTTTTGCTTCTGTTACAAGCTTTCTACCACTATTAGGTGAGGAGTAACTTTTGCATTCAAGATCAGCAAGTATGATGGGGGTTAGAGAAGCCAGAGGAAGGAAACAGAACTACAAAAAGACCATTTCAGGTTTCCATCCCAAGACTACTTAAGAGGAGAAGGAGAAACAGAAAAATTATGAACAAAACTCCAGGGAATGGGAGAGAGCAGTAAGGACAGTTGTGCGACTGTTTTAGCTGTGTACCCTTTTCTTTTAAAACCATTGCCTGTATGCAAGGGATATAAAGCACCACAACCAGGGCTGATCGCAGAGCCCCTTTGCTCTTGCATGCTGCTGACAGCCTATGCCTGTCTCCTTTCTCTGAGTGGAGACAGAATTCCAGCACAAATATGACTGTCATTCCTGTTACATAAGCATGTGACACCAAAATGTAGAAACTGAGCTTCTCTTCTGAGTGTTTTCTGGGCTAGTATCAAGTCTGGCTGTGTAATGGAGCACACTGGTGGAAACACTAAGATCCTTGTCAGTTTCATCTGTACCTATAATGTTTACTAGCAAATATATTGCAAAAATATTCTATTAAAAACACTTAATAAATCCGTGAAGTGAAATAAGGTGTTTGAAACAAACTAAGTTTAAAACCTTGTTCTATGTCATGAGCAGTATTTGCTGATAAGATCACAGTGTGTTTCCCCTACTACCTTGGATGCCTGCCTCAGCCCTTCACTGGGAAATGTTCATTTAATGAACAGCCACTAATATTTTAAACATTAGTGGAATGACACATCTTCATAGCAGAGTCTATGCTGAATTAATCTCTCCAGGGCTTTTGAGAATGTTAGACTGCTGCATGTTTCATAGTCACAGAAACATGTGAGTTGTAAGGAACCTTTAAAGGTCATCCAGTCCAACTCCCCTGCAATAAACAGGGACACCTACAGCTAGGTCAGGTGCTCAGAGCCCCATCCAGCCTGACCTTGAGTGCCTCCAGGGGTGGGGCACCCACCACCTCTCTGGGCAACATGTTCCAGTGCCTCACACTCTCTTACTGTAAAACCTTCTTCCTTATAACCAGGCTAAGTCTCCCCTCTTTTATTTTGAAACCATTTCCTCTTGTCCTGTGACCACAGACCCTGCTAAAGAGTCGGTTCCCTTCTTTCTTACAGCCTCCCTTTAAATACAGAAAGGCCGCTATCAGGTCACCTTGGAGCCTTCTCCAGATTGAACAGCCTCAGCTCTCTCAGGCTGTCCTTTATAAGGATGTGTTCCACTCCTTGGATAATTTCTGTAGCCCTCCTCTGGATGTGCTCCAACAGGCCCATGTCTCTCCTGTTCCTTAAATAACTTCTTTCTGTAGTACTTCTGAGTTAGTTAAGGTGAGTTGTGCATTGAGACCAAGAAAGTAGGCAGAACAGGTGCCTACAACTTAAATTATTTTAGGATAGGAAAAATTAATTTCAAATAGGACCTCATTTTTTTTTTAAGAACATACAAAGTGTTATAAATATCCATGATTAGAAACTGAGCATTCATCTCTCATCACAACTGTGGGCTTTCAGCTTTTTAATGACTCTAATCCAGGCAATACCAGGCACTTGCGAAAATCTGGTGTATTGAATTAGCTATTGGCTTTGAAAAGTGTGCCTTGTTACTGAGCCATACTTGAGCAGGAGCTCAAGTAGCAGAAGCAGAGGGTTTGGTTTTGTGTTACAGAGCTGAATTGCTCTGACTGCCAGACTTTTATTTTAATTGCCTTTCTCCTGTAGCATCTTGCTTCATCAGAAAAATAAAGGAACCTATATAAAGCAGCCTACTTCAGTTATGCTCTTATCATTCATACCAAAGGCAAGTCTCTCTGTGCTTTGAGACAGGAATATTCTGGATGAGAAGGGAGAAGGTGCACAAAGGATGCTATAGGGTAATTAAAGATGATGGTTTTATTCCATCTTCCCCCTTTTCTTATCACACTTCCTGTTATTTTTGTAGAATTTATTGATGAATTTTCTTAAGGGAGAAGCAAACTCTGTCATATAGTAATGCTGATATCTGAGGTCTCTTCATAAACTGCTGTGGCTACAAAAAGCAAATAATTGCTACTTGAATTAATGTGAAGTGACTGACATGGTAACAGAGCTCTTCTGTGATCAGGGCAAGATTCAATGGATCACTTTATCAGTAGGTACTCTGTAGCAAGTAGGAGGCATGTGGGCTTCCTGTAGTAAAGTGCTAGGAGGAACTCGGTCAGAGCAGTATCAGTCTTGTTTGATACAAGCGGTTGTGCTGTGTTTTAAAGTTGACAGCAGCTGCTTCATGAAAAGTCATTATACATGTACATGTCTTTGTGAGCAGAGGCTCTACTTCTAATCTGATTCAAAGCCATCCACTGTGGGAATGTGCTCACCCCTTTGCTCCCTGTTAAACTCCAGCAGTTGCTTCACATGGACCATTCATTCAAAACACGGCCTTAGTTCATTCTGCTTCAAACTCTCTGCCTTCATTCTTATTCCATGCAATCAGTAATGATGCCTAAAAAATATGAATGAAATATGATCCAGTTAAACTTTAATTGTCAAACACCCAAGCGGAATGGGATTTATCCTCTCCAACTTGCATGAAAATTTCCAAATGGCAAAATTATTCCCCTTACTAACATTGTACAAATTTGCTAACCATTGAGAGGGAAGGGTTGCATATAACTTATCATAGAATAGTAGAATCATAGAATGGCCTGCGTTGAAAAGGGCCATAATGATCACCTAGTTTCAACCCCCCTGCTATGTGCAGGGTCGCCAACCACTAGACCAGGCTGCACAGAGCCACATCCAGCCTGGCCTTGAATGCCTCCAGGGATGAGGCATCCACAACCTCCTTGGGCAACTGTTCCAGTGCTTCACCACCCTTTGTGTGAAAAACTTCTTTATCTAATTTTATGTACAAAGCTCAAGTAGTCTCTCTTTTCCACCTTTCTGGAAAACAGTATGCTCATTTATAAGCAGAAGACCATTACATTTCTTCCTTGTGGGACTGTTGTGGGGCAGGAGTGAAAATGGTTCTCCGAAAGATCATGTCAGGGTTCAGGATGAATTTGTCTATCAGAAATTGTGAATATATGAAATTATTCACTAGTGTTAGAAGATTCCTGCATGGAAACTAGCCCAAGTCCCCATCTCTCCTCTCTCAGTTGTTAAAATATTGTCACCTCATTAATACCTAATCATCTCTTCTACTAGAACAATTATTTCCAGTTATAGATTGGCAATTTAGTAGGGAAAAGATGATAAACTTAGTATGGTGTATTTGATTTTGTGATTCTATGATTGTATTTATGTCATCAAGAGACGAGTATGACCCTTCAATGAGACAGAGAAGTGGCAGGAGGAATAAAGAACAAGGAAAGCAGCTGGCATGTGGGAAGCAGGCACTTGCTCCTGCTGCTTGGTTTACATAGTAGAGTATGCATCTGCTTCGCACAGCAGTCACACTAGAGCCTGAAACCAAGGAAGGACTTGCTTTCTTTAGCGGTGAGTAGGGACTAAGCCTTTAAGGCTCCCACTGCCTATTGAGAGGGTATCTGTTGCCCTCTGGTGTTTACTCTGAAGAGAGCGCCTGTGGAGGAGCGCTGCAGAGCCGTGAGGCCTGGCTGCTGAGGTGGCTGCAGCAGGGACATCCAAGGGCACCAGGTGCACAAGGGACTGAGGAAGTAACTGGTTTGCATTGCTTTTCTTCATATAATATCCTGGACGCAGTTGTGTAATCAGAAATGATCATGAGGACAACAAAAGACGTGCTGTGCTTGCTGTAAGAAATTGCCCACGCACTGTACTGAGCTTCTGTAGTCTGTGGTGCATGCCTGCAGATCCACACAGGTGAGCACAAGATCCTGAGTACAATCCTTTTAATAGCAACAGCTGAGTGTGTACTGAGATGCACAGCAAAATCATGCGAGAAGATTCCTGCATGGCTGAGTTAATTTCTGCTTCTTGGTGGCAGGGGAAGCCAAGGTAAACTAGACAGCTTTTTTGACTTCAAAGCTGACTGAAACTTTTCCTGTGTCTGGGAAGCCAGGGGTGTTATGAACCCTTTCATTCTGCCGGATGAGTTCAGTCTGAGACACCTGAACCAGAGCTGCTCAGCATGCAGCTAAGAGATTTCCTTTGCATTTTGCAAGGAAATAGAGGATGCATAAATGTGTTTCTAACTTCTTACAGAGATGAAATACTGAAATGTCCTTCATGCAGAGAAATCAGAAGATAGAGTTATTGCAGTGGGTGTTGAGACTAGGCCCAGCTCACAGCTGAGAACAGAAAAGGGGTGAAGTTTTGTAGTGTATTAGCAGAAACCTCAAAGAAGTGCGTATCAGGTGTGCTTTTTCCACTTGCAGTCAAGTATTTCTCTAAGAAATCATGCTCACTCATAAGCTCAAAATTGCACCTTAGCATAAAGGTGTGTGTAGCAGGTTTGCTTGCTCTTATTATTATTATTTTTTTAATGAACCAGTGTTTAAGAGATGCTGAACTTGCAGGATGTCTCATCATCTCATTCAGAGCTGATTGTTTTTCCTTCACCCCATTCCTGCAATGATAGCCAGGATGTTACCAAGGGGACTTGCAGTGTGCATTGCTGACCAAGCTGTAATTATTCATTGATGGGTATTTTGACCTTAAGTTCTCTGTTACCTGGGTGCAGATTGAATGTTGTATGCTATATAATTAGTATATTTATTTATTTATTTTTCTCTTGTAATTGAGACCAATGGGTGGGGATCATGAAGATGTGTCCTAAGTGACAGTTTGACACAAGCTGGAGCTGTAGAAGCTGACAAGTGCATCAAATTCAGACACCCAGTAGGCTTTAATCAAACTTCACTTAGAAAAAGAAAGCAAAATTAGTCACTTTGTGTCACTTCTCTCACCTGATTTTATATTGCAATATTGAGATATGCTGTTCTCCTGAGCTCCTCTTTCTGTTGGGGATGGGAGGGGGAGGGAGTGAGGGATCTGTATTAAAAAGCGATGCTGAGTCCCATCTGTGGGCTAGTAGTGCCTACTCATGATGATTAAAATAGGACTTGAGTTCTTTAAGTAGATGTTAAACCAGCTTAAAAGACAGTATGCAAATATCTTTTAGAAACAGTGGAAAGAACCGTTGGTATGGGAATAGTTAAGGTTATTTTCTGTCCAAAGGTAGTGCCAGGCCTGGGAGATTTTCTTTAAAATTTCCTTAAAAAAAAAAAAAATGACATGAAAAACACAACCTGTTCTACTTCAACAGTATGGTTTGTAGTGTTTACAGTGCATGTTTATGTGTATCTGGTTTACAGAAGTTAATGATTCTAACACTATCATAAGTAAATGCTGAGCACTTGCTTCAGTGCCTGACTGTGTCTTATGATGAAAATAATGAAAATTAAGTAGGCCATCATAGCTTTATTTTCTCTTAGACTGGTACAATCAAAGAGTCTTCTTTCTCTTAAAGAAAGCTTCAGAGATAGAAAAATAGTTGACCCACAGATAATGTATCGGCTTAGTCTTCCATCACATTTCTTGGGGAACTCAAATTCTGGAGTTGTTTGTAGGAGTAATCAAATATGTCAGTGGAGATGGACTTAGTAACATCTTGATTTTTTATTTTCTTTTAAGCATCTAATTGATAAAACATCTTTTCTTTGACCAAGCAAAATAGGTACAACTTTGCATAAATCTTAGAATCATAGAATCCTTAGAGTTGGAAGGGACCTTTAAAGGTCATCTAGTGTAACTTCCCTGCAGTGAACAGGGACACCTATAGCTAGATCAGGTTGCCCAGGGATTTGTCCAGCCTCGCCTTGAAAGTCTCCAGGGACAGGGCATCAACCACATCAGTGGGCAACCTGTGCTAGTGCCTCACCACCCTCAATGTGAAAGATCTTTTCCTTATGTCTAACCTAAATCTACCCTCTTTAAGATTGATACCATTTCCCCTTGTTCTATCACAAAAGACTATGCTAAAGAGTCTGTCCCCTTTTTTCCTGTAGCTCCCCTTTAGAGACTGAAAGGCCGCTGTCAGGTCTCACAGCCTTCTCTTGTCCAGGCTAAACAGCCCCAGCTCTCTCAGCCTGTCCTCGTAGGAGAGGTGTTCCATCCCTTGGATCACTTTTGTGGCCCTTTTCCAGATGCTCTCCAACAGATATATTTCTCTCCTGTACTGAAGACTCCACATCTGGATGCAATACTCCAGATGAGGTCTCACCAGTGCAGAGTAGAGAGGTATGATCATCTCTGTTTCTCTGCTGACCATGCTTCTTTTGATGCAGCCCAGGATACAGTTGGCATTCTGGGCTGTGAGCGCACACTGCTGGTTCCTGTCTAGCTTCCTATCCACCAGTACAATAGGAAACCCAAGAGTAGCATCAACAAACTCTAAATGGCACAAAAGTGTGTTTACATATTGCAGCACTACCAATGTACTCATTTAAAAAGCTGATTGTTAGCAGTCTACCTATCTGGACATCAGTGAAACTCACAGCTGATCGTCTTACGACAGTGAAAGGATAGCAATGAACACAATCAAGAAACAAGCAGAGACTCAAGGCAATAACAGATACACTTCCAGTTATTCCTTAGGCTGCAATCTTCAAAAGGAAAATATCATCAAGATGGGAGATTGTCGCATCGATTTCAGTGTTCTTTTTAACTTCAACTTATTCTTATTTAAACTCTTCTGCTCAGGATTTAGCATATCTTGGAAAATATATTTGTTCCAGAGCTGTAGATAAGTTTTTGTCACAGATGGTTTCTTATTCTGGATAAACAAAGGGGTAAGTAATTCATGCATGATTCTTTCAGAAACGTCTGTTCATACCTAATGTAAGTACAAAAACACTGTAGAGGTGCTTTGTATGCAGAATGTTAAATGAAATGTTACATTTGATCTGTGGCTAAAGTTTCAAATCAAAATAGATTGTCTCAGTTTTTAAATGACAGTGTATTTTAAGACATCTTTTGTATACTATTCTGAAACTAATTAGAATATCATCTAAAACATTAAATAAAGAAAAAAATACAAATTCTATTTAGATCCTACGGGGATGGAATTGTTTTTCAGGTGAAGAAAGACTAAATGTTAAAGCCAACCCTGGCTTTTTCTAAGGCCTGCATAAATTTTTTTTTTGCTCTGCTCTGCCATCTATAGAGTTAGTGAATCAAGCAATAAGAAAGCTCTTTAAAGTACACCAGAAATCTTTGGGCCAGGAAAATGAAGTAGACTTTTGATTAAAAAATAAAAATACTGAATACTTGGTCTGTGCAATGCTTTCTTGCAATGACTGGCTCATAGTCCAGTAGGGCTGCATAGTCCAGTAGGGCTGCTTTCATTGATCATGGTTATTCATGTGTTATTTTTGGTTTTACTTGTTCAAGTATGACATATGGTTCAGTTCCAGTCCCAACGCTTCTGAAATCATCTTCCTGAGGACAAATATGGGTGCCAAAGTTCTCTTGGCTTACTGTCAAACATAAAAGGTATCTCAGTTCATTGCAAGTGTAAGGATTGTAAACTTTGTGTGTGTGGACGCTAGTGTAAGTTTCGTGTTAATAAAAATTGTCTGACTACTGCCTATTAGATCCAGATGCCTTTTTTGGGGGAAAGGGTATTTTTCCAAGCAGTTCATTTGCTCGGGAGGAATGTTATCATTCCTCCTAACTGTGTGCTATCCTTCCCCTTCAAGGTGGCGTTCTATTCTTGGGACAGGCATATTGATGAAGGGAAATATTGTGTAGAGGAGGAAATTAACCATGTAGATTTTTTTTTTAATCATTCCTGTTAGCTGTTCTTCTCTATCTTGTGTGCTGCTTGCATTTGACAGGGCAGGAACTTGTATAACTATGAAATCTTGTGTGAATTGAATTTGAATTCTTGTTCCCTTTCTGAAAGCAAGTGACTGTTCTAACATGTTTGGAAAGTTGTTCTAGACTCGTTACAGACATCCTGGCTCCTTGACAATTCACTGAGGACCTATAGCTGTCCATTCAGTGTGTTGCTCCCTACGTGACTATAAAATGCTTTACTTGGATGGGAGAAGCAATGATGAACGGTAGCAGTTTCTATTCCAACATTCACATGCTGACAGCCAAGAGTATTTGTCTGAATACCTTCTGCAGAAAAAGGTTATCAGATACAAGCCAAAAAAAAAAAAAAAAAAACCAAAAACCAAACAAAATCACCACCAACAAAAAAAAATCTAAGCTTTTTTTTTTTTTTTTTTTTTTTTTTTTTTTGCTATTTTGTTGTTATTGTTGGAGATCTTTGTCTGAGAAATGGTTGTGCTGCAGAGTCTTCAGTGAACAGCTCAAGTGGAAGCATAGAATACCTAAAAAAATAATTGTGGTCTTTTTTAATAATCTCAGTCACCCAAATCTTCTGTGGTTGTGTTTTGTTCTACAATGGTGTACTGTCTTCAGATATACCAACAGAGTTGTTGATTTAAACATGAAAATGACAAAATAATTGTGCCAGGTGACGCTGACCTTAATATTATGTAAATTTTCCTGTAGTTGCACTGGTGCCATTTCTAAACTCTGTAAAGGATATTTAGTTACAGAGTATCAATAATTGCAACACTACTTAATGTAGTCCTATTGTTATTCAGTAATGCATTGTGTTGAAATAATGAGGCTTTAAGTTTTAGATTATACTGAGCCTGGCATAAATGTGTTAAATGAAAACTTCATAGAATCTTAGAATCACAGAATGGCCTGGGTTGAAAAGGACCTCAAAGATCATCTTAGTAGCCCTCCTCTGGACCCGTTCCAAGAGCTCTGCATCTTTCTTGTACTGGGGGCCCCAGGCCTGGACGCAGTACTCCAGATGGGGCCTCACAAGAGCTGAGTAGAGGACAATCACCTCCCTCTCCCTGCTGGCCACCCCTTTTTTAATGCAGCCCAGAACACAATTGGCCTTCCGGGCTGCAAGCGCACACTGCTGGCTCATGTCCAGCTTCTCGTCCACCAGGACCCCCAAGTCCTTCTCCACAGGGCTGCTCTCAAGGAGATCTTTCCCCAGTTTGTATAAATACCTGGGATTGTCCCACCACAAGTGCAGCACCCTGCATTTGGCCTTGTTGAACCTCATTAGGTTTCTATGGGCCCACTTCTCCAGCCTGCCCAGGTCCCTCTGGATGGCTTCCCTTCCTTCCAATGTATCGACTGCACCGCTCAGCTTGGTGTCATCTGCAAACTTGCTGAGGGTGCACTTGATGCCATCATCTATGTCATTGATGAAGATGTTGAAGAGCACCGGTCCCAAGACTGATCCCTGGGGGGCACCACTTGTGACTGGCCTCCACCCTGACACAGAACATTGATCACAACCCTTTGGCTGCGACCAGCCAGCCAGTTCTTAATCCATCGAAGTCCATCTTTCAAATCCATACCTCTCCAATTTAGAGAGAAGGATGTGGTGAGAGACCATGTCAAAGGCTTTGGAGAAGTCCAGGTAGATGAAAAAACTTGAAGTTTTGAGAATAAATGATAGGTTGTGTTAAATAAATGAGACATTATAGCTATAGTGCTTTCCTTCCTGTAAAAATTCATAACCCCTCCTTTTCTACAGCTATGAAAATCTCTTTGTTGGGTTTTTGTTTGGGCTGTTTATTTATTTGTTTATTCATTTATTTTGAAAAACTGTCTGAAATGCAGCCCAGTAAGTACACTGAGTACTGAGCTATCGGAAGTTTAAGCACTGCTTATGCAAAAGTGTGAGTTTTCTCACTAGCCAGCTGCGGAAGCAGGCAGAAGCTGGATGAAAGCACTTCAGAGGGAGTAGGAAGAAAGCATCAGGCAGAGGAGCAGTACAGGTAGGAAGCAGTCACAGTGGCCTGTGTGCAGTAGGCACAGTGCCTGGCTCTTGTCAAGACTGATCATGTGGCTCGCACGAAAAAAGAGCTATTATCAGTGTGAATAAGCAAAAAAGCCCTATTTCTTTTTCAGTCTTTAACAACAGCCTGAAGCATGTTTTCAGTGAAATGATTTTATGGTTTCTCTGGAATACATTATAGCCTGGATATAAATTCACTACTGGCTGGGATACCTTGTAGGGGAAAATGGTGTCTGGGAGGACAGGTTGTGAACTGACAGATGACATCACCTTGAGCAATCAGACTGGCTGTGCAGCTGTGCTGATGTCATGCAGCTGACTGCTTTAAAGTTTATGTCTGTGATATTACAGTCAGCGTAACAATAACAATGGAGATGGTGGGAGGTGGCTATAGGACTTTCAGATGAAAGTGAGAAAGAAGACAGTAAAGTACAGATGCTTATTAAAGCACCAGTGGCTTGTGCTTTCTCAGGAACTCAGCAGTAATTTCCCTCCTTTCTATCTGATGTTGTCTCCTGTGAAAGTTGTCACTATTCTGATAGTAAGAATTATGAATGTATTCCCTTTTTAGCTTTCTTGAAAGTGCTGAAGCACCCAAGATCTAGCTCCTGGCAAGTGGCTGAGTTGCTGAGTTGACAAAGGGCAAGTAACACAGTGAAAGAGCTTAGCTGGAGTGCTTGTTTTACTGCCTGGTTTACAAAACTGAACATCTTGTGCTGACAGGAGAGAAGGCTGCACTGTCATGCACACAGCTGTGCTGCAGCAGTTGTTAAACTGAGGCTTAAGTGACATTAACAAGATCTGCAAGGACTGTGGCTCATGTGAACATAGACTTCACCAGAACACGTCCCGTTTTCAACAGGTTATGGATTCTGGAAGGGCCATACTGTAGGTTATTACTTGGAATATAACCTACTTCAGAAATGCGGAGGGTTTTTCTTTTCATGTACTTGGTGTCGTTTGGATGTTAATAAAACTGCTGTCTGCATTCCTAGTGTTTGGTGTTTCCTGCAGCAGGCAGCTGTGTTCTGCCTCCTGGCTCCTCAGTGGATGCGTGGATGCAGGAACTCCCTGAGAGCAAGGGAGAAATAGTTTATTCAGTCTCTGAGAGAAGGACATGTCCAGTGGGTGACTTTACAGCTGGTCTTCTTAATGTAAGGATTTCTTTCTCTTTTGAAGGGTTAATTAGTCAACTTTTGGACTGGGGCTTTTTGCACAGTGTTCCAGATCTTCTGGAGACAGATTTATAGAAATGAGTAAATGCAGAAATAGCAACGTTATTGGTAATATTCTCCCCAGTTAAGGTGCTCTGGACATGCTAAATAAGCTCCTTATCCTGCATTTCCTCTCCAAAAGAAATAGTCAATAACTTTAACTGTGTCTGAAATATGTTTTGAGAGAACAGAAAAAAACCTCTTCTTGAGAGAACATTGCTCATACTCAGCACTAAGTGGGACTGTCCTCTGCAAATTGTTTGTGCTTCGTCAGTAATGACTGCATGTGGTGTCTCAAGTACAGAAACTGCAAGAGCAGCTCTGGGAAAGCTGATTGCTTACAGTCCTGGGAAATTCTGATGATTTTGGCAGAATAGAGGGTGACACTGATTTCCATTGGAAAGCCTAAAGTACTTAGTGTGGGCGATGTCTTCATACAAGTAGAGCAGCCCCACAGGATTTCTTCTGAGCACAAAGAGGAGGAAGCGTTCCCTCAGCACCTGAAAGGAAGGGGAAGCTGACTTTGGAGAGTCATTTTCTATAGCTTGCTTGAGAATTGTTTAAGATGTGCTGAATTACAGTAAGGTTCGGAAGGGAGGTGCAGGGAAGGTGGTGCTGCAGCTGGTGGTGATGGGTGAAGAAAACCTGGACAGAAATGACCAGCCAGTCAGGCCATTTGTTTTAACAGGATCATAGAATCATTTGAATTGGAAGGGACCTTTAAAGGTCATCTAGTCCAACTCCCCTGCAGTGAACAGGCTAGATCACGTTGCAAAGTGTTAGTGTTTTTTAAGAATCTCATATTCTCCCCATTTCTAAGAGCTTAAATACTGCAAGGTGATGGGAACAGCTGAGAACTCTGTGCCCATTCTGGCCTGTGGGAGAAACTACTATACAGGCTAAGAATACAAAAACATGAATGTAAGCTTGGGAACATGTCATGTGACAGTTGTGCTGGGAAACCTGGCTGGTTTGAGAGAGCACCCTGCTGCTGATGTAAAATCCTGTATCTATTTCATGACTCTGCTTCACGATGTAAAGGATTGGTTCACAGTTAAGATACAGAAGTAGACTGGAAGGAAACTGAAGCAAGGTATGAATCACTAACTTTGAAAGTAATCACAGATTTAATCCACTGACAGCGGTAGTGTAGTATCCATCTCAGCCCTTGGCATCACAGAGCTGAAGTGAAACTACTGCTTTTTCTGATGAGCGTGAAAACAGATGGCGAGGAAAAAAGAAAAAATCCACAACCACACTCGTTGGTTACAACAAGTATATAACCAGTGTGTTGGTGTTCCTAGTGAAAACTGCAAAGAAATGGGTATGTCCATGGTCCTTTGTACCGCCTTTCATATGCTAACCATCGCTGCTGTTTTGGTATACTGTTGAAGAGGTAATAAATTATTTTCACTTGCAATAAAGGTAATAGAGATCACAAGGGAAACCCTTTTAAAAAGGTCCCAAGTTTGGAAACCTTGTGAACATTGCTTGTGATAACAAAAGAAACATAAGAAAGCCTGTAGTATTAGATACACTCCTGACAGTAAAATTCTGATGTCTGATTAAGCAGTGGAAGAAATGACGAGAGTGATTAGAAAGGATTTTTTTTTTTAATGTAATTATTGACATGCATATTGGAAACAATGGGACTGTGAAGTACACTGCTTAGAAATATCTCTTGGCTAAGGTTCTCCAGAATGTGGCAAATAGAATCATACAGTAATTTATATCTATGAAACAAGAGACAAAAGTTCATGATCTTGGCCTACATGGTAACCCCATGTCTGAAATTTTCCGTATGTGCAGATATTTTATCTGCCAGGCTCAAAGCAGATGTTTGGAAAAGAGACATGCACAGGCTGTTTCTGTGTATGATTAGTTAAGCTGATTGCAGCTAGTTGACTTTCTGAAAGGACAGTCCTAAGGAGGTAAAGTTAAAAAGCTAATTGCAGCTGAATTGACATCCTTCTCGTTTATATGATGAACTAATGAGTGTTGAACATGAATATTCTCTGTAGGATTAAGAATTTAAAGAGGTGACAAAAATATATTCCATATATTCATGAATATGTATGTTTGTGTTAGTGAAAGGGAGCTTTTGTGCATGAAGAAAACAAGGTTATCCTGGGGATATTTTGGGATACGAAGAGCTCCTGGCATTAAGATATATGTAAATATAACTTTTTTTTTTGAGGAAAATATTACTTATAGTATAGACAGTATTGTGCACAACAGCAGGTACAGGCTTGAAACTCAATTTTACTTGTCAGCTGTTCAATGAAAAGAATGGTTCTTGAAGAAGTCTTGTGGATATCTTGTAGATACTCCATCTGTAGTAATGAATCCAGGCGTGGGGTCCCCAGCGCAAGAAAGATGCAGAGCTCTTGGAATGGGTCCAGAGGAGGGCCACTAAGATGATCAGAGGGCTGGAGCACCTCTCCTATGGAGAAAGGATGAGGGAACTGAGATTGTTTAGCTTGGAGAAGAGAAGGCACCGGGGAGACCTCATCGTGGCCTTCCAGTACTTGAAGGGAGCATATAAACAGGAGGAGGAATGGATGTTTACATGGGTTGATAGTGATAGGACAAGGGGGAATGGTTTTAAACTAAGACAGGGGAGGTTTAGGTTAGATATTAGGAGGAAATTTTTCACTCAGAGAGTGGTGACACACTGGAACAGGTTGCCCAAGGAGGTTGTAGATGCTCCATCCCTGGAAGCATTCAAGGGCAGGCTGGATGTGGCTCTGGGCAGCCTGGTCTGGTGGTTGGCGACCCTGCACATAGCAGGGGGGATAAAACTAGATGATCATTGTGGTCCTTTTCAACACAGGCCATTCTATGATTCTATGATACTGTTGGCATTTGTATTATGCTTAGCCTTATTTCATCTGCCTAGATAAGGTGAAAATATTTTAAAAACAAAGCCGATACAAGTTAGTTACTGGCTTAAACAATAACACCTCCCATAATTTAATCAAAGAATAGTTGAGGTTGGAGTGATCTCTGGAAACCATCTAGTTCAACCCGTCTGCTCAAAGCAGGCCAGTAAGATCAGGTTGCTCAGGACATTGTCTAATTGCAGCTTTAAAATCACCAAGAGTGATCACTGTTCTGCTGCTTGGCTGCCATCACCATAAAATTGTTTGTTTTTCTTATGTTTAAATGGAATTTCTGGTATTTCAGTTTGTGCTCACTATCTCTTGTCCAGTCACTACATACCACTGATAAAAGTCCAGCTTCATTTTTATTTTCCCCCACTCTGGGATTTACATACATTGATAAGATTCCTGTGAGTATTTTCTTATTCAGGCTAAACAGCCCCAGCTCCTTCGTCTTCATATGTCAGGTGTCCAGTCCCTTAATCTTCTCTGTAACCCTTCACTGGACATGCACCTTCACTTCTTGCAGCGAGGAGCCCAGACCTGGGTCCAACACTCCAGACTCATCCTTAAACCAATGCTGAGCAGAAGGGAAGGATCTGTCTCCCAAACCTACCGGGAACATTTTTCCTAATGTAGTCCAAGGTGCTGTTGGCCTTCTTTGTCGAAGGTGTGTATTGCTTGGCTGTGGTCAGCTTAGCGTCTACCAGGACACCCAGGGCCCTCTTTGGAAAGCTCCTTTCTTGCTCGTTGACCCCCATCCTGTACTGGTGTATAGGGTCATTCCTACCCTGTTGGAGGACTTTGTAGTTCTTACTGCAAAGTTCCTGTTTGTCTATTTATCCATCCTCTCCTTCACATGCTTAAAATGGCTTTCAGGTTTATTTGCTATATGACCTTCATGGGAACTGATGCATGGTCCCTCTAGTATGTTTCAGGGTGATTAAAGTCCCCCATGAGGATCAAGGCCTATAAATGGTTCTTTTAGTTCTCTGAAGGAGGCCTCAGGAGTTTCTTCTTCCTGATTAGATGTTCTACAGCAGACACTACGATGTCATCCATGTTGTTCTGCACTCTAATCCCAACTCAAATTCTACTGGTTCATCATCTGCCCCAAGGCAGAGCTTCAATGGATTCCAGTTGCTTTTAATGTAAAGGGCAATTCTCCCTCTTTGCTGTCTTCCTCCTACAGGGCTTGTCTACATCCATTGCAGCACTCTAGTAATGGAAGCTGTCTCATACATCTCCATGACCCTCTCCAATTTTGCCAACTAGATGGCAGAGAAGCTTTTGCCCCACTTAGGTGGATACTGCCTATTCCAAGAAATACTCAAGCCTCAGAAAGGATCCTATGGTCATAAGAAAATCCTGTTACCAGCACCAGCTGTGCAACCAGTTCTTGAACTGCAGGGTCTGTCTCCTACTTTTTTATGCCCTTTGGGCCTCTCTCTGGAAGAATCAAAAACGTCAGCTGAACATTGAGTGGCTGTCCATCACTGCCAGAGCCATCCAGTCATGACTACTGCTTCTGTGGTCACCCTGGCAGTATCCTTGGTGCCTAGTTGGTAGAAGAGCAGGGGGTAATAGCTCTGAGGGCTACACAAGCATTGACAGTCTTTCTGAAACATCCTAGATCAGAGTAAACCTCTGTAGATGGTGTATGCATATTGCGTACACTTCCCTCATATGTGAAATCAAGTTCTTTGTGTACATTCCAAGGTGGCTTGATTACAGGTGAGGTTTTATGATGAAGATGGAAAAAGACCCATCTAACTTGTCCAAAAACTTCCAGCAGAACCAAGATCTTAAGCCATAGGTTGGTTTCTCTCCTTTATTATTGGCAACTGGAGTGTCTGTCTGTGATGGAGTTTTCGTAAGTTTTTTTTTAATATTTATTATTTAACTGGAAAACACTCTACCTTTTAGTTGATAAAATAAGATTATTGCACTCTTGCCACAAAAATATTGTGAATAAGGAGAGAAACCAGCTGAAAAACTTTATTTTTAATTCAAATCTCTTCCCTCCCCCCCCAGAAAAAGAGAAACATTTATTTCCTGACCTACCTTAAGATACATCTCTCAAAAGCTGTGTAGGTTGAAGGAGAGAAGAAAATATCTCTAAAAAAACTTTTCTTTTAGCACTTGCTGCTGCCTGACACTTGAAACTTCTCTGGAATGTCCAATTTATTTGTGAATCACAGCTTGTTTTTTTTTTTTTTTTTTTTGTTTTGTTTTTCCCCTGAGCATCCTATTTCTTGTTATTGTTTCAAGCTACTGTGCCCTATATATAAATCATTCAGACAAAGATCTGCACCCTGAATGCAGTGAGTGTGGGGAGTTGTGCATTCTGCTGTGCTACTTCTGGCAAAAGGATGATGTGCCACCAGACCAGTAGTTGAAACCAAACCATGCCAAGTATTTTCTTTAGGAAAGTTTATTTTACAGCTCTTTTAACACATAATTAAGTCATCTCAGAAAGCCATGCATTTTTTCTAATGTAATTATGAGAAAGCTGTTTAGTTAAATTGCTGGTAGTTGTCTAGACATCCTACTGGAATCTCCTGAGTTGGAATTCAATTAAATAGGGAGAATTTCTGTGGTTCTAGACAGAAGTATTTGGCTCGGGAGTCTTCTCACTGAAAATGTGGTTTTGAGGAGAGCTTACTAGGAACCATAAGAAGGATAGGAGAATGTATCTGGTTTTGAAATTAGATACTAGATAGAGAAGCTTTGTTACCACTTCCAGGGATGATCGTATTCCTGAAAGGAAACGCTATATAGCAATGTGGCTTGGCAAGAAATGAGAGAAATATGTACGATTGCCTGTTGCTGTCCCTAATTATCTCACTGCTTTTTGCCTCGGTGGCATCCACCGTTGTTTTACTTTTAGCTCTTCAATTTTTTTAAGGCATAAACCGTAATATCTGATAGAGGCATCCTTTCAAATGTTATGGTGTTCAGAACTGATTATCCTCTGTAAGCTGCTTACATCTCTGGGACAGTTTAGCAATTAAGTTAGTATTCACATCATCTGCTCCGTTTATTTCTGCACTGTTGGCCTGGCATGCAGATTTAAATGTTGGGTTCTGGGAAGCAGGAGCACTACAGGAGTCCTGGCTCTGCTGGTGCAGTATCAAGCGCAAGCAACCCCAATTCCAGTTGAGCACTCAAAATTCTACCTATCAAGAGTAATTACTGAGATTTTTTGGGAGGTACCCCTGACTAAATGGGAAGTTAACAATGCTGAATGTTTCTTGATTTGTGTCTTAAACATGGAAATGTTGGCTGCTGCTATTTTTGAGACCAGAAGTGAAATTAAATACTCTGTTAAGTATTAGCAGATGATAAAGAGGTGGACAGAATAGGGAAGGAGCCTCTCGTGAGCAAATGGTGAGATTCAAAACTCTAAACAAGTCTGTGTACAAGCCATCATCTTGGAAAAGTGATTTTCCTGATTAAGTTCTTAATGTCTTTCTGGAATGCTTTAAACCAGATACAGACTGCCTTATAGGAACAAAAAGGAAACAATCCTGATGTCTATTACCTATTGAGGAAAAGGATCAAAACAAAACAACCCAGGATACATGAATTGTCTTCATACTTATGTACATATACATACTTTTTTGTAGTTTTTTCTTAGATCTACATTTTATTTATTTATTTATTTGTTTGTTTGTTTGTCTAAGCAAGCAGGCAGTTCTTTTCATATGTGTGATGCTTTTTTTTTCATTATTATGATGCTGAGTACAGACTACTGATTCTTATGTTGGCAGAGTGGTTGAAATTGGATTAATACTAAACCAGTGGTCATCCAGCGAAAGGATCAGATTTTTGTTAGAATGACATCTTTTCAGTCAGTGACCCAGGAGGAGGAGGAGGTGCATCCAGTTATCTGACCTCTCTACCAAAATGGTAATGCTTTAATGACCTTACACTTATCATGACACAATTTGCAGACTCTGAAACATGAAATGGCATCAAGTCTACAACTATGTTCATGATATGAACTTGGAACATCCAGTTTGGAGTTTTGGCACAGTATAGATGAGGTCTTAAATCCAGATTTTATTGCTATATGTTTTCTAAGTTTTCTGTACTGTTTTTGTCTTGTGAAGAAATTTTCTTCTTTCTTTAAGGAGCAAGAAATTTGTTTGTGATGCAGAGAAAAGTCATGTTCTCAGACACTGTTACAAAGAAACTTTGTATTTTCTTATACATTAAGCATCTTATAGCGTTTGTATTTGTAGTTGTGGTGCAGGACTTACTGATGTAGTGGTGATGGAGGTATGTGGAGACATATACTACAATGCCAGTGGCAAAGGTAACAAGAGAAATCGTAGATTACAAATAGAGTTCCTCAGGGGTCTATCTTAAGACATGTTCTCTTCAGTAAGAGGGAGCCCAGCAAAGTCCTCTTGCCAATGCAGTGAAGGAGGTGAAATGAGATAAGAAGTCTCTCGGTTGCTTCCTCTCTTTTTTTTCCTACAGAATTAGAGTAGGTGAACCTGGTCTGTGAGTTGGTGTTGGTAAGTACATCTAGCTCTTAATGAATAGAAATCATAATGCCTAACAGCCAACTTGCTTCATGTTTGTTTTTTTCCTCCCTTTCTAGAAAACAGAGGACATTTCCAAGCAAAGGGGATATTTGCAGAATGTTTAGTTGTGTGCTACACCTTCCTTTCTGGAATATTACAACAAAATTATCTAGCAGGTACAGACATTAAATCAAAAAGTAAAAATGTAAAGAAAAGATCTAATACTGATAAATATATATAGTTTGCCTAACACTTGCTCAAATCTCTGACAACTGGAATGAGAGTGCCTCATTAAGACGAGATGTAATTTTCATGTCTGTCTCAAGGCTGAGGTTTGTTGTAGAAATTGGACCTGCTATTAAGTTTTACTTCAACCTCACTTGCTTTTAAAGGATCTCAGCTTACAAATATAGGTAGAAAAAACAAAGCAATTTAATACATTCCTCTCGGAAAAATCTAGGAGAGTATTCTGACATAGGATGCTGAAGAATTTCCAAGGAAATTAAAAAAAAACAAAGTCCTGTCAAAAACATTGAGTTTAATACACCTCTGAATATGTTTATTTACTTGCACTTTTATCTAGATGGAAAATGAGTATGCTTTATAAACAGTAAATATGTGAGAAAAGCATCAAATTTTACTGTGCTATTTAGCTGTAAGCTTTTCTGCTTTTACAGATTGCTTTGTATGTTGTTACTTTTGCAGAGTTTTCTATTCAAATAAAATTATCTCCAACAACAACAAAAAAAGCTACATTATTATTTTACATTAAGTTGCTGTCTATAGATACTACGGGTAAGACTTTGAAGATGTTTTTTGACATGCTGTTATATACTTCCAATCATTTTATGCTTATTTAACTTCAGAGCTGTACTCAGATTTTTTTATCCTGCTAAGTACCTTGTAAGAGTAAAAGATATTCTGAGTCTCTTTCCTAAATGAAAGGAACTAGCCTGAATTGTGTTAATGAATGAAGGCTTGGAAGTCTAGTTCATTAATAGGATCTTACTGTGCTAATTAAGTATATATATATATATACACATATTAAATATCCAAAACAGTAATTTTTCTCCTTTCTCTTATATTATTCCTAATGTAGTGAGAACTGCAGTTGGCTACTGAAATCTGAGAGTTGTAAGGATGGTTTTATTTGCAACTTTGCACACACTGGGACTGAAATGGTTGTCTTAATACTTACGTTACTATGGCAAAAAAGCTACCGGTCAAGGAAAGAAATTGTCAAGGAAGTTTAGGAAATACTTTAGGAAAAAGCTAATTTAAATAGCAAACAAAAAACCTCAGTTTTGTTTTATGACTTTCCTAGAAATATTTTTAACAGTGGAAGAACTGCTTTTCTGAAATGTTTTAATATAAGAGCAAAAACATGATTTGGTATGTCTGTAAGTCACAGACCTCTTTTAACTATTTCTAAAGAGGCACAAATATTCTTCCAAATATATTGTAAGAAAGTTCTTTCGCAAAAGATGTGAGAAAAGACTGCTAAAAAATATTGCTGAAGTTTTAATACCCTACAGTGAAGAGGTAATAGCATTGTAAAAATGACGACTGTTTCCTTAGGGTAATGATAAAGTGATTTAAAAATTGAAGGCTGAAATTGTTGCCATATAACTGCCATCCATAATTTATCTTAAACAGAACTTTGTGAGCTATAAACAAGTCTTCGCCATTGATTGTATTCATGCTTGGCAACTCCGTAATTTACATTATATATTACATATTTATATAACTTCCATTATATCACAACTGGAGCTTACCTTCTATTTTACAGGACATAAATATTGGTAATGAAATGCATAGCTGATTTTGTATGTATGATTGTAATTGCAAGCATATGTATCACTAAATGTGAACATAGTTTACAGTACAGACCGCGCCATAATGTGATCCCATCTTTTGACCTGTTTTCATGAATGCTTGTTTAGAGGCAGACTTGTTACAAAACTGCTTACTCGGACACTGAGGGACTTAGGAATCCAAATAGTTATTTTTTTTGTCTTTGTAATTATGATAATCTGATAAGACCAATAGATCCTCCCTGGGAGTGGTGAAGAGTCATGGCAGGGACAACTATTTTTGTCGTACAGATCGGGAAACGAAGCAGCTTAGCATCATAGAATCATAGAATAGGTTGGAAAAGACCTACAAGATCATCTAGTCCAACCGTAAAGCTTCTCCCCTGAGAAGGGTGGCCCCGGTGTACAAAAGTGCCAGGAAGGGACAGACAGAGGAAATTCAGGCTGCTGCTTACAAGGACACAGACTTAACTAATGAGCGACAATAAAAGTGAATAACAGAAACAACTAAGGTGGACTCAAGTTTAATGGCTTTCCTGGTTTTGTATCTCATTTAGCTAGAGAGAGATGGAAGCAAACTTCATGAAAATAGATTTAAGATGCTTTTCAGCTGTCTCCTCCTGCATTCAGTAAAATCAAAATTTCTTATACTTGGGAATACCTAAGGTATATCTATTGGAGGGCTGCCTCAGTGTTTCCTTGAAATAAAATAATAGTTAATTGTCACTGAAATGCCTATTTTGAAATTGAGCAGTGGAGAGCTGCCCAGTTTTGTACTGTCTCTAGACTACCACATGATAGCAATATGATTTCTGCGCTTAATGAGACAAGAGCTGACTTCACTTGTCAGCCTTGTGCAAAGGGAAAGGCTGATGGAGATGCCCTTTGTCCTTGGCAAAGACAGGATGTGTTAGGCTCACATCTCTTATTATATCAATTAAATTTTAAATAACTAGAAATGATATTTTACTGATTTTGATCAAGTACGCTGTGTCAGGTAGTACCACGAAGACTTTAGGTTCACTTAATACACATTCTACAGAAATAACTGTACCTTATAAGAGCATAATATGAAGCATGTGCCCAATAAATGAAAAACCAAACCGCTCTATTTGTCCAGTTCAGTATATATTTCACAAATGTGACTAGACTTCAGTTTTGAATTAAATACCCCTTTCTTCTTTCCTCAGTCTAAGTGTTCGTATGGTAATCTGGCTTGGCTTTCAGTGCTGGGGTAAAACTTCTAAAAATTTTGATGACTGTAGGGCACAATAGTCGTAACCTGTAAACTGTTCATAATTTTTTTTAATAGTGCAGTTTTTGACTGCATGTTGCAAAATTAAGTGTGATGTTACCTTGCCAAAGTCTAATGCAGAAGTTCCAAGAGCGCATAAAGGAAATAAAATATTACTGGCTATGCAGTTATCTTTGGACACTCTCCAGGCTGAAGACATTTTTTCATTGTAAACTACCAGAGGTCTCAGTGTGAGACCATTTCTTTGGACCCACCACAGGGTCCCCATGAGTGCCAGACCCAGAAGGGGAGGAGAATTATTGTCAAATACTCTAGAAAACCCAGCAAGTGTGGTCTCATCACCATATAAATCCCTGTTTAGGCCAGTTTTGCTGCATGGTTTCTTTGTCAGGGCTTCTTTTTAAAACTCAGGTGTCAAAATCTTAAGTCAGAAAAAAAATGTGTGAAAGATCGCCTTGGGCAAACACATTTTCAACTCTTACTACAAGTGTGTAGTACATTCTTGCTCAAATTGATGAACACTTTGTAATTAACTCAATTATTTTCTCTTTTAAGGAACAGCTGGCTCATGCCAGGTTTTTCAGTGTCATGTATCAGCATGCATGTTGTTTGTCAGTAGATACTGGCATCAGAGGGTTATGCATTGCTAATGTCAGTGAGGTAGAATGAAGACCAAATTAGCAGTGAACCCTTTTGTTTTGTGTATGTTACAAAGATAAGGAGAACTTCTGAATGTCTGCTGTCTCTGCAACATAAATGCAGCATTCCTACCCAGGAGACAACTCTTAGAGAAGAGGACAGTGAATGTCTTGCAGTGACAAGCAGGTCATTACTGCCATAGCCCTGAGCGCCAAGAGGTGCACCCACTGCCTGTGGGTCCAGGAGATCCATTTTTAAGGTTAGGCCCAGGCATTCATTTTCTGCACTATCCTGTAAGTTCATAGCATATTCTGTCCTTAAGCCCATCTCTGGACCTACACTGTAGCTGTGTCTCAGACCCTACCTCTTCCTAATTGGAAGTGGCAATTGGTCGCTGACTTGGCCATAGTGATTATGAAGTAGCTGGATTTAAAATCTTTGGTAATAAGAGGAAAGCTGCTACCAAAACTGCAACACTGGATATGAGGAGAGAAGACTGCATGATTCTCGGAGAACTACTTAGTAAGATCCCTATAGAAACCGCTTCTGAAGATGTTGGGGCTATTAGTACTGGTCACTTTTTAAGCAGATCTCTTAAGAGCACAGCAATAGGCAATTCCAAAATGTTGGAAGTCATGCAGGCAGGATAGAAGGTAGGCATGGCTGACCGGGAATCTTACTGTAGAGCTTTGGCAAAAAAAGGAAGTATATGGCCACTGGAAGGGAGATTGAGCAACACAGAACGACTACAGAGATGCTGTTTGTCATTGTAGGGAGAAGATTCATGCAGCCAAAGCTCTGTTAGAGCTAAAGCTGGCTATTACTGTGAGGGACAACAAAAAAGGACTTTTAAATTAAAATATATTAACAGCAAAAGGAGGACCAGAGATAACATTTGTCCATTTCTTGATGAGGACAATCACTTCACTAATAGGAACATAGACAAAGCAGACTTTTAATGACTTCTTCACTTCAATCTTTAACACAGGCTGTGGTACCACAAGTGACTCAAGCTAGAGGACCACGATTGCAATAATAAAAAACTCACAGCCAACCCCAATCTGGTGCAGGATTTTCTACTCCAGCTGGATGCGCAGAACTCTATGGGGCCTGATGCACTTCATCCCATCGAAGAGGTGGCTGATATCCTTGTGAGACCTCTTTCAACTTATTTTCAATGGTCTTTGGTCCCAATTGATTGGAAGCTGGCAAACACTGTCTCAGTTTTCAGAAAGGGAGAGAAAGAAGATCCTAGTTATAACAGGCCTGTCAGTCTCACTTCAGTGCCTGATAAAATTAGACAGAAGATTATTCTGGGAATTTCAAGAAAAAACTCCTGAAAGTCAGTGCAGTCGCTGATCACAACAAGGGGAAAGTCCTGTTTGATGAACTCAGTGTTTTTTTATGACGAGGTTACTCATCTAGTTGACCAAGATAAAGGAGTTGATGAAATCATTGTGGGTTTCAGCAAAGCTTTCAATTCTGTTTCTCACAGTATTCTCCCAGACAAAATGTCCAGCATACAGCTAGACAAAAACATAATGTGATGGGGGAACAATTGGCTGGTGGGTCAGGCTCAAAGGGTTATGGTAAATGAGATTACATCAGACTGGTGGCCAGTCATTAATGGAGTTCTACAGTGCTCCATTTTAGGGACAGTCCTCTTTAAAGTTTAAAATGTTTAATATTTGATGACTTGAATGCAGGACTCGAATCCATAGTAAGTAAGTGGGAAGCAGTCATGGCACCAAGCTTGCTGGACTTCAGGAAGCATTTGGACAGTGCTTTAAGAAATATGGTTTGATTTTCGAGTGGTCTTGCGTGTAGCCAGGAGTTAGGTTCAAGGATACTTGAGTCCCTTTCAACTGGGGATATTCCGTGATTCTACTCCTGATTAGCTACCTGCATAGACTTTAAACCTGGTCATCAACTCAGTGCACCTGGGATTTTAAGCAGACATTGCTATCAGCCCCAGCTCTCCCAGCTCAGATGCTGAAGGATTGTGCCCTAACAAACAGACAGTCGAAAGCACCATCCTGTCTCTGCTGTGGTCACACCCTGCTTGTCCTCCCTCATGGAGCAGCCCCAGTCTTACTGTTTTCTGACAACTTTCTTGTCTTCTTTCATATCACTGCTATTTGTAAGTTACTCAACTAGATGAGAGCTTATTTTCACTGAGATGTAACAAATAATGGTCTCTCTGAAGTTGTGTACAAGGAGAAGGGAAGAAAATATTCTATGTTTATGCTGTATTGCTAATAATAACAGTGTCTTGTTCTGGTCTTCAGGTTAGGGTTAGGTCTTTGTTTTGTTTTGTTTTGTTTTTCTTAGTGATCACAGAAGAAAAAAAAAGATGCTTGATGTCCTTTAGAGCGTGGAGTTTCTAAACTGGCAAATAGAAATGAAATAATAGTTCTCCATTGTGAATCCATCTTACCTGAATATTTGGAAAATTAAGTTTTGGTAAGACAGGACACTTCTTAGGCCTGGCAGTGCTGTATAACTCATGAAAGCTTCTTCCACAGAGGTGTGTGTATGTAGAAAGCAAAATAAATGTCTACAGGCTTATTCAGCTTTTGCATGCATGCATCATGGTCCCTTTGAAGAGACCTGCAGCTTAGCTGATTAACATCTCCAGTTCCACATATCCACCTCATTGGAACAGTTTCCATTTCTGATGTCCTTTGTTAGATCTACAGCATGCTATTGTCATGATGCGAGTACCTAAGTTGCTTTGTTACCTTTCTAGTATTTTAGATGATAAAGAAATGAGTTATCAGCACCACATCAATGCGATGACATGGCATAATCTGTAGAGAACATGTTGGAGACTGTCAAATGCACGGCTTTTCTTTGTTTTACTTTGCTTTTGGTAATGAAAAGAAATCCTTATGCGCTCCTTCCCTTAGTGGTCATACTGAAAATAAGCAGCTCGGAGTGACTTTAGGTAGCTTTGTCTCTTATCTTAATGTGCTGCCTGTGTGACCCATCCCCATGTACCGCTTTCAGCCACCAGACCAGAAGAGAAGGCATGAGCTTAAATGAAGGCCAAGCATGCTTGTAGACCTTGTACCTTCCCAGACTATTCAACAGTGTATCTTGTTACAAGGAATAAGATTTTAATTTATTATTATTACTTTTATTATTTCCAGTATTGGACGAGTATTCCTCATCCAAGCTTGCTATTTAGTATACTCTACCCTTCACAGGTGTAGTTTTCTCAGTATACTCACTCCTAGATGTGTCTGTATTGTGTGTAGAACTAAATGCGTCGATCTTTCTGTCAAGGAGACTGTTACTATCGAAACTTGGGATGAAAGTATGGTAGGAAACAATGCTCACTTGGTTTGCAAAACTTGTACAATTTGCTTGCTCCATCTTCCTTTCAGTACTTCCAGTTTCTCCTTGGAAACAGGGGAAAAGGTATTATGACAATGTCATGGTTTTATGATTTTTGTTATCGGTATTCCACAACATAACATCATATAGAGCACTGGAAGTTAAAGAGTTAATGCTCCAGTTCCATGGATTGGCCAAATTTCCAGGTACCTGGTTCTCAGAAGGGAAGAACTACATATCCCAGAAGACTTTCTGTTTCCGTTTTCTGTTCAGAAGGAAAGATAAAAACTGTTTGCAAGTCATGAGATGTCCCTTTTTTCTTTTTTTCTCCTCGTCTCTGCGGTTGAGTGTGCCCTAACCATCTTGCCTTCAGC
The DNA here is from genome assembly GCA_016647715.1 of Pavo muticus. Lineage (NCBI taxonomy): Eukaryota > Metazoa > Chordata > Aves > Galliformes > Phasianidae > Pavo > Pavo muticus. The sequence goes on from JACDJE010000122.1 coordinate 796,420, forward strand.
ATTAGAGTAAGGCCTTCAGTTTTTGAAACTCTCTCTCTCATTTTATTTGATTTATTAGCCTCAATTCCAATTATGTGGTATTACAGTGCTTTATCTTGCATTCTGATATCATATTTAGTAAATAAACTTTCCTCCTCAGATTATTGCCACTGTTTTGCTTTTAGGCCCATCTCCCTACCATTTCCCCTTTTCCCGGGGTGTGGGTCTGTGGGTTGCTCCACCCCATTAGTCATGGAACTGGGCTGAACCAGCCCATAAACCACTGAAAGACAAGAGTAGTAAAAGTTGTGTTTGTAGTTAGGTTTGAGTGATGCCACCTGTAAAGCCTGCTGTTCCATTGCTTTTCAGCTATGCTTTCTCCAGTGCACTGTTGGAATGACTTTATAGAAATGGGAGGAAGGCAATAATGGGTACTATGCTGAGATTCTTACCAGGTATCTGATGGAACAAAGAATTTTTCTTGCCTCAAAATTCAGGTCCATATGTTGTAGTAAAGGGAATCTGGTTTCTCCCGAGACAGAAACTGTATAAAAGCTGAGGAAAGAAAGCATAGAAGTGCACAGTTATTGGCTCCATGCAAAAGCAATATTTGGTCTGGTCTAAATTGAAGAAACCGCCAGTGGTAAAAGCAGTAGGACAGCCAACACAGCAGAACCAGCAGGAGCACTGAACTGTGACTTTCAACTTTGTATTTGGGAAGAGAACAGAGGGATACTCCATGCTAATGGGAAAGTTCCTTCTTTTCTCTTGAAACTGAAAAAGTAGCACACTTACTTAGCTGGTGCAGACAGCTTGCTGGTGCAAGCTAGACACTGAGTATTTTGCCCTAATGTCTTTTTTGGTGTTGTTTTAAAAAATGCTTTAGTATGATGAGGCAGTGCTGTAAGCATAACTCCTCTCTCAGACATCTTTTTGTTGCTTTGGGGCTGAAGTGATGTGGTCTTCTGGGCTACTTCAAGCTTCATGTAATCCTCTCCAGGTTCATGGAAGTCTCTTAGAGGTGGTTTGTCTATGAATTCCCACCTTTTCCTTCCCTTCTCCTTGTTAGCTCATTCTGTAGCAGTCTAGAAAATCTCCTCATCCAAGCTCGCCCAGTTGCATCATACAAATTTTCATTTGAAGCTCCTGGATTTAGAAAATAGCCTTTCAATCTTTTGAATCTTCCTGAGCAGAACACCCGAGATAATTACAAGCCTATAGACAGCTGTGTTCAGAGCAGTAGAGTGACTGACAGTGAACTTTAACAGGAGCTTACTAGAACAGCAGTATTTAATGAGAGTTAAAAATATCAATGGAATGAAAGCTGGTAGGAATATGAAGGTAAATCCTGGTAAGTTGATAAAATGTATTCATTTAAAGTAGCACATTTTTCACATTAATTGGTTTGATGTAGTATTTTCTTTCCTAAAGGAATTAAATGACAGAAAATCAATTGCATTCAAATGCATTCAGAAGTTTATTTCTGACTTGTCTTGGTGTAAATGCAGCTTAAAGGACTATTTTCTGAACTGTGGTAGTACTGAGGCTACAGAGTTTCTACTACAGTTCCAATGATCATACACCTCTTAGTGCAGAATGTCTGCAGTCACTGCCAGCCCTTCATGGAGAGATAGGCAATGATCACTTCCTGTAGTTAGTAGATTGGTTTGTGTTTATCAGGGGGAAAGGAGAGGGGTTTGTGTTGTTTGTTTTTGATGGATTAGATCCTGATAATTATCAGCTGGTGAGTGCTGAGTATCTGAAAAAAGCCCACAGAGAGGAAGAGGTTGTGTGCTGTTCTAGCTGGCTCCTGCATAGTGGCTGGTGGGATGCAGTGACCTGCTGTGCTGAAAGCAAGCAAAACACACATCACAGCGCAGTGAAAGTCTTGGGGATCTTCAGTGTCAAAAGCTCCTGGAAAGTTAAAGGTCACATAATAGTTAAGAAGCGAATACATTATGGAGAGCTATTTGAGAATTGATGTTTCATAATACAAAAAGATATGTTAGAATTCAGCAACTGAAAACAGAAGCCATGCTACTGCAGACTGAAAAGGTTTTATTTAGTAGTAGAAGAAATGAACTGTTGCAAGAGATTGTGAAAGGGTGTAGTGGCTTCTATACTGACAGCACTGTCCATTCAAGTGTGGATGCCTGTCTGAAAGACAGGGCTTGTCTGATTTTTCTAGAGAAAGTCTATGTCCCATACTTTGTTTAATGGACCAGCCCTTTCTAGTCTTAATGTATGAGCATATAAACAGGAAGGGGAGCGGCTGTTTACGAGGGTGGATAGTGATAGGACAAGGGGGAATGGTTTTAAACTGAGACGGGAGAGGTTTAGGTTACATACGAGGAGGAAGTTTTTCACACAAAGGGTGGTGACGTACTGGAACAGGTTGCCCAAGGAGGTTGTGGATGCCCCATCCCTGGAGGCATTCAAGGCCAGACTGGATGTGGCTCTGGGCAGCCTGGTCTAGTGGTTGGCGACCCTGCACATAGCAGGGGGGTTGAAACTAGATGATCTTTGAGGTCCTTTTCAATCTAGGCCATTCTGTGATTCTATGAATGTTAGTGCCTCAGGAGAAGTGTCTGCTCAGTACGTCAGCTTCAGTTCTGTTTTTGATTCTGTTAATATTGCTTATGGCTCCTAAGCTCAGTGCTGATGGAGAAAATTGGCCTGCTGCTTCCAAAATTTATGACACTGGTTGAGTTTTGAAGTGATATTTGACATTCCAAAAGTAAAATTTGGAAAGGTGTATTTTTTTTTCTGTAACAGATTATATATTTGTTGGCTTCAAACATAACTGGAGGCAAATTACAGAAATCCATGCTTCCTTGTCATGTTTTTGTTGAGGAAAAGGACCTCAGTTTTAGGGATTGGGTCAGGATATCATCTTTTTTAAAAAAAAAAATCTCTAGTAAGATTGCTGGTAAAAATGGTGTAAAAAGTAAAGGAACTTGAATGGTGAAAGAAATGTTCTAATGACGCCAGTGATTCAAAACAAGCTGTCTCTGGAAAAAATCTGTAAGGAGTTAGCAGTGGGTTCTCACAGCTGACGAGATGGTTTCTTTGTCTCCATTTGACATCTCACCTTCTTTTCCGTTTCTCTCCCAGTCTTCTAACTCACACACACCTCTTCTTAGTTTTACTGGCATTTATCCTATAGCTAGTTTGTACTATACTGCACATAAGCATTGCTTGCAGAAGGTAACTGAAGGTAGAAGTAATGTCATGTGCATTATTACCAAAAATTGTATTTTCAGTCTTTTTCTATTCCAGCAGGCATCCCTGTCATGATAACAAAGGGTGGGAATGATTGAGATGTTTTATTAAAAAAAAAAAAGAAAAAAAAGAAAAAAGGATGTTTATTATGTACAAATGATAATGATTATCTTATATACTCTCCACTATTTCTCAAAAAGTATGCAGTGGAAAAGTAGAAGCAGTTCTCTTGAAACCACTGGATTTTGATACTTTTGGCTGAAAATCTCGAAGTTGTTTAACATTGAAAAATATTAGAACTTGAAAGGAGAGGTGACGGAAACCAATACTAACCTTCCAGTTTGAATAGCTGAATTTGCAAAACCAGTGAATTTTTTCAATGATCAGTCTTAAACTGAATGCAGTCCCTGCATTATCTGTGGATAAGTGCTTTTCTTTCTTCTGAAACATACTTCTAGACTGGACAGAGTTGAAGTTGGCATCATTCCCTTTGCTCCCTGTGATATCAAAGTGCACCATATATGTTAACATTTTAGTAGCTTCTGCCAATAAAAACAAAAGTTATAATTAATAGTCTCAGTAGTTCTGTTGCCAATTCCACAATTGTTCCTGGCCACAATTCTTAGTTTGTTTTATTCCACAGATGCATAACTCTGAACCTTGTTAACAATTTTTTTCCCTGCCAATTGTTAAAGACTACTGGTGTCCAAGGATCTAGCCCTCCTTTAAAATAATAATAATATTTTCTTGAGGAAATGTTTTTTGAGACAAACTCCTTGAAGAAACTGAGATTCTTGTTAAGGTTAAAGAACCATCTCCTATATCATGCAATTAATTGTTCTAAAATAATTTTAACCATAGAATTATATTGCAGGAAGGGTGTGTCAGACTGCTCAGGAATGACTCTGCACAGTAAGTATATGGGTTAGCAGATCGAGGTCTTACCCTTTTGCTCTCAGGAGCATCATGTAATTAATTGCCCTAATAATTTCATCCCTTAAAGACTGGTAAAAGGACTTCCTCAGCGACAAGATATTTTAAAATTATTCAAATATATACTTTATTTCTATATGTACCATCTGATTTCTAGCAGCGGAAGCAGCTGAGGCTCTAGCACAATGTCTTTTGGGAAGAGGTAATTTTTCTTTTCTTGCCAAACAAATAGGTCTAGTCTTCTAAAGGGATTTATTCATTCTGTATTTGTGGAGTTAGATCTCATAGCTTATTTGTTTTTTTTTTTTTTTAATATTATTAACAACTGAAACTGACGATGGGCTTTCTTTTGCTCAATTTGGTGATAGAGAAGTGTTCTTGCTACCATGTAAAAATGCAAGTTTTTTCCCCTGCTTTGCATTCGTGGTAGTTTTGCTACAATAGCATAAACCATATATCGGTATGACACGGCTTTACTGTCATGTTCAGCTCTTTGCTTTTCATCCAGCTTTTGTTCTGCTTGTATCTTTTTTTTTTTGTGGCTGTGTCTCCTGTGGAAGGCTCGGTGCAGGTGGTTCAAATGCTGTATCTGATCAAATGCTGTTTACTTCGGGCATCTGATTAATGAGCACATGCCTGGGAGTAATACCATAATAAGTTAGACTTAAATCAATTCAGGCTATTATCTTTGTCTGTTGTAAAGATTTGTGCTTAGTGACTGAGCTAGCTGAATGAAACTTAAAATAGAAACCTCAGACTTAAAAAGAATGGTCGGTCTATAATTTGTTGTCTCCTCCTGTAGTCATTCCTCCACTTTTCAAAACTACAGTAGTTTGAAGGAAACTAATTATATGCCTTATTGAAGCATTCTGTGAGTGTTTGAGAAGCCCCAAAAGGCACTGACTACATTTCTTTGAAGTGTGGCTTTCCTCTTTTTAAATAAAATTTTCTCCCTCATGTGCTTCTTTGTTTACCTGGTAATATGCTACTTTCATATTACCCAAGTGTCCCTTGTATGCATTTTATACTTACTGTGCTCCTGTATAATACGTCAGCATTTTAAATTCCGCTGTTGGGAAGGCTGATGTGATTCAGAACTCAGTTTTCTTTGTCTTTCAATGTATTCTACCACACTTCCAGCTCTTAAGAGGGTGGCATTCTCAATTTTTACAAACTTAGCTATATTTAGTCTTAGAGCTGTCACCTCAAGCATCTCTGTAAATCTTGTGCTTGAAGAGAGAAAGTCTTCACAGAAACAAACTGCCTGAAGTAGAGTTTTAAATGCTCTGAACTGGACTTCTGCTGTCAGGACAAATGTTCAAATCTTATTTGAATTTCAGAAGTAACTTTTAGCACATTGAGTGCTTGGGAAGATAGCTTGAGGGTCAGTGTCTTGTTCTTTATGTCGCTGACATAAAGTTGAATTGGAGGAATGGAGAAAAGGTTGTCTCTTGTTCAGCAACCAAACGAGGTGTGCATTAATAAAATAAAAAGATTCCAATTTGCTGATTTGCAATACCAAGTAGGCCACCCAACCTGCTGTAACGGTTCCAGCACCATGTAATGACACCTGTTTTGAGCAAGTAAAAAACGATCTGTGGAACAGTTGGCCAGCTTTAAGGCCATAATATGGAAAAGATTACTACTCCTCGATATTATGATTTGTAAGGCTTGATGATATTGGTTGCTTACAACTTTAGCTTTCTCCATGGTTGCTCACTCCACCCAGCTTCCAGCAGTAGCAATTTGAAGAGAAGCGGGACTGACAGACTGAGGCTCTGTCTATGCTATTGTTAACATCATACCTTTGCACCTGAGCCAGCATGCCTATTTGTAACAGTGAAATTGGCAGAGACAATACAGACAGCTCCCAGCGAAACCTGTTTTTCTGTCTCCTCAGTATCAGCCCCTGAGCTTTCCAGGTGGAAAGCAAATCTCTGTAGGCTCCAAAGTATTTCCAAGTATGGGAACTGGAGTGGTAAACAGAGCTTTGTGTAGATAAAATATTCTTGAAGATAGTAATAACAAAAATGTATTAAAATAAGAATTAGCCAATATTACTGTGAATGAAGTTGTCTTAGTCCTGCAACATCAGTCTAAGTGGTGGGAGGACAAAAGGAAGTGGTAACCCACCTGTTATCGCCCAAGATTAAGTTAGGCTTAAAAATTTAACCACAGAAAAAATTTACACAGGATAATGGGTGCATTCCTACTTTTAATTGTTCTTTGCTCATTTTCAGGGCATATAACAAATTCTGTTGCTAGCTTCAGGTTTTATTTAATGTCAACTTTTTCTTCGGGTAAAGAAGGTAGAATAAGAATTCCCTCTGCTCAACCGCTGCTAATGCATTATGACAAATACAAATGCTTACTATTAGAAATACTCATTAATGACTCTATCTACAGTCTGTCCATTAGGAAATCACACCGACCCTCCCTTTGTGCCAGCTCCTTTTGTTATGCCAGTACAAGGTGATTCCATGCTCTACCTTGTAGTGTCCAATTATTTTCCTATGTCTACTTCATTGGCTTGCTACAGAGCAGGGGTCTTTAACATCACTATCTCCAAAGAGGTGAGTATAATTTGCCTGTAATAGAATTACAACTATCAGTAGCATGGATGGACAGAAAAGGAGATTAACACATTACAGGCTGCCCAGGGAAGTGATGGAGTCATCATGCTTGGAGGTGTTCAAGGAACATGTAGATGTGGCACTTATTGACATGGATTAGTGGGCATGGTGGTGATGGGTTGATGGTGAGACTAGATGACCTCAGAGGTCTTTTCCAACCTTAATGATTCTATGATTCTTAGTCCCTGAGGTGGCTATGGAAGGTTCTTCATGGGTGCTGATTAGCAGAACTGAGCTTTCTGTAGCCTATGGCAGGAACCAATGAACAGGAAACTACATGTTTTCCATGTAGCTTTTTAATAATAACATAAGCTTTTGACTTCTTGACAGCTTTTCATTACTATAATTTTATTTTGGTCACATAACCACTAAGAAAAATGCTACTTTTTTGCCTTCACCTCTTTGAAAAAAGGCAAAGTAGTGAAGAAGCCAATATATTAACTTAAATCATAAAACACTGAAACCACTTGGAACTATAAGCTTTCTCTGTTCTCACAACTTCTTGCTATAATACTTTCCCATTTGTGTGGTTTACCTACAAACATGCATCCAGCAGGACTGTGCATCTGTAAAGAGGAATGCTGGCGACCAGAATATTCTATGTAGAGAAATACCTCTCTCTATTTGTGTGGAAGAACTGATGGGACATGCAGTGCTGAGAAAAGTAAAATTGGGAAATTAAACACTATTTTTAAACAGAAATATAATCTACTTGCTGAGGTGACAGCATTTGGGTACAGGTAGCAATGTAAATGTGGCGGTGTGCAGTGTCACCTAGCTAGCAGATCTTGTGCCTTGGCCTTCTTGGGCCAAAAATATGCCCCTACTGAGTCTGCTGAACCATTTGCAAGCTGTTTTCTGAAGTCAGCATATGGAAAAAATTGCAAGTCTTATGTTGAAAAACCTTTTTCCCTTCTTGGGTATGAGATCTTGTGAGTTCTGGAAGGCATCATCTGCAATCTATTCTGATGGTCTGAAGGAGGAGACCCTGCCAGTCTACATAAAACTGGCTTCCACAACAGTCAAATAGCTGGCAGGGTGTGGTAAATACTAATAAAAGTAAAGAAGGAAAGACTTTAATTAAAGTAAGAATTCTACTAATTGTGTCTGAGACTACACAGAAGGAGCCCAGCACTGGATATATTTTTCAAACTGTTGGAAGAAAAAAAAATTAATTACAGTCCCAGTCACAAGTTGAGGTCATTTATTTAAAGGGAAACAGTGCTATGGTGCTTCATAATTTATATGACTGGGTATGCTTTACATAGCTGGACTTGTAATGTGATATTTACTTTTATGCTAAATATTATTTTATTCTTAAAAGAAAACCATACTCTAGAGGTAAAATTAAAGTTCTGTTATGGGAGCTGGTGGCACTCCTCTCCAAAAGCAAGCAGTCTGATTTCTTTTGCTGCTGTGCATCTTGGTGGCATATTGGAAATATTTCAGCTCAGTTATATGGGTGTTGGATATTAGCTCCTTTCCCATTACTGCACCAAAACAGAAAAGCAAAATGTCATTTGCTAGAGTGATACAACTTGTAGACTGCTTTGAGCTGCTTTTGTTTTATGCAGTGCTGGCAAATTCCTCCTCTAACAATGACAGCAAGTAGAGATTGAATCTGACCTTGTCTGTAGGCTAATAATCTTTGCCTCTCTTTTCTTCCCAAGGTGCCCTGCCTTGGGAGCTGAATTGCAATGTAGATGCAAGAAGCCAGCTACAGTCTTATTGACCTTTGGGAAAGGAAGCAGCTTATTCAAGTCCAACCATTTTGTTCGTTTGTGTGTTCTGCAACTGCACAGCTTGGACAATACCACCACTTTAAGTGAGTCGGCACAGTATTTTTTGCAGTAAGGCTCAAAGCTGAGATGTTCTTGATCTTTGAAGAACAATCATTGAGGAAATCATTCACTGTCCTATCATCTGGAATAAGAATATGCGGGGAGAATTTCAACTGGAGTAAGAACAGCACACTCCCAAAGTGCTCGAGATTCCGTGACTTGATATGGTTTAGTTTAGAAGGGTTACTGATGCAGCTTTATATTCTGTACAATTTCAGTAGCATATACTAGTTGTATGTATCTCTTCCTGTGGATCCAGAAAAGGTTCAAAGAGACAGGCTCTGTAGCTGTTGTAATGACAAGGTATAAAGCTGTTATTTTGGAAACGGTGCTTGAAGCATGCTAGAGGGAGGTCAGAGTCATCTGTGAACTGTTGTTTTAGTTGATGGCCAATTGCATGTTATTCTAATTGACTTTTCTAGAGACAGTATATATTGTCTGTTCATCAAAACTTGAGAATTGAAAAGGCTTCCAAATGGATTTTCTTCTCAGAGGTATCAGAAAAATGCAGGAAATTCAACACTTCAAGGAAGAACACCTACATCTTGTTATTGTTGGCTGTCATTACAGCTTACTGAAGTCCTTCCTTAGAAATGAAGTGGCTAAACAACCACTTTTTGATCATTCTGTTGGTATATGTCAGGCTTACGACTATGTCATGAAGATGCATTGATTATAGTACTTTGCTGATAAGAGTAAAAGGTTCTTGTTTGTTTTTTAATTAAAAACACACAAAATAAACCATTTTGTGTGCATGGGGAATAATTCTGCCCTGATCTGCACCAAGTGATCCAGTCCATCTCTTCAATTTCTAACTTCTGTGAATAAAGTGTGTGCCGTGGAGGAGACTGAATCAATATACCATGACATTATAATGAAATGAAAATGTGGGGTCAGTCTGCTTGAAAACTCAAACTAGCAGGAGCTGTGTGTGGTTCAATGACAAACAATTAGGTAACTTAGCCAAGGTACTTAGCAGATTGCAGCATGGCATATAAGGGTTCTGCACCAGAAGTAAAACTTACAAAGAAGCAAAGCTTTGAGTGGGCAAAACTGCTACCAATGTACATGCTGGGAAAGCTCTCTGAAAGTACTGAGTATGTAACGATGTGCTTATACTCTCTTCAAGTCCAGGACAAAAAGGCAGGGGATGTACTTACCTTGAATGGAGCCACTTGGCTGCATGCTTGTAGTGTGATCTGGCATGGTACTTGTCACTGTCAGTAGAAAATCTCCCTGAGTCTGTGCCTCTGTTCCTCTTTCACACATATGATCATCTGCTTCTGTTTGTTGTTGTTCTGGTGTTGTATTTCCTAGGCTTAATTAACAGCAGACGTTGTGGGTCAGGCATTCAATAAGAGTAACAAACAGAGCTGTATTAAACTGTCAACTCAAGACAAGAGGAGATGTCCAAGGCCTCTAGTAGTGAGAAGCCATTTGTCCAACTATTCAGCATGGCATAGATTTCTGATGTTTTTATTTGTCTTCCTAAGGACCCATTGCTTCCACAAGTGAAACTAACATCAAAGGTATTGTCTTTTTTTTCCATTTAGATAGATCGGGAGTACTGTAGTTATTGTGTTGTTTTGTTCCTGCAACATAAACGTGCTGTACACATTTGAGAAACTGCTTAACTTTAATGGCTGAGACTTGTGTTTGAGAAAGTACAGTTTAACATGAGTACTGTTGACTTGCATTGGTATCATCAAATAAGATGGACATTAAGGAGACACTGAGAATCCAGGGTGTGGTTGAACTGGAGAGACTTGAGAGAGTGAATACTGAATTCACCAGTTATATATTTTTTTTTCTGTCACCAATATTTTTGTTCTTATCTATGTATATCTCTGTCCTCTGTATAACAGCATAACTCTGATTTCTGGGTCACAGAATTAGATAAATCCTTAAATGCACAGTGCTGTACAGAGCAATTGCATGTGAGAAAGCACTGAATGTGGGGGGAAAAAACAAACTTAAAAAATCTTAGAATGGTTTGGATTAGAAGGGACCTCAAACCCAGCTCCTAATCTTAGTAAGTAAATTTTGAAATGTACTTTGAGTTGGGTTTCTGTCTTTAAATTTTGGTGGGTCATGGAGGAGAAGTGTGAAAATGAAATTCTGTAAGTGTTAGAAAACAAATGTATAACTATTTATATGTTCAGCCTTTTTAAGCCTTTGTTTCAAAAACTGCTGTGTAGTGTTCTGGTGAGCTGACATATGGGAGCTGTCAGTGGTGGTTCTCCCTGTGTTGGAGACGTCTTGCCACTTCCACGGTCATTGGGAATTCCTGTCACCTTCATTAAATCCAGAAGTTTGTGTTCATTGAGCTCAGAGTTGGCAGGGATTCTTCCCAGTGTTTGACTTCCATTACAACCATGTAAAATTTAGCCCATCTCTGTTCTCTCGATTTGGCACTGCTTTCACATCTTATCGACAAGCCTTTTTTTTCTTTTATAGTTGACTCTTCATTGCTGATGGTCATGTGGGGCTTAAACATTTTCTGGTAAGTGAATGCTCCAGGTAATACAGATGCTGTGGCACACAGGACGGAAATGTGCATGGAGCTGATAGGCCTGTCTGTATTTGTTCTGAACTCTGCAGAACAAGCTGAAGGTTGTTGCTTCTTCATCCTTGGTGCAGTGGAATCACCAGGTCACAGCCTAAACCAATGGCTGAGCACCAGGTGAGAAGGCATGGTTAACCCAGGGAGCTCAAGTGCAAGCAGTGTACCTAAGTGACCAGAAAGGGTGGAGCCAGGATCCACCCCTCCTCACCCTCATTTAAGGGTTAGCAGCCAAGGGAGCAGTATCAGTCTTGGATGGATATTTCTCTCCTCTTGAGCTGCTACTGGTTATTGGAAAGAGTGAGACAATTTTCCTTCTTTATTACCTGCTATTACTCCATAATGCCTGTATCCCATTTGAAGGCACTGTCATTGCCTTCTTTTTGTCATACGCTTGGTATCTTGGATTGGTTCACAGTGTGAATGCAGTGTTAGCTAGAAAGCTGGTGCCACTACTGACATTGAGCCACACTCAATCTAATGAGTGCTCCCAGAGCTCTGAGATGGGATAAGAGTCACTTGCCTGGTTTCTGCTTTAGCTAAGATTTCAGTCTGCTTGGATCGTGCACTCCTTTTTTTCTCTCATGGCAGGGAAGTTCTAGAGGGAGGCTGAAGTTCTCATATAAGAAATCCACCTAAGGTCCAGTGGGACCTTGGATACTGAAATCAATTGTGTTGCTTCTGCTGCTGAAATTAGTTATGAGCTGCCTTTGGAGATGGGTAGTTGCTCAAAAATGTTCCTGCTATAGAGCTGATGAGCCTGCTGGCACTCAGCTTGGTTTGCAGATCATCGGCTTCAGCTGGCAGTTTACAAAGGAAGGGATGGACATGGCATATCTGGCTGTTAGGCTTCTCTTTCCTCTTTGTTCCTTTAGGAAACAGATGGTGCTTGGATAACTTGTGGTTTGCAATTTTCTGAGTACTTAAATCATATAACTAGAACATTCTTATGCTGCTTTCGAAGACTCATAATTGCTAATATAAATGGAAGTGGTGTGGGAGCCATACAATGCAACACTGTTTGAACACATCTTAATGTTGTTTCAGCTGGAAGTGGGATAAGGATGGACGTGGGGAAAGCATTGAACTGGTGAAAGTATCAGTGTTGCATGGAGTGATAAAGGTGAGGGAGTAAAACCAAAAGAAGTCCAAAGGCACAAGCTACCCTCCTTGATGTTTAAAAGCCTGAATATATTCCTCTTGTAAATGAACAATGTACACAAAATGTGTGATTCAATGTAATGATTTTCTTAAAGTCTGCTGAAAACTAGTTTTGATAACCAAACAATGGAGTTGATAGGTGACTCTGAGAAATTGAATGTTGCTATTGTATTTAGTTTAAGGTTGTAGATTCAGTTTATGTGTGAAAACAAACCTTCTCTGCAGAATATAGCCACTGAGGCTACACTTACTCGTTGGCCACTGGATGCCAGTGTTGCTCTGCAAAAACTGGTAGAGGAAAGCTGCTTTTTTTTTTTTTGACTAATGTTGCAATGGCTGCTCTGATATCAGAAGAATTTTATCACTTGTTTTCTAAACCAGAACAGGGAGTAAGAAAAGTGCTACATAAACTGTACACTTCATGTTACTTTCTTGAGGAACTGGACACAGAGGAGTTGTTGGTTTATATTCTATTCATGTTAATATACAAAATAAGCTGCTATGGCAGACGCTGATATCTGATGTAGTGAAAATAACATCATCTTTGTGTTTGGCCTCTTTCAAACTGTCTTTAATCTATTTTGCTGCTGGTCTTTACTACCTTGGAGTAGTTTGGAGAAGGAAACATTCTTTGCTGACTCAGAACTTATAATCCTGGCACGGATTGAACAAATCTGTGGCAATTTAAAGCATCATGTAAAAATGGACAGAAGTCCAGGATGCGTAGGACTTACGAATTTGAGTCATCTTCTGTCTAGGAGATACCATACTTGAAGACATGGTGGGGAGATAAGTTTAGTCGCTGCCTTAATTGTGTTAAGGTATTTGTATTTCCAATCTTCTCATATTTATCAGTTTTAAATGAAGTTTAGCTTAGTTTGATGTCAACTTGGTTGCTATTGCCACAAAGATTACTGCACAGAATACTTAAAGGAGTATACCGCTGTGCACCTCATGCTGTACATTCATTCAACAATAAGATACTGAATCTGGCAAACCTAACTGCCATATTGAAACACTTGAGTTGGGAAGTATGCTTTCTCTGTTTCATGTCAGTCCAGCATGCCATCCTGTATGCTATAGCTAGCATGAAAAATCATTATTTCTCAAAGAAGCAGCCTCTGGGCAAGTAATCAGTGGATGAAATGGAAATGATAGTGACTTCATTATTCATCCTTAGCCTTGTCACACTTTTACTTTGTTCCTAGAAAAAGTATTGGCTTTTCCCTTTAAGTACTCCTTAGAAATAGCTTTAGACTAGAAGTAGCTGGTTTAGGGCTGTGGATAATCTCTTCAGTTTTATTAGCTGATTTGGAGAAATGAACAAAAGAATTTTCCATAAGATCCTTCTGTTGTAGGGAAAGTGAGAGGTTGTTTAACAGCAGGGTCCATTTGTTGTATTTTAGAGGAAGACTTATTTAAAAAATAAAAAAAATTGTGAGGCACTAGCCTAACTTTAATTAGCTTTATGGTATTTCAGACCACAGAATGCTGGCAGGAACTCAGAGGTTCAACTAACTGGATGGCTCGTGTTCAGTGACCAAAAACACTGTCCTGTTCATTAGCTGGGTACTTGCATTCCTGTTGCTGTTGTATGTTGTGCTCATTACAACAAACTCATGGTAAAGTGCTGTAGGGGCCCTGAGTGTTCTCCCTGTGGGAGGTATAAGTGCCAACTCCTTTCTCTCTGATGATTTTTAGTGAGAGTGCTGCCAGATAGCACTGTGAGTACAACTCACAAGGGCTTATGCCTTTTCTTTTTAGTTTTTTTTTTTTTGGTCTTGGGGAACTGCTGTTAAGCTGAGGCTCTAGCGCTTTTCCTCGCCTGAGCTCTGTGGAGCTCTGGCAGCATCGCACCTGAAGATCATAGAATATCCTGAGTTGGAAGGGTCCCACAAGGATCACTGAGTCCGAATCTGTAATCTATGAAGTGCACAGAATGCACTGGAGAATACAGACATTCTTAATTTTTTTATTCTGCCTATGCCTAAAATGACTATAAGAAACAAATATGACTTTGAGCAAGTCTTTTAGGTCCTGATGTATTATTTATCCTTCACACAAGGAAATCAGAAAAAATATAATTGGGCAGCAAGATCATACTGTTTGCCCTAAGAGAATACGCAGACTTGGTACTGGATTTGTCTTGTGAAAAAGGATGAGGAGAGTTGGGCAAATGGCTTCTGCTCCACTAAGGAGGCAAGAAGAGCAAAATACTGCTATTTTTCTTTTCCTTTCAGCTCCCATGGGGACTGTCCAGGAGCTGTTGATGAGTGAGTGCCCCACGCCTGTGGGTGCAGGGTCCTGGACCAGGTGCTAGAGGGAAGATGCGATAAAAGCTGCAGTGAATGAGGTAGAAGAGATGACATACAGAAGGGGAAAAAAGAAAAGGGGGTGGGGGGTCAAAATCTCTGCATAGGAACAGCCCAGTATAACTTGAATGCTGACTGACAACATGTGAAAACAACACAAATTCTGGCTTTACAATTGCTAGAAATACAAGTCCCATATGCTCAGAGAGGATCAATTAGTAAAGAAAAGAAAATATCATGAAGAAAACAGTTTCTTTACTAAATTTTCCTTTCCCATGTTGCTGTAAAACAACTGTATGTAACTATTGTTTTATTAACCATCTGTAGTAATTAAAATTCAACCAGCATAGCTTTCAATCCTGTTGTTCGCTCTGTCCTAGCACAGATGATCTAGGTTTTGTTTCACCTGTCCTGCAAAATAAAAACTTTGTGTGGAGTTGGTTCAGATTTTCAGACTGTAGTCAGATGAAATGGTTGGTTTTCCTTTAGAAAGTCAAATAGCACCTCCTCATTTTGTTTTAAAGCTCTGTCTCTTTCAGAAAACACAGCTAACTGGGATTGCTTTATTTACACTTAATTTCTAAATAGGTTGTTCTTTTAGCTCAAGGAAATAAAGTGAGCTGTATAACAAAAAACATCTGAAGGGGGTACATTGATGCTTTTTTAATTATCAGGTAATGTGAATCTTTTAAAGGTATAGTAGGGAACTTGGTTGCTTTTACTGAATGGATCATTCTCCTTCCATCCTCAGAAGTATTGTTTCAGTCCACGATGTCACTTGTTACTCTGAAGGAATCAGTACAAGAGGCGTACTGTGGGAACAGTCCTGCTGAGAGAAAAAACTGTTTGTCAGCCTTAAACTGGATTCTTCCTTTGTGGACTTCATGGCCTCAGCATTTTGTTGTTCTATTCAGATATCTACTGAAGATACAGAGTTGGGGCAATTTTAAATGTGAAATTAAATATCCAGAAAAAGATGAAATGGCTGAAGTATACTTTCCCCTCTTCATGTCAAACCTAGTGATGTGAGCTTTGAACCATTAATTTTTCTAAATGGTTCTATTAAAATACAAACTAAAATTATATAAATGAGATATTGCTCTGTGAAAGCTGTTTTGTTGCAGAAGAGTTTTCTTATTCTAGTCTGAAATTGAATCTTTAATAGGAACAGACTCATTTTTCAGCTCTGTGTTTTTAATTTGATAATGTTACAAACATGAGCATCTTGGTCAGCAGTCACAAGTGACTGCTGCAACTGGATTTACTCCAGCATGCACAAACGCCTTGGTAGGATCTGGGATTCTAAGTGTGAATCCAAGTGCACATCTCATGGCTGGCAATCCTATTTCTTGCAAGAAGAAATTGGTCTTGGTTCTTAAGCCAGTGATAAGATGTGCTTAGCCTTTTCTTGCGCACTCTTGTCCTAAAATCACCTTTAGCGCGCTCTTCTTCAGGATTTTGTTTCCTCTGGGAACTCTCTGAAAAGCACAGTCTTTGTGTGGAGGCAAATATGCTTTGGAAATAAACCTGTCATGCTGAGGGGTAAAGGAATAGCATGGTTTTGCTCATTTGAATATGCATCTCTGTCCTTCAAACATCATATTTCTAGTGCTAGATGATTAGAAACTATTACCATACTGGTGGTGGTGTATGGTTACTTAGAATTCTCACATCGGTCCTCCAAAACATGCTAGTCATGACAGAGATGTTTGTGTTCGGTTTTAGAAGCTGCTAAATAATCTTATTATAAAAACATGTCACAAAGTGTCAGTTAAGGAAAATGTATGTCATATAGAACTCAGTCTTCCTCAGAGGAATGAGTGGAAGATGGCTGTTCCAATTTAGTTGTCTGCCTTTCCACTGGAAACCTTATGGATGAGGAAATTGGTTTACGTGCAAAGCTTTGGGGAAGGATGCTCTCCCTCCCTACGCATCTTATTTCTTAGCTGGGTTAAGTCTAGGAGAATTATTCTTTTAGTGTGCTTAGTTAAATGGTTCAGACTTGATTCAGATGTAGTGTCCATTCTAACATCTTTATTAGCAAAATGATTGTAAAAAAACAGTTGAATAGAATAACTTGGTGCATTTCCACATTTCTTTGACAGTTAAACTTAAAACTATTCTAAGTCTTTGCAGCCAACCCCCCAGCAATTCCTCCTTGGAAGGCAGAATGTTTGGTGCAAACCTAGGCTGCTCTTTATTTTTTTTGTCTTCTGTTCAGTAGGAGCTGCATCCATTGGCTGGTATTTCTCAGAAGCATGAACAGGTTTTTTTTAGGAACAGTAAACAATGGGATGTGTTTTTTCTTACACTATATTAATTGCAAATGTTTTCCAGACAGTACCATTGCTAATTCAACAAGGCACATTTGCAGGTTGCAAAAGCTCTTGTAAAAGAAGAATGGTTGAGATTTCATGTTTGTGTAGAAGGAAACACAAAAAAAAAAATCTCTACAATTGGCTCATTTTGCTCTGCTGTTATAATACTATATAGGGTTTATGGAAACACTAGCATTTATCTATGCATTCATCCTTTAAGGACAAGAATAGATCTTAATCCACTTGGGACTTTGCTTATTAGAGATGTGAATACTCCAGCCTTCCTGCTGCATATAGCTGTCTATAGTAACAGATAACTTTCAAGTCTGAGTTCCAAGGCAGATGGGCAACTGCTGGGTGACTGCTCTGTCACTAAGTAGCTGCTTAAAAAATACTGGCGCAGTAATGCAGTTATTGCAGTATATTTTAGATTAAAAGAAAAAAGACAATTTTGCTTTTTTCATCCCAAGAAGCAATGAAGTGATCTTCCTTACATAAAAGTACAAGAAAACCTACTGATGTTGAGAGGTTAGTGTCCAAGCTTTCGTGCATAAACATTATTAACATTAATCTCACTACTTAAAGAGTGACATAACTTTGCACGTCAAAGGGTCCATTGGTAAAAGTAAAATCCATTCCATTATTTAAGTAGCCTAATCAGACTGTGCCTTCTGCCTTGGAAATATTGCAGTGGTTTGCTTTTGGAGGAATCCTTTTTCCTTTTTCCTTCTTTTTTTCTTCTTTTCTGAAAAGCTCTTGAATCTTGAAGCAACAATTAAATAAAGGCAAGCAGCTGACGGTGTTTCTTTTTTCATCAAAGCATGGAGAAATGTAGCTATCTGCCTTTCTGTGGATTATAAGGGTAAGGAGGGGAAAGCTATGCTAAATATGTGAGTAATGATGAAGCAAGGCAAGCTGTGCTCTGATTTTCAGTATCAGCAGCATAACTCATCTATCACTATAACATTTTGCTGCTGGGCATATTGTAGGGCTCTGACATGAATTCTAGTGAGAGATGGAAACATCATGGTGAGTTGTCTGGCTAGCGCAGTAATGAGGCCTCTGCTGTTTCTTCATGCTGTAAATGCTTCTCTGTTGCTGTAAGAAAACAAGGATAGTTTTAAGCAAGAAGTTGAATGACTTCTGACTTGGAAAGGTCTAGACAAATGACCTTCACTTTCATTTTTAGTTAAGTTTGTGTGTTGGCTTTTTTTGTAGGTTACCAGGGTGCCATGTACAATGCAACCTTCTTCATGTTTTCCTGAGTGTGTCCTTCAGCCCACCTAAAAGCAGCATCTGAGTTCAAAAAGAAAGGGTTGAAGCATTACTGCCCTCCTCCATCGAAATGCTCACCAGTGGTTCAAATACTACAGCACTCATTTCTTCCTTGCCATTCCATTCTCTTCGGCCTATACTGCTGCTTGATTGATTTTCTTCCTGCCACTTCTTCTTTCCAAAGCATCTCCTTATTCCTCAGCTTGCTACCCACCCTGAATATTTAACTTCCTATTTTGAATAACATTATCTCCTGGTTTCAGCAGCCCCTGTGTCCCAGCAGCTCTTGCTATCTGCTTTCTGAATACTGGCAGAAAAAGAGCCCAGATCTTGTTAGCACCGGAGCTAGGAAGTGGTGTTACCACAAGACAGGTGAGTGAACCTCACCTCTCATGGGAGAGCAGAGTGATGGAGACGTGGCTACCTTTTTCCCAACCACTATAGCATGTAGCAGCTTCACTGCTATGCAGTAGAGGTTTTTAGGTTATATGATATATGGTTTTAATGGAGAATGAGTCTAAATGGAAAGAGTTCTCGGAAATGTTTCAAGATAAGTTAGAATTGTAAGGTTTTCTAAAAGTTCATAAATTCCTTCCCTGAAATTCAGAGACTTAACAATTTAGTTACAGTTTGCATAGTGTACGTTCAGTTTTGGTAGCTGTGTTATCAAGAAAACTGCTGTACTGCTTTTTCAGGGAACCTTTCTGCTGTTAAGCTATTGCGATTGCTGTCTGTACCAGCTCTCTCTGATGGGGTTCTTATGACTTTATGATGATTCTGAGTAAGATTTAACACAGTAAGCATTGCCATCTATGGGTGAAGCTATTAATGTTGCTTCAAAGCATCACAGAATCCCATGGTAAGAGATTTCAACTGACATACCTTCAACACACACTTTTTTTCTTAACCTTTTGAATACTAGAGAAAGATGGCTGATGAAGATTTTGTCAATGTAGACATACAGAATATTTATTAGGATGGCCTCATTTCACAAAATAGAAGTGGAAAAGAAAAAGAATTTCTTTTTTGTTTGAACTAATGTAAAGTATGTGTTGTAAACAACTTATTTTTGCACTGAGTGGTTTGTTATCCTTCAACCCAGCCTCTCCTTCAGCCTAGCACTTGCGTGACCAAGAGTATCCACTTTTCCTTTCCCAAAAGCCTCACAGCTTAACCACAGAAAGCTTTTGAAGAGTATAAAGTTCTCAAGTTTGCCATAGCTAGTAGTGATAAATTATATCCCCCGTAATGACACAGAGGGAGGGAGGTCAGGATAATTACCTGTGTACAGTGGATAGTGTCCTTGGAGCAGGCTCAGCGGAAGGAAGAACTTTAGCTTAGGAAGTCGAACAAGAGATCAGGTGGCAAACTTGACTAGGAGCCATGTTTTCTCTTCGAATGACATTACTTTCCCTTGACCATTTCATTTTAGACATTTTATTTTTCTAGCTGATCTGTTGGTGTTAGAGCAATGCTCCTCTTTTAGAAAGCTTTTAGTTGTATCTGTCTTGGCTTAGATTTGATATTAGGTTTACAAAAACAATAAGCCTGCTTTGTTTTTACAATAATTATAAATATAGAATTGACTACTCATAAATCTAAATAAGGCTGTAAAATACAAACTGATAGTTAAAATAATGGAAGGGATTTTCTAGTTTAAACATATGGTCTTCATTTTAAATGTGCTTACATCCCCTATTCCTCAAACATGCTCAGCTTGTGCTGTTGTGAATTTTTCAGGTCAGTAATCCTACCCTTTTGCGTCAGGTACCCTGTGTGACACACTGCAAAAAGCCACCTGCCTGGCAGTCACTTTGGAGATGTAGGCTCATGAGAAAGGCCCCAGGTGTGATCTAATGACTGCTGACAGAACAAGTTATTAACACTTCTTGAAGCTTGGTGATGGGTTAATGTGTGCCAGCAGGTGAAGATGTCTACAACTTGACATGGGAGTCCTGTGGTGACACTTATGTCCTTCCTACTCTTCTCCTGTCCTGCTGTGGGGTGTTGAGCTGCCTACCAGCACTAACCTGCAGCAGGAGCTAAGCTTCCATCTATCAAACAGCAGTGGCAGCTTTTGTAGCAGCCTTGATTAAACTTAGCAAAGAGGATGGGGTGTGGATAACTCTTCTGGGTAAGCAGAAAACAGTGGGGGCATTCAGTCCTCGATGGAGGGGCCCAAATAATCCCTCCTCTGTGCTTGTCCTATACTGAGCTTTCAATCAGGCTCTCTCCTCCTTGCTGCTGCCCTGATTCCAAGTGCCTTTGATTTTCTGATACGCAGTGGCAAGAGGATGTGTGAAGCTGGGACCTGGTGGCTTGAGCTCTATTTTTGAAAACAAGTGTGTTAAATCTCTCTGTTTTGAGGGAATGGAGCTCAATTCCCCCGCCCCCTGGTGTATCCTGTGCCCCACAGTGTTTTGACAAGAGCTAGATCCCTTTGGGGCCATATTCCAAAGGAAATTAACCTGTTGCTGCAGATTCCCGGCACAGAAAGGGGTTTGGATGCGTGAATATATGGCCAGAAGTTCCTACATTTTTGAATGTAAAACATCCAACTAAAATGTACAGCAAACTGAGCAATCCTCTGACTTCCCTTCTGTGTGCTGTTTGCTGTGCACTTTTTTTTCTGAGACATGATTGTTTTCCTGCTCTGGAATTTAGCTGCTTCAGAGGCATGATGTTACACAGTAAAGGTAATGCTAAATCCCTCACCTTTTCCATTTTCTGCCTTAGACCTGATAATATTTGCAGACATTGCTATTGCATAAAGCCTCATGTCCAGAAAATGTGTTATTCCATTTCATAGAAATATGCATCTGCTGTGCACGTCCCCAGTCATGCCATGACAGACTAAAGCACATCTTGCTCATCTGGAAACTTACTTAACTTGAGCAGCTCTTTGCTGTTGTCTCTTTAGGTAAGCACCTGCTATTTTATGTATATCTCATAAAAATAATGTTAGTGCCCGTTAACTTACTACTGCTACAGAATATTTAAACTTGCTTTCTTTCATGTAATGTGCAGCACCAGAGCTTGGCACCAGGTAATGCACACAATAGTTAGAAAATGCTTCTAACCCCGGAACTGGTTCTTCTGCCACTCTTTGCAATCTTCCTCTAGCTCTGCTTGCCCACCCTCATGTTCAGATATGCATTTGGGAGTTCAGCTGCAGGACCTGGGCTAATGTCTGCTTTATTTTATATACACATACATACACATGCACACACAGAACAAAGAATACCTTGGTGAAAAATGTTTAACAGTTTAAAATGTGGTTTAAATTTTGTATGAGTATGTTCCATTTGTATGAGTAAAATTTTCAGACACTTCCATATGCAGGTAAATTTGGAATTTATGGTTACAGAATCTATTTTAACAAGTACTGTTATATACCAATGAAAAATTTGCCACAAATATGTGGTAAATTAAAAAGGAATTCAAATGGCCAAAAATGAAGACGATGAGAATTCCTGACCCATCCCCAGAACTGGATCTCATCAGTGCTTGCTGAAACAATTTGGCAGCAAACTGCTGCTTTCAGGTAACTTTCCAGCCCTCTGACAGCTGTGTGCTCTCTTCATCCAAACCCATGAAAAAGACTTGTAATTCACCAGCAGGCTTGTTAAATTATTCACACGTGTTACTTTGGATATTTGAAAGCTAATATTTGGACACGCTATTAGCTTAAGTGATAACAGAGTCTACAGTGCCCAGCATTTCCCATTGTAAAATTTTGCACTGCATTTTCTGTAACTTTCTGCTAGCCGTGAACAGTTCAAACTGAATTTTTCTGTTTTGGATATCTCTTAAATGGACGGACTTGGGTAGGAAAAGGGGATGAAACTTCTTTGAAGACTAAACAACATCAAAGAACAAAGAGATATCAGCTTCTTTCTTGTAGTTTAGCAGCCTTGTGCTTTGAAGAAATGACTTGATGTTTAACAGGAAGCTACTTTCATATTAAATGTCCTCTTGTTAATATAGAGAGGGTAAAAAAATCCAAAATGGGTCAAGATGTAAGCCCTTTAAAATCCTATTAAATTGCAACTGAATCAAGAGCAGACACTTGCAAAAATTAAGTGATGTTAGTTGAGGTGGGTGCCCTGGTAATAGGGGATGTTGAGAAGGTGAAGATTCTGAATGTCTTCTTTGCTTCAGCCTTTAACGCTAAGGCTAGATCTCAAGAGTCCCAGACCCTGAAGGTAAGAGAGAGTCAGGGGAAAGGAAGATTTCCCATTGGTTGAGTAGGATCTGGTCAGAGAGCATCTAGCCAAAATCTACTCGTGCAAATCCATGAGCTCCAATGGGATGCACACTTGCTGAGGGCACTGGCACAGGTGATTGCTGAACCTCTCTCTCATCTTTGAAAGGTCTTGGCGAACAGGAGAGGTGCCTGAAGGCTAGAGGATAGCCAGTATCACTCCAGTCTTCAAAAAGGGCAAGGACGAGGATATGGGATATTTCAGGCCAGTCAGTCTTGCCTCTGTCCCTGGAAAGGTGATGGAACATCTTGTTCTGGGTACCCTCTCCAAGCAATTGGAAGAGGTAATCAGGAGTAGTCAATATGGGTTCACCAAGGGGAAATTTTGCTTGACTAACCTGATAGCCTTCCGTTACTGGCTGGACAGATATGGGGGTGGGGAGAAGTGGATGTTGTGTACCTTGACTTCAGCAAGGCATTTGACACCATCTCCCACAGCATCCTTGTTATGAAACTTAGAAAATGTGGCATAGATGAGTGGACAGTGAGGTAGGTTGAGAACTAGCTGACTGACAGAACTCAGAGGGTTGTCATCAGTGATGCAGAGTTTGGTTGGACACCTGTAACTAGCAGTGTTCCATGGGGGTCAGTGCCATGTCCGGTTTTATTTAACATCTTCATCAACAACCTGGATGAAGGGATAGAATCCACTCTCAGCAAGTTTGCTGATGATACAAGGCTGGGAGGAGTGGCTGACACACTGGAAGGCTGTGCTACCATTCAACAAGACCTGGACAGATTTGAGTGTTGGTCAGGGAGAAACCTGATGAGGTTTAACAAGAGCAAGTGTAGAGTCTTGCATCTGGGGAGGAATAATTACATGCATCAGTACAGGTTAAGGGCTGATCTGCTGGAGAGGAGCTCTGCAGAGAAGGGGGGGGTGGACCCGGGGGTCCTGGTGGACAACAGGTTGGCCATGACCCAGCAGTGTGCCCTTGTGGACAAAGAAGGCCAATGGCATCCTGGGACACAAGAAAAAGACTGTAGCTGGCAGGTTGAGGAAAGTGATCCTCCTCCTCTATTCTGCCCTGGTGAGGCCATATTTTGAATACTGCATTCAGTTCTGGACTCCTCAGTTCAAAAAAGACAGGGATCTCCTAGAAGGAGACCAGCAGAGGACTACACAGATGATAAAGGTCCTGGATCATCTCCCGTATGAGGAAGGACTGAATAACTTGGCCCTGTTCAGCCTGGGGAAAAGATGACTGAGAGGAGATCTGATTAATGTTTCTAAATATCTAAAGGGAGGTGGGAGGCAAACAAATGAGGCCAGGCTCTTCTCAGTGGCACATAGCAGCAGGACAAGAGCAATGGCCTAAAACTTGAATATAGGATGTTCCATTCAAACATGCAGAAGAACTTCTTTATGATAAGGGTGACAGAGCACTGGAACTGACTGCCCAGAGAAGTTTGGAGCCTCCTTCTATGGAGATATTTAAGCCCCATCTGAACACCTACCTGTGTGACCTATTGTTGGCTACCTGCTTTATCAGGGGATTGGACTTTGATCTCTTGAGGTCCTTTCCAACCCATGTGATTCTGTGATTATTTCATACATCCACAACATAGTTCATTTGGTTTTGAATTATTACACTGTATGAAATACACTGAGAATTTGAGCACTGCGTTAACAGAAGTTTAGTATGTTGATATGATTATATCTTCTCTATTGGAAGGTGGGAATAAGTCTATTTTAGGGTATGAATACAAATTAATTTTCATGAACAACTTGTGTTCTGGCCAGAGTATTGTAGAGTAGATCTTGCGTTAGATTAAAAAATAAAAGTAAAAAAATCATACCATGCTAAATACACTTCAGAACAGAAAGAAAAAGGCAAAAATTTGAATAACTGTTCTGGAAAGGAATAATGCTCACCTATGTCTGATCTGGTGAGCATCCTGTGGGAAAAAGTCTGTGGGTGTAACGCAGAGCAATGCAGTACAGTACCATATATGCATATATTTATATGTAGGAAAATGGATGAACAAGTAAATTAATATCAATTTGCATCCACTGTCAAATTCAAATGTTTTTATTAAGTATTTACAAACATATGTTCATTGCAGAAATGTAAGTGTATATTGTATCAGAGCAGAATATTCAAACCAGACAGAGAAATTAAATATATATCTATAAATGCTGTATATGTTTGCCTCTGAAATTACTGTTAAACTTAGAACAAGATTCAACTGCAGGTTTAATTTATTTTGAAAATAAAAGTTGAACAAATGTAATAATTGCTGGTAGAGGATTTCAATCAATTACCCAATGATCCTAGCACAGATGATTCAAATGATGGCAAAATGAGCGCTTCATTAATTATATCACACTCTTTTGCCCTCTGTAAACAGACAGTATTCACAGTATTCACACTGCTTCACGCTGTCATGCATGCACACTGATCATTAACGGTTAGAAGCAAGTTTTATTATAGGCAGAGTTCTGCTTTGGGTATATGAGATCTGAGTTGCTATTCCTAGAATTTTTCTGCTGCTTAAGATTTATTTGAAGCCTAAATTTAACATTTCTTTTCTGTGAAAATTAATTTTAGTGTAATAACTGAGCTGATAACATTAACCAAGAATGCGTTTGATTTCAGAGTGGGAGTTTAGACACTGTTTGTGCTGGAAGCAAGCTTCTGTTACCCTGGCTTATGTACTACTGATCTTTGTTTTTCCTTTATGGCTAAAACAAAGTTAATGAATTGGTATGGTTTGCTTTGGGAACACCTGAGTCTTTTCAGTTTTTGAGAGAGAAATGTTTTTAGATCAAGAAGTACTTTGATTCGCACCGCTAGTAACTCATCAAGAAATTTTATCTTTATCTTGTAGTTGTAGGTTAAATTGATAAACTTTGATTAATGTTGCTTTGATCTTTTTGAGGTGATTATTTTTAGCAAGCCAAAGGAATTGTAAAATGTTATTATCATCTTGGATGCCAAAATGCGTGTTCTTTTAATAATGCTTATTTCCTTTATACTCGTGGTACATCATAACATTGCCCAACATTCCGCATTTCAGTGTAACTTCAAACACAATTGAAAAAGGATTGATAAAAGCTCTATTACGCTGACTTTGTTTACCTGCCCAAGGGTGTAGGCTAATTATAAAAAGCTGTTATTTGTATTTTTGTTTTTTACAGACTTGGAAATTGTTATTATGAAAGGCAACCCAAGAGTCATGGTAAAAACCTGATAAAGCGTGGCACATATCTTTGGGGTTCTAGGTCTAAGACAGGGACAAGTTGTACGTTTCACTGTATCAGCCTTTGCTGTAGTGGAAAACCTCACTACTTTGAGGCCTGGAAAAATGCCGTCAAGATTAGGATTACTCAGTGTTCAAATTCTTATTTGTATTATAAAATGAAAGCGTGCGGATTGTATTTCCAGCTTTATTGTTTTAATAGCCAATGCTTTATTGTAAAGAGAGCAAAAATAGCTTATCGAATTCCATCATTATCAATATAAAACAAATGCCACCTTTGTCTGTACTGCAGCCCCTGTTCAATGTTGTTGGAATTCTGTTGAAACTTCCCGGTTCCTAAATCCAGTTTTAGGCAGAGTTCTTGCAATTAAATGGATTTATCTTTAAAGGTACCAGAATATGTTGTCTGCAACTAATGATGAACTACTATCCATAGCAGTAGTGCAGATACCTCAGGAGAAGAATGTTACAGGTCAGTGTGCAATGTAGGCTATTGTGAGTGTAACAAAACAGTGCCAATTAGCTGGGCAAGAAGAACAGGAAATTTTACATTAGGTTAATGCTTGTTGGTAATTACTGGATTTGGCTGCAAAAGGGACATGTGGGGGAAGCGTATCTCCAGCCTTCTGGCAAAAGCCATGTGGATTTGGTTACTGGAACTGTGTGGAATCCTAGCTAACAGTGATGACCAATTAAAATTCAAATCATTGATGAAGAGGGCTTATTTCATTACACTGGCACTGAGTGAATGCTGAATGCTGCATTTTCTAGCTGATTTACTGAGCCTGGAAATTTTCCTTTGAGTACTCATAGATGACAGTAGGGTGTGCTCAGAATAAAAATGTTTTTTTTTCAAAACAAGCTGTAGAAGGTATGGAGCAATTAGAATAATACAAGCCTTTTTTTTATTATTTTTTAACTTGTCTGGGCTTCACTGAAACCTCCCTCAAAACCATTCTTCTAGATTCTGGTCTCAGTGGTCCTTTTCAGCATGTCAGATGAGGTCTTTGAACAAAACTGCTGATCAGTCACCGGTATTACTGATGGAGGCCAATGTCCTCATTGCAATATCCATGATATTATGCCTATAGATTTTTCTTCTATTGGACTGATATTCCTTTTCCATCTCCTGCAGCTGAAGATGCTCCTTATCTATGCTATTTCCTACATTTCCATTTTTTCAGCTAACAGGCTGTAACCATGTAGCTATGCATCTTGCAATCACAATGAGGATGTTTTGTTCTCAACAGCTGTTGACTGGCATTGGCCTCTCTCTATGTCTTAGCTAGCAAAAACATGTTTTCTTCTTTCATTTTATTAAGGAGGAACTGAGATTACTAGGCTGTGCTATAAACCTTGTCATGAAATTCTGCAAAGCAGTAGCCTCTCTCTCAGGACATTGGTACATCTTCACTGTGCTGAAAGTTCATCAAAGACTGGGTTGGAATGCAAAACTGTGCATCACAGATATGAGTCTGCTTTGCAGACTTGCAGTTCTGCCCACCCCATCCTCATCTTTTGCTTCTGATTCTTTGAGTCTAAGAGACCAGGAAAAATGGTTATGATTTTTAATCTTAAACATGTTAAGATTTTAAAGTTCAGTAGGTTGTAAAATCATAGGTTATTGTTGTTTAGTTGTTTTTTTCTGAAATGTTGTAATTTTAATATACTTTGGCAGATCTCTTTCTTCCTACAAATCTTTTACAATGTGATTAGTACTGTTTGTTTTCTTTGGGGAATGCTGTTGGTGCCTAAATGGGGGGGAAAAAAAAAAGCTAACTTCTAGGCTGAATGTAGCATGCATTCAGCAGAGCTGATTTTTTTAAAATGAGATCAATTGTGCTTGAGCTAAGCCTACTGTATCTAGATCACATGTTAATTGCTTGTATTTAGCAAAATGCAAAGTCAGCTTAGAGTATGCATCCCAGTGTCTTAAGGGACAGAAGAGTGGACACATTGCTGAAACCAGCAGGTATGTGTTAAGAATCTAGCGCACATTTCTTTATGGGAGATATCCACCAACTTAATGAGACTTCTGTTGTTTAACACATTTGCTTTTTGTCTTCAGCATAGGTAATGAGAGTGTCTGTGCTTAGCATTCACTTTACACTTCCTTGCGCATCATTTGCAACATTTTGATAGACCCTGATAGTCACTTCTGGCTGATAAACTCAACGAAAAAGATGTTATCAAAATAATAAAAAAAATCTCAAATCATAAATCTTCATAGTGATATGTTTTAAATGAAAATCTGGGGAAGAAGGGATCATTCTAAAGCAATTTGAGAGCTTCAGTGTAATGAAATATTTAGTACTTGGTTTCTAAATTCTCTTTTTTCAGTTTTGCCAGCGTAATAACAGGTTTTTATACAGGGAGAGAAACTGCTGATGTTGAAGACATGGTACCCTGGTGAAAGCACAAATAAAATTCAGTTGCTCTCCTTTGGAGAGAGAGTTGAAATATTTTAGTCTATACTATGGGATTTGATGCTTTATGATGTCTGAATCTTCAAACCGAAAAAGAAATAAAAATATATATTTTTATTAGCCATTCATGCTGTTCAGAGAAGCAGTAAACCTGGACGTTGGACAGATCTATCAGACTGGCTGAAGCCAAGAGAAAGTTGCTGGTCACCTGTGAAGAGCCTATCAAGGTGCAGATGTTTATGGAAGGATTAGCAGCGTTTCAGCAATAACTACTGAGGAAGCAAATGCTTAACGTATCCAAGATGGGAATTTACTACATTTCTACGGCACTATTCAATGGCATCTTGCATTTCATGACACGGCTGTAAAAAGTACGACATGGCCCCAGCACTGCTGCATGAAAGGGCAGATGTGGATTCCTGGCAGAGCACACTGGCTTCAGCTGTGTTCCATGCTGCTCTTCTGTCTGGATTGACCACCTGGTGGAAGGGGATTTAAAGTATATTGCTCACTTGTATGTCCTCCAAGAATATGTAGAAAGGAGAGATTTATTCAGAGGCGCTCAAGTACTGGCAAGATGATAACAGTTTTCTTTATTCTGTGTTCTGCAGTTCCCTACAATGGTCAAACAGGCACAACAAGCAGTTCAAGGACTTAAAAGGTTGTCAACAAATGAGTTTTTGTACTTGTCTTAAATGACGCTGATCTCGGTGTCTTAAAGAAAAAATCAACCCTGTTACTTCCCTTCAATAAAAGGAAGAATGCAAGGAACATGCTCATTCTGTACCATTCTTCTTCTAATTAGTGGTTTGAAAGAGCTGTGCATGAGAAGCTCCCCACTGAGCTTACTGAATTTTGTGCAACAGCCTTATTATGTGGTATTAGCATTAAATGCTCATTTTCTCTCATGCCCCCATATTGATAGATGGAAACCTGCTGTTTGGGCTCTTGCATTGGCTCAATTTTATCTTCCCTTAGCACAAGGTACAAGCTTTTTTTTTTTTAAATGAGCTCAAAGTAAAGAAAATCCGTTCTGCTTGGAAAAATGCTTGGCACTATTTTGGGATGTATTTTGTGACTTTAGTAGCAGTTAACTGAAACTACCATGCAGTGCTTTAGCTACTTATGGGACTCCTCAAAAAGCAAAATCAATGATGTCATTTCTCCCATCTTCCCTGCTGTCTTGGAGGAGGCATGAGGCAGGGGGTTGGGGTAGAATTGAGAGTGGTTTCCAAGATGGTTTTGTTAGGGTTAGAGCTTGGAGAAGCTTGAGAGTTTCTTGGCTTTGAAAAATGAGCCTATTGCTTTGTCTGCAACTTTTCACATGCTTTATATTTCCCAGATATTTACATAGCTTTTGATGTTTATATGCATGGGGGTTGGCTGTTTTAAATATTTAAATTAATATGAAGTAGATAGCTATCTTTAGCTGTGACTTGCTAATTGAATTGTATGACTAGAATATTTAGCTTGAGATAATGTAAATAGTGCAAGACATGTATGGCAATACAGTAGAAAGGCTGAAATGGCTGAAACATGCCTTTATTTCCGTCCTTCAGATTCTTGTGGTATTTTCAACGTGGTTTAACAGGAGCTACAAACCATATTTGATAAATCTACTGCAGCAAGCTAGAATTAATAACCTTTTGTATTTTGTGTTATTGCTATATTTTTTTATATAAACAGTCAATACTGAAATGCTGCCTATAAAGGAGAACCTGAAGATAGCTTGTGTTTATTCTGGGCCCTTGTTTTGTTTTGGTAATAGGGAGGAGGGGTGAACATTTCACTGCTGAGCACCTACAATTTTATTCCCAAAGATAACTGAAATTCTTCATTTACATCCAGGAATTCCGCCCTATGTTGCTTAGGCAGGCCATGAGATTTCATAGAGGAGAAAGAATGCTTTCATCCTGTCCTCGACTATTCTTGCATAGTTGATATTATGCAGAATGTACCCTAACATCTTTCTCAATCTGGAAGTGCAGCTTCATAGACACGTTCTGAATCAGTTCACATCTTTCTCTTCACGTATCTTTCTGGCATCTGATGCCTGTCAACCCCTATCAGCAGGTGGAAGTTATTGCCTAAAACCTATGCTTCATGCTGGTAATTCATAGCCATCTCCTGCAAGTCTTCACAGCCTTTCCAGTTACATCTGCTGCCGAGTATATAATCTAAGTAAGCTCTTGACTCCTATCAGTCTGTAAAATAACTCTAATTTCACTTCTAATCACTTGAGAGATTTGAATCTGTTTTAGAAAAGGTCTTCTACTTCTGAAATATTTTTCTCACTATGTCCCACGCAACATCTATGTTGCTGTAAACCCGTGTCTGTTGCAATCAGCAGCGCATCCTAAGTAAAAGGGTAGGGTCTGCTCTTGAAGACTTACCATTCACCACTTTGAGTATCCTTCCACGTTGTCTCCATCCTTCTTCAAAGGCTGTTGTTTAATCTCACAACTTCTTGTTACTTTAGCCTCTTCAGTTTTCTGTTCCACTCTGATGTTGGTCAGGCCATTGGGCTCCAGCTCTGCACAATCAGCCCGGGAAATTTCTAGTTTGCAGTGAGTCTCTTGACATTGTTTAGGAACGGGGTTTATTCTCAGAAGCTGCTTAGTGTTACTGCAGTATAAATGTACAACTTGTCAAGAACTGGTACAGGAAATTTTTCATGTGAATAAATCTTGGGAAAAGCTTTGTCTTATGTGATTACAATACATCCTTTTACATCTTCCCTTCAGTCTCCAAAATCTCTGGGAATTTGATATTGAATAGAATTATAGGATATAAGGACTGTTTTAAAGAGTACTTCTACATTAAAAAGTTTCATTGAGCGTGTTCAAACTTTTGGTGCATGAATAAACTCATGAAATGGACCTAAGCACACACTTTTTTCTTCCATTAGTCCATTTTTTGGAAGAAAAAACTTCTACTTTTGATGATGTAGTTATGAAGTTTGAAAGGAACCAGAAATGGTATTCTGATCCTGAAATAAATTTGCGCTGCTGGTGTAGGAGGAGAAAAATCTTGTTAGACTTTACCAATTACTTCGTAAAGCTGAACGATACTTTGTCATATCAATATAGCATAATTTGTCATTTTTTATAAATTTTTTCCCCCATCAGCTAGGATAGCCAACCTGCATCTTATAGCTGAGGTACTGGAATTGATTTGTCTTTGTCATTTTATTTTACAAATGACATCTCATTTCAATTTGAACTTTCAATTTCATTCAACAGTGGAAAGAACAGGATCTCATAATGGTTAAAAGTTGTCAGTCTGCAAATGAAATTGAGCTCCATTATTGTATTATCTATACCTATGAAAGAGGGAATAATTCACTACAGTTCCTTCATACATTGCCATTACTGTTAATATAGTCTATAAATAGTCTCCATCTGGCGTCAGATATTTTCACCATTGTCCTGCAATCTGTAAGTCATTTTTCCAGGTGATGTCTATTTTAAATTATAAGTAATTTTCACAATTACATCAATAACATAGATACTTCTCTAAATGAATGTTTTAAGAGTAAATGGACCATAATCACATTTTTAGTTCCATTTTCCAGTGGCATATGTGTTCACATTTGGACACTAAAAAATATCCCCTCAGACTGACAGAGGCTTAGACAAGGTAGAATATATAAATCTACAAAGTTAAATTATGAAATTTTTAGGACACCAACCTAACAGAATAGGCTGAAAACTAAGGGAGAATTGAGTGCATAGCCGCAGAGGGATTTTTCTTCAGCTGTGACTATAAAGTTTTCCTTTAGAAAGAAATTCCTTAGGCTCGGAATGAACACAGTGCTCCCCAGTCTCCTTCGCTATTGAATTTCAGACTCAAGAAAAGCTAACCTTCACATTTCCCCCTTCTGGGGCTTTCTAGAAATTATTATTTTCTGATGTTTGCCCCAATTAAAGTGATTTTTTTGACATTTAAAAATCATGCAGTGCTGTTCAGTGTGAAAACCCTGATGCCTTATCTTTGAAGCTTTCCATACTTCACATAATCTGCTTTAATTTAGACTGTCAAACTGGAGATCCTAAGAGACCATTTCCCTCTAAAACTATTTAACTCCTTCTGCTCATCCTGTTTGCATTCAGAACTAATTAAGATAAGTTCCTGAGACTGTTGGCAGAAATGTTCAGGTCTTAAGGTGAAGGCTAAGCCTCTCTGGTGCTTCTGGCAAGTAACAGAGAGGGAACATGTCTGTCCCAAGCACAGGAACAGAGGTTTTCAGAGACATCCCAATTCTCCTGTGCATCCTCAGGTGCTGACCTGGTTTGAAGCCTAAGATCTCTGCTCCTTGCTTGGAGAGTGATTTCATGTTGAAATATGAAAATCTGTTTCTCAGCAACTTGGAATGTTTATAGTGACCAAAAATACATATATTCCAAAGATAAACTAAAGCTTGAGATGTTAAATTTCTTAATTTTTCCTTCTTCTGACAGTGAATCGCTGCATATTTAGAATGTTTTCTTGTACAAATAATTCTACAGTATAATTCAGAGAAAAGGAAAGTAAAGTGAATGAAGTAAGAGAAGTCAGAGCAATAGCTCTAAAGACAGAATAGGAAAGGATTGTTTTTTCCAGATTATCCTAGATGCTGAATATGGGCTGTATTGCTGATGCCAGGCTTTCAACATCCTTCAAAATTATTCTGAGAAGTTTGAACTCCTATTGGTATCCTTCTGGGGGGGAAAGCTGTCAATGAAATTTGAGCTACCAATACAAAATAATGGCATATTGTAACTTGAAAGTCAAATTAAATTAATGTCACCACTAAAAGACAAATATGATAATCTTTTCTGTTGCTTGTTTTTTCAATTGAGGAACTGAGACATTTGTTGCTTAATTACCTTTGACTTGAACATGTAGATAACTTTGCAAGGTTAATATATTATTTTTCACTAAGTATCTGGATATTTGGTCATTTAAAACCTGTCTCATAGTATGTTCGCATAATGCCCCTTTACTCTCGTTTTTCCCTCCCCACAGTCAGTTCTCTCTGCTGTCCAAAATATTCTGGAGTATTCTTCAGAGAAGAAGGACACCTGTGTATGTGCAGACATCGAGATTAAGCTATTAACTTTCAGATTTAAGACAGCACATAACTGCTGCTCAGCTGTTAGAAACAAAGCTTCCACTTTGGCATTCCAGCCCAGGTTCAGAAGACATATTTTGCCTTGTTACACTGTGTTATTGCAATGTTTTAACAGTAGTGATGGAATTACATAAGGTAAATAATAGGAGTGCTACTAATAAATAAAAACCATGCAGTCACAGAAATGTTGAGGTTGAAAGGGATGACTTTGGAGACATTCAAGGTCAGGCTGGATGGGGCTCTGAGTAACCTGATCTCACTGTAGGTCTCCCTGTTCAACACAGGGCCAATGAACTAGATGACCTTTAAGGGTCTTTTCCAACTCAAATGATTGTATAATTCATCCCCTTCTCAGAGCAGCACCAATAAGGTTACTCAGGACCATGTCAAATTGAGTTTTGAGTAATTCCACCTCCCTGGGCAATCTGTAACAGTGTTAAATCACCCTCACAGAAATTTTTCTTATATATTTATCATGTTTTTCAGTGTGTTCCCCTTGCCTTCTGGCATGCTGGATACTACTGAGAAGAATTGAGCTCTGTCATCTTTACTCTGCAACCTACTCAAACAGGTATTTATACACATTACTGAAATCCCCCTTGAGCCTCCTCTTCTTCAATTCCAGCTCTATTGGCCTTTCCTCATAGGAAAAATGATTCTGGCCCCTAATCACCATTGTGGCCTTTTGCTGGACTCTCCACAGTGTGTCCATATTTCTCTTGTTCTGGGAGGCCCATACCTGGAGGCAGTGTTTACATCATTCTGTCTAATTTTTTGCCTCTTCTGAGAAATACATTAAAAGTTGAAGACAACAGTAACAGGTAACACAGAGAGGATAAAGGGTATTATTCCTGTTTAAAAACAGAACATAAATGCTATTTTTGAACCTAAGAAAAGTATTTGGAAAAGTAGCTTAACTCAAATGATAGCTCGAGTGGTTGTTTTTCTTTAGTAGGAATACCTAAACAACTTACTCCAGTCCTTCATGCTGTCAGACAATACCTGGAAGAAGCCTGATAAACATGGAAATACTTCAAATATTTCATTTTTGGGAATAACTGTTAATTATAGAAAATATTTTGTGAGATGTCTGGAGCAGATGCTGTTGTAAAAAAAAAATCAACAACACAGTTTGTGTTCATAGATTGTGCAGGAAAAGAGAGACATAAACATGACTTTGTTTTACAAATATATTCTGTATCTGTTGCATTCCCATGTCACCTGCAACTGCTGGAGGTTTAAGAAGGAAAATACCTAAGGTGATTAGGTGATTGGAGTAGGTCTAGAGGAGGATGATGAAGATGATCAGAGGGCTGGAGCACCTCTCCTTAGAAAAAAGGTTGAGAGAGTTGGGCTTCTTTATCTTGGAGAAGGATCAGGGCAGTCCCCGCTGTGGTTTTCCAGCACTTGAAAGGAGTTTATAATTAGAAGGGAGTCCGACTTTTTACAGAGTCTGATAGTAGGACAAGTAGGAATGGCTTTAAACTAAAAGAGGGGAAATTTAGGTAAGGTGTTAGGAAGAAATTCTTTACTCATATGGTGGTGAAGTGCTGGCACAGGCTGTCCAAAAAGCTGTGGATGCCCCATCCCTGGAGATGTTAAAGGCCAGATTGGATGGGGCCCCAGGCATCCTAATCTGATGCATGGCAGCCCTGCCTGTGGCAGGGGGTTGGAACTGGATGGGTTTTCTTTAAAGGCCCCTTTCAACTTAAGCCATTCTATGATTCCTTCCTAAGGTTCTGTGTGGAAAAGTGCCCCTTTCACCAGTCTGCACTGCCATGATTTACGTTGGTATTTTGTGCTGTCCTTGTGACAGCTATCCTTTCCTCAGCACTCCAGCTTCTGACCTTTGGGCAACTGAAGCCCTGTGCAAACCAAGATGAAGCTGTACAGATGTGATTGTGTTCTTTCATGTGGGAGCAACTCCCTTTCTCCAGCTGTATGCGGTATGGAGCTACAGTCAGGAGGACTATGCACTGGTTGGCTCCTGAGCAATGTGCCATTTTGTTCTCCTGCTTCCAGGCTCACTGGTGTAGTTGGGTGGTGGGCTGATCAACTCCATCCAGCCTGTATCTTTGACGAGTTGTAGGGAATGCATGCATCATAGTTTGTGATGTGATGTATCGGGTAATTAATCTTTTTTTTTCCCCCACACTCTCAGTTATTGTGATAGCAAAATATTTTTGTGAACTTTCAAGCATGTTCTCGTGTGTTTTCATTTCTTCCGGATTTGGTATTTGCCTACAGCGCAAGGAATACCATGTGGCTTTTGCATTCATACCGCAGTTCCAGTCATCTCAGTCCTGGAGCTATAAGAAGTTACCTAAACAAACAAAGAAAACCTTTGTATTCTGAGATCAGCTTAGTACAGTTCCTGCAGATCCAGCCAGCTCTCTGTGCATCGGTGTGAGATTCATGACCAGAAGCCTGTCTGAAACATAACAGGACTTCTACTGCAATTGCCACAACCTTTTTCCCTACCCACACCAACTTAATGAACTTCGATGTACAGCTGATAGGAAATGATTAGTTTCAAAAAATATAAATCTACATAGAATACTGTATCTTTTAAAAACTTTGAAAACAAGATTCATTTTCAACTGTTTTTGGTTGGGGTGAAGAGGACACGTGAAACCCTTCACACAGGGTTGGTATTTTTACTGGTGATAACTCACACAACTTGATGGCCCCACTCATGCTATTAGTTAGGTGAAATATCATAGTAGAGACTGATACCATTCCACATACTCTTATGCCCCAACTGGAAATCTGAAAAAAACTTGCATCCGACTTGGGACCTAAAACACATGTCCTGCATTATTTGTTGTTAAGACTGTGCAGATTTCCAGTTGGTTCATGTCACAGGGAAGGATTTTTTTTCCTCATCTTCTGTTTTGTGGTCTGGATTGCATGGCAGCTGCAATCTTATGATGCTTGTCCCATTATCACTAATTTTTGTGGGCAAATGTGTTTATTCAAATGTAATAGTGAGTGACTGCAAATAAGACAGAGTCTTTCCAATACCTGCTCTTAATCATGATGAAATCTAGTGACAAATGTTCATAAGCAGTTCTGCTTTGTATTCAGATATGCCTCACTACCAACACTGTGGGTCAGGGTGGTGATCCCTCTGTGCTGATGGTATTTTATAACTGCAGAACCTGACTTCATGGCTCTGCTGAATCCTTTGTATCAGTAAAGTTGAACTTGTTTTTCTTTCAGTCATTATAGGATTGATGCTTTCCCCCATGCCTTCTACTTTCTTTGCCTCCTTCCTTCTGCTCATTGATTTTGGTCCTCTTGCCCCATTGTTCAGACTCATGTATCCTCCATAGGCCTAACTCTAATGTCAGAACTCCTTCCAGTTTCCTGTCAGCTCTTGACCATGGGCCTCACATATGTAAAACAGATTGTCTCATCCTTTTTAGAAAAAAATAATGGCATGTTTCTTTCTTTACTAATGTAACAAAAAAAAAAAAAAAAAAAAAAAAGGCAGAAAAACCTCCTGTTCTCAGGCCAGACTACTTCTCTCTGTTGCTGTTTCCATTCTTTGCTCACCCACCACAAAGATACTGCTCCTATTACTTTTTTCTTTCCCCCCTTTTCCTGTGCAGGATGCCACACACACAGGAAGGAAGGAGAGGGAAGAGAAGTAATAATACTAATAAATTTCTCTGTAATGCTGTCACCTCCTTTCCAGAATGTTTGTCTGAGTGGGACAACTGCTTTAGAGAAGTGATCCAAAAAAAGTTCAAAGAGTTATGTACACAGATCTGAATTAACAAAGTGTCTTATCATGTCTCAGCTTAAACCTGAAATAAGTTGCTCTGAAGTTACAGGAACTGTGCATATGTATGAAGTTTGGATAAAGTTCACTCAGCGAATTTGGGGTCCAAGTTCTCTTCCCTACTGTATAATACTTTTTAAAGTAAAACAATGCTCTTTTTAAATTATAAAATGAAAGAACCCAAGAAGGAAGTTTAGCAGAAACAATGAGTACTTTATATCTTCCTCCCACTTCTCCATTTTAGATTTGGCAGGATCCTTCAGGAATGGAAAACGTACCTTAACTTTAACCAGCATACATGAAATGATTTCTCAAATGTTTTTGCTGTTAGTAATCTTTGAGCCAAACTGTTAAATGTCTTTAAACTCATGCACTCGTACAGTGTTTGTGTCCACCTTCTCAGTGTTTATCTTTAAGTATTTTTAATAAGCTGACAATGCAGACAGGATGCTGCAAAGGGGAAAAAAAAGCAAAAAAGAAAAAAAAAAAAACCCCAAACATCCGAAAACCAACGGTATGTATAAATGCCTTGGATAACCATGCGGTTGCAAAGATTATTCTTTCTTATATGCCTTTGCTCATGTGAAACTGAAGAACTTCAAAAATGTGGCCTTGAAGGATATTTTTAAAGCAGCTATTCGACTTGGACCAGTTGTGTGTGCATAATTATATATATACATGGCCTGATGGTTATCTGACACAGCTTTTATTGCCAAGGAACACATTTCATTATTCATAATGCACACAAGTCTACTATGCCTACTTGTTGGAAGTAATATTTCTACACTTCTTGAGAGCCCATGGGTGGTAAATCCAATGCGTTAGTCTCTGCAGAGCTAGAGGCAAGATGATCTTTCCTGCTCCCATCAACTGATTCGTTTCTCAATGAGAAGAGAGACTGATGAGAGACAGGCTGATTCTGGCTTGGAATGTATGCCAGGACTGATTTTGAGGTAAGCTGGGCAAGCTAATTTAACTTGCATCTGTAGTGTGTATTTGTGTGTAAGTACTCAACAAATACTGTCATCTGTACAAGCCATAGAGCAATAACTGAGGTGAAGTTTTACATCTTTTCGTCAAGACACAAGAAAACTTCCCAAGAGGCACCATTAAGTGTCTTCTTCTCTTGAGGATAGCCAATTAAAAGCGTAAGGAATTTTCTCCATTTAATTTGGGGACTTTTGTCTTTATTCACAGTTCTAACAGTTTGTGTGAGGGACAAAATATATTTATTTGTGTGAAGACTTAACAGAATGTGGATTTAATTATTTCTTCTAGGCATTTGAGGATTAGGATAAATCTCAAAAGTAATCTGAAAAGTAATAATACAGCATAGTCTCTTGTTGTTTCCACAGCAATTTGGGTTGAGTAATTTGAAGGCATGGGTTGACATCGAACCCCTCAGCGTGTGCACCTTGACCTCCACATGAAACATTTATTTCACATTTAAAGCTTTTCTAACGCTTTTATTCCTAGCCCTCTGCAGCATGGAATTGGTGAGATCATGGCCAGAGCTAAAATTTTAACTTCCACTGTGAAAATGTTAATGCGTGCTGGATAGAAGCTAGAGAATACTTGGCAGACAGACTTCTTAAGGTAACATCATGAACAGCAATGCTTGCTCAAAACTATCATAAAATTCACAAGATTAAGCTGAAGGGAATGACAGTAGGTGAGCAGAATGGGAAGGATTACTCTAATTTCCTCTGATTGTCAGCAAAGAACAAAGCCCAGGCTGTTGAGGAGCTAAGCGCTGCTGCTGTCACTGACTGGAGAAGTCCATAGGACTACTCCTGGTTCTGTTAATGCCTTTGTCAACGGTGGCACAAAGGCAACACTATGCAGTAAATACAAAATTGTATCGTGTATAAAACATTTCAACTTCACTGATCTTCTCTATGAAACCTAGCGTGTGGATATGGGTTACTACAGGTGAATCTCATGTTTTCATTTTTTAAAAAGGTTTTCAATACCACTGCTCAGAACCTGATTGACAGGTGATTTCCAGAGGCAGGCAAAGCAGACCTCAAGCACCAATATGGGTTCCTACTCAACCCATTGCTGTGGGCTGCTGCTGATAACCAGATATTAGATCCAATTAGTCACTGGGATCTGTTCTAATTCTATTCCATTTCTTTCCATAATACTACTTTGAATTGAACTGGGGAGAGGAGGAAGAGGGCAGGAGGGGCTCCAGGCGCAGCTGGAGCAGAGATCCTCCAGCAGCACTGGGCAGGAGGCTACGCTGGAGCAGGGCTTTACTTCAGCCCCTGGGAAGGCCCAGCTGGAGCAGAACGTGGCATGAGGAGGCAGTGGTGGCAGAGAGGGGCTGTCAGGGACTGACACCATTCCCCGGTCTCCTATGCTGCTTGGGGTCAGGAGGTGAAATGGCTGAGGATGGAAAGGTGAGGTTAGCATAGAAGAAGGGGGAAGTGTTGAGGGGGGGATGGTGTTTTGGATTTTGTCTTTATTTCTCATCTCCTACT
Organism: Pavo muticus; assembly: GCA_016647715.1. NCBI lineage: Eukaryota > Metazoa > Chordata > Aves > Galliformes > Phasianidae > Pavo > Pavo muticus. Next base: position 835,937 of record JACDJE010000122.1, read on the forward strand.
CTACTTTTAGTTGTCAATAAATTAACTAATTTTCCCCAAGTCAAGTCTTTTCTGCCCATTACTTAAACTGTTCTGAGCTGACCCTGTCTCTATTTGAATCCATGAGCTTTTCCACCCTATTTTCTCCCCTTGCTGCTGAGAAGAGGCAGTGAGAATGGCTGGCTGGGGTTATGGCACCCAGTTAAGGTCAACCTATTCCATCTGCTTGGATGCCCAATAAAATTTTGTCTTTACCACACTCCAGTTTACAAAGGTTTTTCACAAACATCAGCTGCATATGGATAGATAAAAGGTCTCAGTGCCCACTTCTACTGTACAAAAATGATGAAGAGTGAAGAGGCGGTCTTTGGAGTACTTGAGTCAAGAGGAAAAGTGTGTTCGGGGAAGGTAACCTATTGCTCTAAAGCAGTGAGGATGGAGGCTTCGCGGCCTTTATGGGCAATCTGCTCCACTCCTTCAAGTTTGTCACAAATACCTTGAGGTTCTCTTCTTTCAGGTGTCTGCCCATTGCCTCTCATCCTCACACTGTATCACAGTAAAAAAAGAGCCTGGCTCTGTCTTCTCAGGGACCTTCTTGTAGGTATTGAAAACTGCTACTAGGTCTCTCCACCACCTTTTGCCCTCCAGGATGAAAAAGCCCAGTCCCTCAGCCCTCATCATAGCTCCCAAGCATTCACTGCACATTATCATCTCCATTCAGGGGGCCCAAAATTAGAAACAACTTTCTAAATGAAATCTCACAATTGATGAGCAGAGAAGAATAATCCCTCCCCTTGATGTCCTCGCCATGCTTCTGTGATCACTGCCCAAGGCACTGCTGGCTGTCCCTGCAGCAAGGGCACACTGCTGGCTTGTGCTCAGCTTGTCTCTGCCAGCACCCCCAGCTCTCTTCCTGCAGAGCTGCTCCCAGCCAGGCGGGCACCAGCCTGAGTCCTTGCCTACTGCCCAGGGGCAGCACTTGGCAATTGTCCTTGCCTTAATATGGAGAAATCAATAGTCTCCTACTGCAATTTGCATGCAATTGCCGTATAATTCCTATAGAATTTGCTGATCATGACTGTATGTGTATTAAAATGCTCTATATGAAACTACAGAGATTTTACAGTGTCATTTTAGCTAAGTTGTGTTATTTAATTAATGTGGGTTAACTTTCAAAATACAGATCTAAAAACTCAAAAATTGTAGGTGAAATGCAAGAAAGTGAGACAGTGAGGTGAAACTGAATGCAGAAAAGCAAATCCAGATTTGCAACTGTTGGTTCATAAGGTCCAGACAAATGCAAGCAATTAATTTGGATATGCCAAATGAGGTGGAATTCTATTCTTGGCCCATGGCTCACTTTGGCTGATATGTTTTCAGCTGTTTGATTAAAGAGAGTATTTATCTTGAGCACAGCGTATCAGTATTCATTGGTTGTCTTTCATGGTATCCTCAGGTGTATCAAGCCCTGGGAAAGCAATGAGCAGAGAGACATTGAAGTTCTGTAGAACAGTTCATAGATGTGAATCTAGCTTTATCTCTTTCAAAACCACTTCTAAGACCTTTTTGGTTGTTGATCAGTCTCCGTACCTTATTGAACAGGAACAAAAAGAGGAAGAGGAAATGGACAGTATCTGCTTTTTACAAAGCAGACTGTATTTATTTGTTTAAGTGAGACAGAATCTCAGTGTCTTCAGTCTTTCTTATAGGCAGATTTAAGCAAAACCTCCAGGCAAGGAGCCAGGCAGAGCACGCATGTTTAGGCACTGACTCAAAGACAGTGTCAAGACATATTAAGCTGAGTGCCTAGAAATAATATATATGAGATTTTTTTTTTTTTTAAGAATACCAAAAGATCATCTTGTGGCAATTGTGGCTGATGATATGATACAAGAAAAAGAGAAAATGAATTGAAAGCCATGAAAGGGCAACAAAAAACATTTCAAACTCCTGAGTTAATTGAGCATCCAGAACTAAGTGCCATTTGATCAGTAGTTCTCAGGCAGTTCACAATCATGCATCACCTGGATTTAGTCTGCAGACAAGCTGATTCAATCCACCTCCTTCCTTTAAAAAGTGTTTTTCTTAGTTACTTCTTTGCACTGAAAACTTGCTTAAATGTTTTTAGCAGATAGACATTTTTTTATATATTACTAGGATGGAGTGACTACATTGATTCCTCCTTTGTTAAATATATGTATGCACTGACACACATTAATAAGTTGACACAAAATACTTTTCATTTACAGGATGAATAAATGACTTCTTGTTCTTAATCTTAAGCACTGAGGCAGTTGCACTGCTTTCCTCAACTTTGAGAAAAGCAAAAATTATAGGTAAATTTTAACAGATTTCATGTTGAGGTGAAATAATTTTCCTACTCAGCACATAGTCACTGATGTTCCAGAACAAAGCAGTGCTTTTGTCAGCTAAATGTACCTCACATCTGACATACTTTGAAAAGCATACTAGTATTTAAAGAGATTAGTCTCAGTAGATGGTGCTGTTGTGTCTCAAACTGAGATGATATGCAAGTATTGCCCTCGCAGCAAAGGCTCTTCCTCTGGGATGATCACCGACAATCTTCTGAAAGTATTGTTTAATTAAGAATGAGCAAAACTGATTTGGTGAGGCTGTAAGACATGTACCAAAAGGAAGGAGGCTGCAGAGTAGGTCATGAGGTTAAGGATGAAAACGACAACGTGCAGGATGTAACAACCACTCTACTGAGTCAGAAATTAAAAATTCAGGTGTCTACTGAGTAATCAGTTCTTATGGCTTTTAATTACCTGTAAAAGGATGTTACTGTGCCTTATTGGATACTGAGTGAAAAGGATATGGAAATTATCTATTTGAATGACAGCTGTAGGTTAAAAGGAAAAGGAAATTGCACATAAGGGTTCTGTTATTAAGTGCAGGAAAAGAGCACTGTGCTAGACTGGATTATTCCATTTTCACTTCAGTACCTGACATGCAGGAGTCAAAACAGCAGATTTGCTTTTAGATGTGAAAAAAAAAGACCTGAAATCACATGTCTGTAAGCATGAGAGTTTTTTTGTTTTTCCTTAGATTTTCTTAGAAGCATTTCCTCACTTGGATCTCTGAATTTCAGTAGTGCAACAAACTGGTAGTATAGCCTGAGATTTGTTCTGGTCACTCCAGTTATGTTTTCCAAAGCTATTTTCAGCTTTTGCACAGCAGATAGCAATTCCTGGATCCCGCTGGTGCTGAGCCATCTGGGCTCTTATAGCCTGTTTACAGCCATGAGAGACTGAGGACAGTAAGAAATATTGGTGCTCTCCAGAGAGTGGGAGGTGCGGCAGCTCTAAGATTCTGGTAAACTAGGGCAGCACTAACCAACGGCCCAGGTCTGGGCTGGTCTTAACCATGTAAGTAGCCTACAGGATGGATAAACTGAAAGGATTTGCTCTCTTTAAAGCACAGCACCATCTTTAAAAAAAAAAACAACAACAAAACCAAAACAGACTTAATTCAAGCAGCAGAATGCTGCCCTGCAACATGCTCCCAGATGGCAGTACAATCCTCAGGCCAGGATTTCCTTCTGGTTTTTGTTTTTTTTTTTTTTGGTAGGCAATCCCTGAAGCAAAAGTTGAGCTGCAGTGATGACTCAATTCAGGGTGAGTGGAAAGACAGGCTGTCAGAGCCCAGGCCACAGACACAAAATCATCCATTTTGTCAAAATCCTCCTGGATGTGGGCTTTCCACTGTGGGGAAACATAGCTGAGACAAGCTGCCTGATATACCTGGTTTATTTGTCAAGAACATGGAATGGTTTTATATCACATCTGTCTTGTTACCACTCCCAGCCATTAAAGCCTCTTTTTGCTACATGCTAGAAAACATAGTTAATCTCTTAATTATTTTTTTTTAGGCCAAAGGTGGTGGTTGTGTTTCACAGAGAAGACTTCACATAAAACCTTGGGCTTAGCTGGTAGCCTCAATATGCAGGCAGTATTTCCTGTTGTGACAAATAAGAGGTTGCACCTGAGAAGTAATGTCATGAGATGATGTTTTGCTCTTATTGCATATTTGGCATATCATTTCTTCTTATAAAACCATGAACAAATGTAGAGGTTGTGGTAGAAGTACGTGCACATAGAGTCGTGATATTAACCTGAATGCTTTGTTTTTTAAGTAGCTTACATTTTCACACAGAAAAGCTGCTTTACAACCTGCTATGGTGAAGATTATCTTGTTTAATGTTCATTCCCAGTAGAGCAGTCACTGCAATTTAGTTTGAGAGGAATGCAAGAGCATGGTAAGTGTTTTGACTTGACTTCAGTATTGCTGATGATAAGGGACAGAGGCTCTTGAAAAGGAGTCCAAACAGTCAGCTGTTTACATAATATTTAAGTCGCTTTCTTGAACTGCCATCTCATTATCTGTATATGCACAAGACCATTCTGGTCTGCTCAAAAGTGGTCTTATGAGCTTGAATTCCAGCCTCTAAGCTCTATAAAAGCTCTATAAAAGCTAAGCTCTATAAAATGCTAAATATGTTCAATTAAGTTGCTGCTGAAATGAGACTGGCCACAAACATTGCAAAATCCGTAATTAGATGATCGTATCTGAATCTGGGTGTAGCAAATCTCAGATCTGAAAGTAGACTTTAGGCTGTATTACATTCACAATTCTTATAGGGAGCCCAGTGACATAAAGCACAACTTGCAAACAAACCAAGTTTGCAGATTCTTGGAGCCACTGGTAAAGCTGGCAAGCCTCATTTTTTCTGATTGTTTTCTGTAAGACCCTATGCATCTGCCAAACATATAAAACCAATAATAGGGAGCCCCTCCTCTACCTGAAAACAGTTTTTCCCTGTGCTCAACAGGGGCTTTCCAGAGGGAGGGTTTTCTTCTTAGGTCCTCCCTCTCATTCTGTTTTGTCTTGTTCCTACAGCTTGTAATTGCCCCCTTCAACTACAGAGAGAAAAAATGATAAGGACAGAAGAAACCCCTCCAAATAAAGTCATTTTCATTTCTGTATGCCAAAGGTAGCATGGACTTGCTTCTTCCTCCATTTAAATCTATGGAATTGCAGGGTAGTTCTGCCAAGCCCTGGGCTTTTTTGGCATAAACTTGTTGCATTCCATGCTGGAACATTATATTAATGACCAGCCTCATCAAATGGCAGATGAAGGCAATCCCACCCACAGCAGTCACTCTGCTTGGAGTCTGTGACCTTGAAGAGGCAATCAAGAGGAAGCAAATATCTGCTTACGAGGGGATATGCTGCCATTAGGGGCTGCCAGTTGCACAGTGAGAAAGAGTAGGTTTCTACTGCATTGTTTGCTCCACTGGGAGCTATCAGCAAGTGACGGTCTGAGCCCTTCTCTGGGACATCCCACAGAAAGCTTCTGTTTTTTTAATCAGGTTTAGCTGAACTTTTTCTGAGACACGAGCCCCCACCATCCTATGAAAGTTCTTGTTTTCTACATAAGAAGAGAAACAAGGCTGGAATATCTTATGAATTTCCACTGAATTAACTGATTAGCCTGGGAAGCCCATGTCATGTTTGTTTGCTCATTATGTTCAGCATGTGATGTCTGTGGTGAGAAGATGGTGGTTATTACTCTCAGTGCCCCCCATGGTCACTGCAGGCAGTACTGGAACTGACAACTGGACCTGCTTCGAATTGCCTAGCAGGACTTAGGCACATTTGAGTATTTAAAAGCCTCAGGAGCTCTCAAGTGAGGCAACCAATGGCACTGAGGTATTTTAACCTTAATTCCAAAACATTTCGCTGAGGCTGGCGCTGTGCCCTCTTTTTATTGTGTGGTGGTGCCACAGAGCATGCACTTTTGTGTTTGGAATCTCAGCATAATGGATGAAATTCTGTAAATGATGGAAGGCAATCCTTCCTTGTGCTGCTAGGATGTATTTGTACAAAGATGTACAGTGTATGTCTTTCTTTGCCTGCTTATACTATGAGAGGACAAAGACCTTGATCCTCCCTTTTCCATCCTCAAAATACTCTTTCGTTCCTTCATTGGAGTTACTTTTAGGGCAATTTGGTACTGCACAACTCTTTCTTTCTTTCTTCCTTTCTCTTTTCCCAGAGGAGTAAAGGGAGGGAGAAGAGAAGACAAAGTACAAGTGTACCCAGGAGGAGACTATAATTGTCAGGCTGAAAATCTTCTATTTTAAATGAGTATCTGAGGCATAATTCAAACAATACCCTCGAAAATCACTGATGCTTTTAAAATGAAATGCTCGCTTGTATCAGGGCACCTTGTTTTTGCCTTGTTCATTTTTCAAAGCGGGTCTACTGTGCTATCCATTTGATTAGTTTATTTTGGCAGGCAAAGGGAAGACTCTTTTGAACATGAAAAAAGCATAAAAGGTGTGACTAACAAAGCTAGGTGTCTCTCTCAAGCAAGCTGAATGTGTTGAGGCAGAGGATAAGATCATCATTTAGCTTCTGTTCCATTTGTGCTTACCACAGGGAGGCAGATGTTGAGTCTGCTTGCCCATACTGTCCCTACGGCGTCACCTGGCCTTCGCAGGTGTGATCTGCTCAGGCCCCAGCAGGTGATCCATTTTGGTGGCTGATCCATGACAGGCCACTGTGCAGGTGAGATGATTTAAATCCTGCATCGAAGTGAAGGTATAATTCAGGCCATATGTCAGGGCTGTGCATGAGGAAGCGGGTGGGTGAGGGAACATGGTGGCAGTGGAGAAATAAGCACTGAGTCAGCAGCAGAGATGACTGAAATTTATCCAAAACATATCGCTTAAGATTTTGGTAGCACCTCCAGTATTACTGAAGACACTGCCAAGAAGTTTGGAGTTCCGCTGATTGGCAGCTGTGCTTTCAGGAAAGGACATGGGGAGACCTTCTCATCTGTCATGATCTCATTATTCTCAATGGAGTCTGACAGCTCCTAGGTTGCATGTGTATAAATCAGCCAGGCAGAAGAGGAAGCAAATGGTAATTCTATTTTGCAGTGGCATGGGAGAAGAATTGTCATCCCGGAGTCTGAGCAGCATGGTCCCTACCACTGCCATGTGCTCAGCATGCAGATGCCATTCCCAAATCCCTTCTGTCCTCTCTCCTGCTCACTGACACGCTCTTCTTAGGCCGTCTGTGCATCAGAACCTTCCTTCTCAGAGCTGTCTTTTTCCTCCTTAGCAAGGCTGAGACAGCAGCAGCATTTACCTTTTCTGTGGAGTTCAGATGGTAACTGCATTAATTTCCGACATAGGCACAGTTGTGGTAGCTCATTGCTTCCACTCCTCTCCTTCCACTCCCAGAAAAGGCTTGTGGGGAGGAATCATGCCGGCCTCTGAAGTGGGAGCTTAGATGCAAGAACAAGATAGCTTTTTGAGAAACAGAATGAATCCCAGAAATCTAGCTCAGGGAGCACAGGGAGTTGGAACCAGGGTTACCAGGATCTCATGACAGGCTCTGCTGCCAACATCTTCACTTGGGTGTCAGTTGGATCCGAAAGCAGACTGGGTTTGTTTTATATTTCTTTAATCGAGCCTGGAAGATATAATCCAGATATGTATCAATCTCTAAATGTTTTTTTTCTCATTCACAGCTTGTGAGTGAACTGGATTTGGGTTTCTTGTTTGGATTCAGATACTGCAGTGTGTTAGACAAGCCATAAACTGTGTAGACTTTCTGAGGTGACTGCTTCAATTCACTTATTTGGCAAAACACGATGCTTCTGCCAGGTCTTTACTCTTCATTTCAGGGCAGCAGCTTCTAGCTACATAGTAAGGATAAGCAATACCTTCTCAGAAATTAGGCAGAGCTGGAGATCTTTTTTTTAATGGATAAATGTGGTGTAGGGAAATATAAGAGATAGTAGCAGAGAATTATCTTGGTACCTACAATTACCAAGTGAGGAATGGCTTCTCCTGAGAAATACTGTCCCTCCAGTAGTTTAGAAAAATTGAATGAAGCAAGGCAGAAGATGCTGGGGGAGCAGAAATAGTCCCAATTAATAGTCCAGATTTCCAACCCGACTTGTAACACAACTTGTTGATTCCCTCTGCAGATTGATTTAAGGTGAAGGCAGTGTAGTATGGCAGCTCACTTTGAGTCATAGAGATGCATAGGTTGCTGTCTGTGGACAGGGAGTCCAACTCTTCAATGCTGTGATAAGAAAAAGCTGTATGTCCTGTAATAATGCTGTAAAGCATAACCTCTTGGGTATTGCAGATAGGCATGGTAAAAAGAAAACAATTCTCCTGGTTCACAGCCTCAGAAGCTATGGAAGTGCAGAAAGTATTCTGTTTTGCCATAAATTTACCCACAAAGAGAGAGCTTGCAGTTGTTATATACTCTCTCTCCTTATCTCCTTCATTTTCCCTTCCTCCCCCTCCCTACCTCTCTCCCTCTTAGCAGCAATTAATCTAGGTATGTTACTCATTGGGATGGTGTTTTGTTTCTTTCTGTTTATAAGCCAAAAGCACCTAACACTTATCTTTGCTTGCCCTGGGGTTCATAAGATGCCAGAAAAAATAAGCTCAGTAGCTTCTCTCTTTTTCCTTATTCAGAGAACAAAGAGTGAGAGCTTTTGTCTTCATGCACCCCTGTAACTCCATCCTATCGCTTCTGTGCAGCTGACAGTTACTGTCTTCTCGGGAAACTAGGGACCTAGCAAATGGAGCTGAGACAACAGACCTGACATCACTCCCCGCCAGTCCAGCTACTTCCCTTTGTTTGCAGTGCTTTTCTGTCCACATGAAAAGCCACGGATCTGTTCAGTGTCATCTGCTCTGTTAGCCTTTCTCACTTCGACTGGTCACTGCTTACTCTTCATAGCACCAAATAATGTTCTCCTCTCTGTTTCTACTTCCCAGTCTGCTGCTGCCTGAAGTCATGGGCATCATGCACCACTCCTTCTCTGTTTTTCTCTTGTAGCTGTTTGTATCTCTCTCTCTTCTCTGCTATGAGGACATTTTCCGTCTTTTCTCAGGCTCTTGTGCTATGCAGCCAGGAACACTGCTGTAGTTGACCCACGTGGCTACAGAAAATGTCATTTACATCAGCTTATTCTTAATGAGGTAAACTGCAAGTTGTAATATATATATGATGGATATACTCTGGATGCTCTGAAAGTAATGCCTCCTATTGCATTGTGTTGGCTCACAATATCAGAGGTGGATGCTGGTGGTATGGCAGTAGAGGTTAAACCTTCTGCCGGTATTTCATTACATTTTGTTGCTGTGTGACGGATGGCAGCAGAGGGGCAGCCTGACAGAATGGTGTCCAACATGGGAGTGCATATAGAGCAAAGGTGTGTCACTGAATTCATCCATGTGGAACAAATGGTACCCACTGACATTCATTGACACTCGATGAATGTTGATGGAGACCAAACAGTGGATGTGAGCACAGTGAGTTGGTGGGTGGTGCTCTCAGCAGAGGTGACAGCAACAGTGAATCACCTCTGCTGATGCTGTTACAAGTATGTCATGCAGGCTCATGCTCATGGCTGGTGAAAATGGTGGTGACTATGTTGAGAAAACAATGTTTTGCAGCTGAGAATTTGCTCTACCATATTCTGTTATAGTGTTCTTGTATCTGTTGTAGTTTCCATGGAAATAAATAGGGGGCATTACTTTTGGAGTAAGCTACAGATACATATGCATATATATATATATTTACATATACATTTATATATATGTATCTTTTACAACAACCCTATGTATATATAGTATGTTATGCTATATATACACAACATATATAAAACATATATACAACATACATATATATATACACACACACAAGATGGTTGGCTGAGGACTACAGTGAAATGAACCCCTGGTACTGTGCTTCCTTGCTTTGCCTAAATACCAGAGGGCAGAGAAACTTAAAGAAGCAGCATTCTGTCTCCATCCCAGGGAGTGATGAGGACACAAGTGGGACCAATGGGCAAGCTTAAAATATATTGGGTTTGCATGCCTTACTGAGTTTGAAAGGAGTTTCTGTGCAACAGGGAGCAGAGAGTAGTCATAGAAGTATGCAGAACTCCAGGCCAAGTCACCCTGTCTGTGCCTGAGGTGAGCACGTCCCCTGGCAAGGTGGGAGTTGCTTCCAGTGTTGAAGCACAAAAGCTAAAATGGAAAGAGAAATAAAGGGGGGATATTATTTGTTTGTTTGTTTGTTTAGAACTGTTCAGCAAGCTCTGGCAGAGAGAAAACTTCTTACAAGTTACGTGGGAGCTGAGAAACAAAAACAGCTGCTGAAGAATCACCTTTTGGGAGATTCCTGATGGGCTGTGCTTAGTTCTCCGTGTTATCTACGCTTTCTAAAGAGCTGAAATATCAAACTCCCATGTAGAACAGCATGGAGATTATCACTGTTGTTAGAAAGAGGAGTGCACTGCTGCATGAGTGGCAGAGGGAGGAAAGTTCACAGCAGCTAGCAGGATACTGACAAACGGCTACTGACAGGAGAAGATGGCAACTCATTGGCTTTAGTAGTTCTGTTCGTCAGTAGAAGGAAAAAAAAGTAAACTGTCAGGTATTTCCCAGCTTTCCCAGTGGAGGGTCAGGATGGTATTCTTTAAAAATCTCCTTTACATGGAAATCACATTCTTTTCGCTGTTGGTTGTGTTCTGAAAGGAGGGGCACACACACATAAATTTGAAGTAGTATCTGAGAGTTTAACTTCAAAACTCCCTCTGTGAAAGGGAGAAGCTTGCAACGCATGTTAAGTCCATAATGAGAGAGGTGTGTGTGCAGGGGCAAGGCAGTGTACTTGAGGAAAGTGCAAAATTTTTCTTGAGTTAAGTATGTTTATGAATCGTTTCAATCAGAACCAGTTCTACACCGGTGATTCCCAACAATATTCAGCTCTTCCCATGGCACTGCTTGCTACTCTACTCTCTCTCCCATCATGACAGCGAACCTCCGAATATTGTCACCGCCTCTGCCTTTCTCCACTGCTGTCAGTTCGAGAAGGTGCCAGTGGAAAGGCTTAGATAACCAGCCAAGCAAAGCACATCGGTTTGGTCTCTCATCTCTAATGTTGGCATTCAAGCAAGAGAGGATATTTTAATTGGGAACTGCTATTGTAGATAGAAGTATTCTCTCCTGGAAAGTTATTGTGTTAAATTTGAGATTAACACTAAGATTGATTAAATTTAATCTGACACAAATCTAACTTTCTGTCACTCAACTGGGGATTTCACAAAAGAAAAGAATAAAATATATGGCACAGCCAAAACACGGGATATGTTGCTCTCAGATATCCATTTATAGAATGTTATAGGAGGCCAGTGTGTTTGAAAAATGAAAGGAGAGAAACAGCCTCATTTAGAAAGTGATAAGTTAACTGAAGAGTTCCTGGTACACTTAAGTTTTGGATGCTAAAGGTTTCTGAACATCATAGAGTACACAGTTTGTCTGCATTACTTGCAGTATCAAATGAAAACGTCTAGAGTTGCTATTCTCTTGCTGTTTTTTTTCCCTGCCGTTATTTCATCGTAGATGATTAAAACCTACTGACAGTACCTCCTTTCCCCACTTTTTCTTTTTTTTATTAATTCATGATGAATTCTGTTTTCTGGCTGACATCAGTACCCTGTCATGGTTCAGAACTCTCCCAGTGCTTGGTTGGCTTGTTGCTTGCTTGCTGAAAAAAAAAGTGCTTATAGCAGGATTTTTGGAAAGTAACAAACTGTGATGTTGTGGGGTGGGGGAGGACGTTTGGTTTGTTTCTACAGGACTTGAACTTCAAGATTTTTATGTTGTCTGATGTGTGACTCTTATTAGGAGAACAGAAAGCAAATTGTTCTGGTTTGTCCTTTCTATCTATTCTTTTGTTCTATCTCTAACACGTATCATTTAAATACAGTGTCATGTTCTGTGCACATGCTGTGGTCAGATGTCTGGTAGGTGTGCCAGAGGGTGCAATATCTTCGAGAAAGCTTTCCAATCTATGATTCTGTGATTCCATGATTCTATGATTCAAATATTCCTCTGTGGTCTGCTTTTGTTTCCCCACTTGAGTTTCAGGTATATCTCACGGTGACCTGCTGCTGTATGCAAGTCTTGTGTGATTTTTAGGTTTGAACTTAAGGATCTCCTTTTTGTAAAAAAGCTTCTGTACCTGAAAAAGTCTCTTATACTTGTCAGAGTTCAATCCTATAAGCATCCTTTGTAAAGGGTTAACTCTTACCCCAGAGCACAATGCTGGACAAAAAATCTTCCTATGGGAACAAGAACGACCTCCCTATTTTGTGAACACCATGGAAGAATTAAAAAAATAAAGAATACAGCTACCTACAAGCCCAGAGACAAATCTAAATCTAGCCTTTGCCTATAATTACGTATGTTTGTGTAAGCTTCTAGTGGTCCCAATGGCATGAAAAGTCAAATGGGAAATAATATTGAGTGCAGAGCAAGGGAATATAGTTATTATCAGAGACGGATGCAAAATTCTGAGACATGAAATAACGATTTTCATTTATGTACTGTTCTCAGTCTCAAAGAGAAGGTTTTTCTCTATGAGAAAGAAATTAAGAAAGTGCTTATTGGCAGTTCCATCTGTTAAAATATGTTCTCTCAACAGTGGTATTTGTATATACTAAAAAAGTGACTGCATACATCATTAACTTACACTAATCATGTGCAGTCTAAGAAAGATTCCAGCAAGCCAACAGAAACTGTGGTTATGACGATCCATGACTTACTGCAATGATTTACATTTTGGTCTATTGCACATAATGCCTAACAAGAGATCTCTTGAAGAAATTATGTTCTGAGTAACACTATTTGTATATCAGAGGTTTTTGCTTTGTATAGCAAGTAAGAGTTTGGTTTCCAGAAGGAAAAAAAAAAAAAAACGATAGTGGGAAGTCTTGACTACTTTATAATACTGTTCTTCCTTCTGAGTACATCTCAAAATGGTTGAGCGTCCGAACTCCCAATGGATCTGATATTGTTTGACACCTAAGTAAAAGCATCTTGCTCACTGGGTAGCCAACTTAATTTTGAATGCATTATCCATGATCAAATTATGTGCCACATGTTAAGGCTGGTATTTGGCTGCATAAGCATCCAGAACATTTTGACTTTCAGTTCTTCAGAGATTCTCTTTAAGAGATGTTCCTGTAAGCAGCTACTTTCATCCTGGGGTCTTCAACTGGATTTCGTTGAACATCTATCGTCCTCACTCTTTCTTCACTTAATGTAATGCTGTCCCTGTCTTACTGTGTCCAGCTGGCACGTGATCAGCAAGCTGGTTCCTTTTAAAAAATCACTACCCATTGTAGAAGCCAGATGTTGCTGAACAGCAGTGTTTTGCTCATCGTATCACTCTGCTGGCTGAACTATTCGAAGGGCCATTCCTGCAAATAGTGCAGTGAGCACTTTTGTATCTTCTCTCACTTCTATCAAGTGCTGTATCTGTGATGTGCCTGAAAGCGGGATTAGGCTTTGACAGGGCATCTGTCATCCCATGGCTCTAGGATTTGAGATGACTCTTCAAGTTGCTGTTACTGGAGTCCAGTTAAGCTGCAAAAAATTCCAAGCCAGTAGCAAAATGAATGGGTTTACAGGCAGCTTCACTGCCCAGCCTCAAGCTTTCAGGTACTAATCTGTAACTCAGGAGCTGACTTTCCTCCTGCAGGATATGGAAAGCTTCCTTTTAAAAAGTTCTGAGCAGCCGCTGACATAGTGATAAATCCCAAGCTGCAATACTTGCAACTTAGATCTGATAGTGAAAATACTACCTGCATTAGGTATGCCCCCGTGATTTACAAGCGCTGTTCATGTTCTAGGAAATGAAATCTGGAAGGGAGGATGATTGTCACCTGCTTGCAGGAAACATGACTGCTATACTGTTCTATTTATCCCTTGCCTAACTCAGCTTCCTTAAGTATGCTTTCTGGCTACTTTTCGTACTTTTGTTTTATTGGGAAATAAAAGTGACTATGTAGATAAATGGATGTACCTGAATCCTGAGTTCAGGATCAGCCTGAGATCTGAGTAAGAGGCATTGCTGACCTACTCTAAGTTACTTGGGCAGCTGCTCTTAGCTCAGTCTGGATCCTAGCATGTTGAAGGTCAAATTGAGGCTACCTGCAAATGTCAGCTTCTTTGTGAAGCAAAAGTAGAATTGCTTGGCTTTAGCAGGTTTAGAGTTTGTAAAGTATCTGAGTGCAGTGTATACTGCATCTGGTGGAAACAAATGGGTGTTTTCATGCTGTACTTATTTATTTTTTCACTTTGATTATTTTCTTACATATCACGCAGTTCTCGACCCTTACTGAGAGAGAAGGATTCCGAAATTTCTCAATGTAAATAGGTAATGCTAATTTAAGAATCACATTTCAAAGTTTAGCTTTACCACCAAGTACCATATATTCTTCTTTTGGGAATCTAAATTCTTAATCATATGTAGAATGTACAGCTTAAAAATAAAATGGTTGTGACCATGAGATAAAACCTAACATTTGACTTTGAAAACGACTGATAGCAATTGTTGTATTTGAGTAAACCGGTATGAAATCCGGAACCATTTGGAATAATGAATAAGTTAAATGATAGGCCCACTGAAAAATTGTCATCTGTTACTCTGACAGGTTTTGTGTGTTAGGAAAATGATTAGTGGATGAAGTGGATGATTTGTGTCCAGTTCTGGGCTCCCCAGTACAAAAAAGAGAGGGGTCTTCTGCAAAGAGTCCAGCAGAGAGCCACAAAGATGATAAAAGCCTGGAGCATCTCTCCTATGAGGAAAGGCTGAGTGACCTGGGTCTGTTCAGCCTTGAGAAAAGAAGACTCAGAGGGGATCTTATTAATGTTTATAAATATCATAAGTGTGGGAGTCAAAGGGAAAAGGCCAACCCCTTTTCAGCGGTCTGTGGGGACAGAACAAGGGGAAATGGCCATAAACTTGAGCATAGGAAGTTCCACACCAATAAGCAAAGGAACTTCTTCATGGTGAGGGAGATGGAGCACTGAAACAGACTGCCCAGGGAGGTTGTGGAGTCTCCTTCTCTGGAGATATTCAAGACCCGCCTGGACGCCTACCTGTACAGCCTGCTGCAGGGGGTTGGACTCAATGATTTCTGGAGGTCCCTTCCAACCCCTACAATTCTATGATTCTGCAATACTGTGAAAGGAAAGGAAGGTGGGAAGGTGGCAAAGACATGTACTTTATCCTACTGTTCTTAGCTTTTCCACCTTTGCACAGCAGTGCTATACATATTCACATACTGATGAGAGGGAAAAACTTTCCTTCATTAGTGATGGTCTAATATGTACACGGCAGAGAGTGAAGATGCTAGGGTTGCCAGTGATGCTGCTTCAGGGGAAAGAGAATGTGATTCCAGAGAGAGCAGAGAAGGAGGACATCAGCATCCATCTGCCTGAGCAGAAAAATGAGAGAGAGTTGAGCACAAAGCCATTTGTAACTCTTAATTTTGAGGCCGCCAAATGCAGTGGGAAGTTAGCTGCTTTTGATACAGCAGTCAAAGGGTCAAATTCTTTCCCCTGCTGCTCAAGCGTAGCTCTGTGGCAGTCTGCTGGGCTCCGCCAGTGAAACTGAAGAGGAGGATTTGGCTTACAGCCTGTTTTTAATCTGCGCGTATGGTATCAATTTTGGAAGCATTTTCTGGTTGTCCTCACAGTTATAAAAGGGTAGAAAAATATATTTATTCTCTTTACAATTTAAAAAACCAGGCTTTTGTTAACTCACGTGTGTTATTTCACAATCTAAAAAGTGCAATAATGATCTTGATTCTGTGTGTTCTGTCATAAGATTGGTATTTCTATTTACAAACATCTCTGCTGTCAGTCCTAAGAGAAAGGTTGCTCGGGAGAAACCAGCTTGCCACAGTGGATCCCAGTTCTCTCATGCTTATATCTGGCACCAAGTCCATTGGATCACTAGTCTGCCAATCCCCCTTCTGATCACAGGCACTGGAGTCTCCAGCCCATTAGCCTTTTTTCACATCTGGCTTTTCCTTAGCGTGTTCATACTGTTGTTGTTTAATTGTATGTGAGGACTATCACAGAGCATGGCATGTTGGCAGTAATTGTTTATGCTTACAACTTGTTAAATGTAACTGGCTGCCACAGAGGGAATGTCTCCTCAAGCTCACCAAAATCTTCAGCTTTCGTGATGGATACAACAGAATAGAACAGTTCAGTTGGGAGAGACCTTTGAAGACCATCTTGCCCAACTGCCTGACCTTCAGGGCTGACCAAAAGTTAATATTTAAGGTGAGGCTACTCCACTGCTATGCTGTGTTTAATGCATTTTGTCTTTGGGGTAGATTCTGCCCAGGGCACAGAGCTGTGGAGAAGCTGCCTGAAGCTAGAATCTCAGCTTTGCAGATAACATTCATATTTTCTGCAGCTTTCAAGGGAACTTAGTGTGAGAGACAAAACAAGATCTTCTGGTTGGTTTCTATCTTTCTTCTATGCTTTCTCATCTGGTTCCTAATTTTTATTCTCTCCCAATCACAGAATCATAAGGGTTGGAAGGGACCTCTGGAGTCCATCTAGCCCAATCGCCTGCTAAAGCAGGTTCCTTAGAGTTGGTTGCACAGGAAAGCATCCAGGTGGGTTTTCAGTATCTCCAGAGAAGGAGACTCCACAACCTCTCTATGCAGCCTGTTCCAGTGCTCTGTCATCATTTCAGCAAAGAAGTTCTTTCTCATGTTCAGATGAAACTTCCTGTGTTCCAGTTTATGCCCATTGCCTCTTGTCCTGTTACTGGGTACCACCAAAAAGAGCCTGGCCTCATTCACTTGACACTCAACTTTTGGATATTTTATGAATATTGATAAGATTCCCCCTCAATCTTCTATTCTTCAGGCTGAACAGCCCCAGGTCTCTCAGCCTCTCCTCATAAGGAAGATGCTCCAGGCCTCTCATCATCTTTGTAGCCCCCTGCTAGATTTGCTTCTTCCTTTGTCTTTCTGCCTCCTTTTTGTACTCCCCTCCTTTTTTACCTCTTTCATCTAGCCTGGCTGTACAGACCTATTGGTTCTTGCATCTTTTAATAGGCCTAAACTCTTCACTAGTATGAGTTACTTCAATATATCATAGAATCATGGAGTGGATTGGGTTGAAAGGGACCTTTAAGATCGTCTAGTTCCAACCTGCTATAGACAGGGACTCCTCCCACTAGACCAGGTTGCTCAAAGCCCCATCCAGCCCGGCCTTGAGTGATTCCAGAGAGGAATCCAGTGTTCCAGTGTCTCACCACCCTTACAGTAAAGAATTTCTTCCTGATATCTGGTCTAAATCTACCCTCTTCCAGCTTAAAGCCATTCCTTCTCGTCCTGTCTCTAATGCATTAAGATGCAACAAGATTATCTAGATAATAATAAATAATAAATGCAATAAGACTATTATTTAAGAAGCAGCTGAACAATAGTGACTGAATACGATAACTTTGTTTTAGTTATGCTAGCAGTTATCTTTAGATATACTAATAGGAAGTAAGATAACTGGAAAACATACTAGGTGAGAAAACTCTGAGGTAAGGAGTGAGCCATTGTTGTTGGGTGCAGAGTCATAAAGACAGCCCTATCAGATCCAGCCAGCAGATACACACGCTGTCTTGAATTTCTGCTGGCAGCTGTCCATGTGTGCTAATCCTATTATTGTAGGCTAACAAATCACTGACATTCTCCTTATTTCCAGCAAATTGGCACTGTAGTTGCTTCTAGCAATTTTGCTAGACCCACTGACACTGTATTATTAGTAGCTAATTATGATTAACATAGGAAGCAAAGCTGAAAGTCCCTGATTGTTGCTGGACCACAGCGCTGCTCTGGTACTTTGTGGAATATGCATCATCTGTGTCACGCTGTTTTAGATTTCTCTCTTATGGAAAACTGATTTCTAACTGCTGAATGAACCAAAATTACCTGCTAACATATTTCTCACATAAACAAGCTTTAACACCTCCATTTCATTGCATATGTGTCTCTATTTCAAGAACTGAGGTTGCCTGAAACAGGGTATTTTTAAAAAATAAAAGAAAATTTGGGACTATTGAAAATTATCACATGATTATGAGCATCATGACCTTAACTTCACTTGGCTGTTTTGAACTTTAAAAATGAGAGAAGTCTTATTTTGGAAATACATTCCCAATATTCAACATGATTAGGGAACCAACACACATTCTTCACTGTTTACCCAAAACATCAGCTTTTTTAATGACAAAGTCAGATATACAACTGGCAGAATGCAGGTTTCTTTATAAGTCAAGCTGATTCTGGCTATCTTACTATCAAACACTATGACAATTCAAGTTCTTTTATGTCTTTGGCTCTGCAGTCTGACTAGTTTGGTTGTGACTGTAAGTATGAAGCCATTTCCATCGTTTTCATGTTTAAATTCTAGTAGTGGTAGCAACAGTGGGAAATTACTGCTAATTATGCCACTGAACATAAGCATACCAGATGCCTTGGGTGTCTGGATTTTATCATTGCTCCGTGAGACATGCTCTACCCATTGTGTACATCACAGATTTAATGTGCATGACCCGGCAGACAATAATGGCTGAGTATCACTGAGAAGGGTTTATGGTACATCCAGAACCTCAGGCTGTGTTGTGCTGCACAAGACTGCCAGTTCTTAAACAATGATATGCTAAGTCTCTGCATAACTCTTGCACAGCTGGTAGGTTAAACAAGGCTGCTGAAAAATTTTCCTGAGATTTAAGGATTTTTATGCAAGGGAAACTATGAAAGCATATTTAAAATTTTATCCAGTACCAGAAGGATGTGGAGCTGTTGGAGGGGGTCCAGAACAGGGCCACGAAGACGGTCAAAGGGCTGGAGCACCTCTCCTACAAACACAGGCTGAGGGAGCTGGGCTTGTTCAGTCTGGAGAAGAGAAGGCTCCAGGGAGTCCTCATTGCAGCCTTCCAGTACTTAGAGAGAGCTTATAAACAGGTTGGAAATCAATTTCTTACATGGGTAGACAAGACAAGGGGGAACGGTTTTAAACTAAAAGAAGGAGGATTTAGATTAGATACTGGGGTAAATTTTTCACTGAGAGTGTGTTGAGGTGCTGGCACAGCTGCCCAGAATGTTGTGGGTGTCCCATCCCTGGAGGCGCTCAAGCCAGCTTGAATGGGGCCCTGGGCAGCCTGACCCAGTAGGTGGCAGCCCTGCCCATAGCACGGGGTTGGAACTGGGTGGGCTTTGGGATGCCATTCTGTGATTCTCTTATTCTATGAAAAGACTGTTCCAAGACCAATCAAAATGTAAAGAAACCCATGGAAAATGGACTTAGTTAATGGCTTCACACACAAGACTAGACTAATCAGGCAAAAATTCTTTAAATGAATCTGTCTAATGAAAATGACATTTCTGTACACAGTATGCTTTAATCTCTTTCCTGCACCATCTAATAGACTATGAAAGAGCTCACAATTGTATTAAACAAACATGGTTGTTTGATTGTACCAAGCTTTTGTTTCAGCCATGGAATTCATTAAAACAGTGTGTTCTGTGTATTGCCAGCAGGCCACCAGTGCCTGCTTGAGTCTGGTTCCTGGCCTTTATTTTCTCTCTCCAAGTCTGCTGGATTGGAACCCATTCAAACATCTACAATTAACTTACATATTTAACATTGCATAAATATCTAACATTACTGTTCTCATAGCTGAAAATACTTTCGCAGAAGTGCTCGATTGTGATCTTAGGTAATTATCAATTAGCTTATTTTACATACCTTCAGTTGATTAATTGTAAATAACCACCAAAGACTATGAAATGAAAAGATTTTCCCCTCAGTTAAAGAAAATTTGAATGCATTCAGAAACCTCTGTAGGATTTGAGGTAAGCTTTTCCTATGATGGGATGTTTGAGGGGGTCATCTCAAGCAGATACTCCATTATGTATGTTCATAGTGAATTATATAGACTGTTTGTAAATTTCTAGTCTGATGTTCCAATTGCTTTTATAGGTATAGCTTAGGTTGAATTTTTCTACAGTATTATTCCTTCCCAATAATATGTGTCCTTACATGCTTCTCAAGTTGGAAAATAGTAATCAGTCCACAGAGGTCCAGCTCAGCACGTCTGTAATCTCTGCGCCTAAGAACTGTATTTCACCCCCGTTTTCGTTTTGGCTCTGACTGTAAGCACCTTGGTCTGTCCAGGCTTAAGTGTCAGGCCTGTATTAGGGTCCCTGTCTAGAATCAAGTAATTGTACCTTCTTTGTGTGCCTGCGATGAGCAACTTAACTTTGCAGATGTTCTCAGAACAGGCCTACCTTGTGAGGGTCTACTAATGCAACAGTGGCTGCAGTTCTGTCTATGCCAAGCAGGAAAGGGGAGCAAGATAGCAACTACAACATTTCTCCTCTTGAGAAGTGGAAAACTCAGATTCAACTCTTGCCTTGGTCTGACATGTGCATTTCTCGAGTAATTTGCCAATTGTTTAATTAGTCAGGTGTGCTGCAGAGTTAAACTTCTGGCATCTTTGGTCATGTCTGCCACAGAGAATACCAAATAATCTGAGCTGCAGGGCAAAAGGTAGGCACGGCTGCCTGTGAATGAGGTGGACTTTCACTTGAGTGAATGGAGTTGTGTTCAGCTTCATGTTCCTGGAACCACTTTGTACTTTTCCTAATATTCCATCTCTGCTGTTCTGCTCCTGCTTAGGCATTTCTTTCAGGAGAGACCTGCAGTCTGGTTCCCAAGGAGAGGCTCAGCCATCTGCTTCTAATGTCAAGCCATCTGAGCAGCAGAGAGCAAACAGCTTGACCTCTTCCTCCCACTCCCCCTCTTCATTCATTGCTTTCATGAGTACTCCTTTTATCAGGTAGTTTTAAATGACTTCAACTCAAGGTCTGACTTCTTTAAGCAGCTTCTGACATAGAGGCTGAGTTAAGATTCCATTGTCAGATTTGTAACTTTTGCAGTGTGCTGTAAAAGGAGCCCTAACATCTGAGTTAGATTTTGGATCCCTCCCTGGTAGCCAGGCACCCACAAGTTAGGGACTGTGATGTTCAACTCTGTGGCTTTTACATCATTTTCAGTTTTACCCTTTGTATCTGTTGCAGTAAAGTTTTGCAGGTAGTGCTTATATTCTGGGTTATCCTATGGGAACATGAATATGCTCTCAAAAAGCAGGTAAGCAGAGGATGATTTGAGGTTTGAGACTGCTCAGCTCAGCAGTGCTTCAAGAGTACAGAATTCTACTTGATAATTTAAACTTTGCCTTAATAACGATCTATTGCTCTGACATTTCTTAGAGACTTATTTTCTCTTCTTTTCATGGAAGAGAAACACAGTACAGTCAGAAGAACCAGATACATCTATTACTGAGATCATCACCTTCAAACCTGTGATACAAGTTGTGATGCAGTTCTGCAGTGCCTCTTCATTCTTCTGTGCCTTCTGCTGTGCAGTGTGCCATTGCAGGCCCACGGGAGGGCTCAGGCAGAGCCAACAGCCTTTACATTTAAATTCCATGATGATTATAGTAACTTTACTTTGGAAGGTTATGACTGGTGCCTTTCCTTTCCCAATGTGCCTTTGTTATTCTCTTCATGCCCAATACCACATTCTTACATCTCTGAGGATGCATGCACCAATGATAATCATGCACAAAATATTTCACACAGCCATATTGTAAAGCGACTGGGTAGTATGCATGTCAGAAAGTGCCTGAAAAGTTTTCACCTATTTGTCTGCACAAGGTTGTGGAATAAGCCAGATGTGACTAATGGTATTAGTTACCTCATTAAAGGTAACTGAAGGAGAATCTGGAGTTTCAGTGCTAAAGATCTAAAAAAAAATATAGGTTTATAATAGCAATTGGAACAGCAAGTAAATTTCAAATTAAAAAGTAAGAATGTTGCTGAAAGGTTATCTGCATGCAGAACGATTTGGGTGAGTTTCTTTACTGGCTAAGCAATCCACCGCTGCAGGGCTTGGAAATGAAACCAGGGGAACTAACTCCTCCAGACTTTTAGCATTGTTGTTAACTACCTTGGAGCGCTGGATTCAAGACGTGTTTGCAGCTCCAGAGCCCACCCGTGCTGACTCCTGGGATGGCAGACACAGACCTGCAGCCAGCTGAGCCAAGGGCGATTGTGTGTTCTTCTCTGCTGGCAAGGGCTGCAGCCCCCTTATACAGCATGCCTGTGCACAGGCTTTTGCTGTGCAAAGTGAAATCTGCCATGACAAAGATTGTATCAGGCTGCTAAGTCTTGTGTTCCTTAAGTGTGCTCACTGATGAGACGTAAATACCCTCCGAGCTAACTGCGTGGTATGAGTGCTATAGCTATGGTGGTCAGATTTCTGTTGAAAGTACCGTGTAAAAGAGCCGAGAAATGTGAAACAGATGAAAAAGTTGTAAAACAGAGATGAGGTATAATGGCTGATCTCATGATAACTTCAGAATTTGTCAGTGCCATGAAGTGAATGTGTTATTCTATGGCTGTAGAAGAAAGCATAAATGTGAAACAGGTTTTCTATTTTTTTCTCTATTCAGTTAATGAGAATTTGACCAGGGTCTATCCATTTCATGTTATACTGGCCTGCTATTTTCTCTGATTTTGGGTAACGATTGAGACATTTTGTATGATGCCATTTGCAATACAAAGCTTACATCTAGTTCAGCACCTTGTTGAGTCATTGCATCCATCATGGCAATGTAGTTGCTGCTTTGCACTGAAGCAGATGAGTTTCCTGCTTTGCCCACACTTCATTCCCTCTGCCCTTGGCTTAGCATGATCTCTGCAGCACTCCCTCCCATGGGAAGACCTCCTTCTGCACTGCAACATGTCAGAGATCAGCCCATCTCTCCCTCCTCCCAAGGGCAGGCAGAATGGCTGCATTACCTAAGGAGATTATGGAATGGAGGGCTTCAGCCTCCCTGCATTACTCCTCTTTGTAGCCATGGGAAAGAAAGAAAACTCTACAATCTTCAGGGATTTATGGGGGAGCTCTAGGTCTCAAATATTTCCCTGTGCAGGCAAGAAGAGAACATGCAGATAAAAGGTGTGATGGTAAAACCCACATTTCCCTCTGTTGATAGCATTTATTCATAGCATTGTAATCTTCCCTTTGCCATTTTACCTTCTTCCTATTGCTCCCCCTGCCAGCTTCGAACCACACAGGCAACCTATTTCAGAAGCTGGGCTTTGGCATTTCATGCAGTATGTGCCGCAGCTGGAATCATAGTTTCTGCCAACATTTCATTGGCTCAATTACTGTTGCAAAATGACTGGAGCCACATTAGGTCAAATGATCCAATACAGTTACCAGGGTGCTATATTCAGTTTTGAGAGAACCAAGACCAGTTATCACAAAATATATTGTAATGGGGACTTCTGAATTGCTTATAGGTGGCTCAATAGTACCCAACAAAAGGAGTTGCCATGAGGGACATCTTAAAATGGGGAGATCGTTGCCCAAAAGATAATTAAGATTATTAACAAAATACGGTTTTGAAAGTACATTGCTTTCAGTAGTGCTTTTTCCTAGCTCTGTTTACTTGCAGTGTAAGGTGTAAAGAGAAACAAATATCCTAAAACAAAGGTCCATCTGCATCTTCATAAAAAACAACTAATGTGAAAAAAACTGTAACCTAAGCTCTAAGGTTTTTTTTGTGTGTGTGTTGTTTAAAGCCCTACATAAATCAGGAGGAGGCCCACAAAGGGAAGACTGTTTGGTTTCAGGGACTGGTCTTGATTTTCTGCTAAGGATAATCAAGATCAGGAATCCTTCTCTAATTAAAGGCAAACAAAAAATATGCAAGATTTTCACATACATTCTTTTCATTCTCATAGTTTAACGTGTTATGTATACTGTACTCTTTTCCTTTAATTCAGCTCTCAAATTATGTGCAGACAGCTTCAGCTGCAGGGAAAGGTGGGAGTATGTGGGATATCTAGAATTTAACTGTTTCACTCCTACTACTAAAGGACCTGTTTCTTTATCAGAGGTATTCGGTAGAAACGTGGATTTTATTTTCAACAGAAAATCTCAGTGGTTCTGTGTGGTTCTGGTTTTGTTGGTTATTTGTTTTGGTTTGGGGTTGTTTTTTTTTAATTTGTTTTTAATGAGTAGCTCCTAGTGAAAACGTTGGTCTGGCTTCTTTGAAGAAAGATATGCTTGTAGTTTCTATAAACACAGTGCCTTTTCCTTGTCTGCTTCTGTTGTAGTTTGGGTTCTTTTTCCAGTGATTTTTCCATGGAAATGTCATTCAAGTGAGTGAAATTTAAGCAGGATGTGGGTTTTGTCACTTTGATGGTGATGTAGTTTCCCAGATGCAAGTTTTTCATTAAGAAATTAATATCGGCAGATTGGGTATTACAGTAAACTGAACAAGCCTGAGCATGCGGTAGGACCGCATCATTTTGCATGGTGATGTTCAAGTTCTCCTCTCTCCCTGCACAGAGCAGTCTGGGGTTGATTTACATAAATCCTTGGATTTCTCGCAGCAGCACCCCATAAGTTGAACTATTCCTCATGCTTTTGGCTCCCTTTCTGAGACACATTGCTGACACTTCCATCACTGAGTCAGTGTAGCCCAATCAGTCAATGTCTGATGTCTAGTTTTTAATAGAGGAAAAGGTTTCTGATGATAGATGTGGTTGAATTTAATTCTGTAGCAGTAAGATGGATGAACAATAAAGTTTGGCTGAGATAGTCCCACTCTGAGATCCTGTTCACCTAACATCCAGAGAAGACTTACTCGCACAGCTTGACTTGGTCTACTAAATGTGCTCTCCATGACTGAAGGTCTGTGTGTTGAACTGGATGCTGAGAGACAGCACAGCCTTCATGAGGCCAGTTGTCCAGAGTGCTTTAAATCTTAAGCTCTGAGGAGAGGCATGACTCAGGGTAATTCCCAGTCAAGCTAAAGATTCAACATCTCCAGCAGAGCAGCTTCTCAGAAAACAAACAAAAAACATTAAGAGCAATTTTCTCAAGCAAAAGAGTGAATGTCCTCCTCCTTCTCTGTATGAGGAGCATTTTTTGATAATAGCATGTTATTTCCATGAGCCATTGATGCATTAAATAGAGGCATTCTGTAAATCATTTAAATTGATGTGGGTATTTGGGCGTATGTATATTTAACAACTTTGTTTAAAAAAATAGAAAGCACTGCTCACTTGGTGAGTCAGCAGTGCATCCTTGGCTCTGCTTTTGTTCTTCTGCTCATACAGACTCCACCATTTGCTCCTCTGAAAGAAGTGCACAGTGAGAGAAGGCTGAAAATGGAGAACTGGCAGCTAGAATGTTGATGATTTGTAAGCATGGCACTGCAGAAGGGAGTTTGTAGGATAGAATAAATCGCTCATTCCTCCTGAAATGCAATAGAATTGCACCTCCTCCATGAGGATACCAAGTGCCCTTTGCTTTCTGGCTGTCCCCAGCCCTGCAACACCACAGCACACACCTCTTGGTGCTCAGGTTCACTGCCACTCACAGCGCTGCCTGGGTTCTGTGCTGACAGCCCATGGCCAACCCCACGGTTGGGGGCTGACCTTCCTGCAGAGCAGCTCCTGGACTGCCACAGTGATGGCAGAGCCGGCTGGCGGAGGCACCGGGGGGGACCTCATGGGTACCTCAGCCTGCGTGGGTGTGCTCACCTGCAGGCCTAAAGCTGGCCGGGAACAATCCAACAGAGTGACATGTGCTGCCAGCTTTACAGAGAATAAATACCTACTCTGACTGGCTTTTTGGAGTAGCATTTTGTACCCAGTGTTTTTGACTGCAGTATTCAGCGATAAGGAATTAAATTGGCGAGCAGCTAGAACTGAGATCCTCAAGGAGTTTTGCTTCTCTAAATTGACTCTGAGAGGAGAAAAAAGCTTTTAATTAACTTGTTACAGTTTTTCACATAAAGAATCCCATTAATATGCCATGCTTGTTCCTGTCTTCCATGCCCAATGACCCTTGCTATCCCAGTGCCGTTGTGCCAGCCGCTGGGTTTGGGCACGCAGGCCCTCCATTGTGCAACCTGCAGCCACTCAGTGTGAGGGAGGCAGCTTGTCTGCTCCCAGGGCTCCTTACTGCTAGTTGCTTCATTTGGCCAATTTGCTCGGGTAACTGAGATCACAGTTTAGCCTAAAGTATGCAATCAGTCAAAAGCTGTCAACCATTTCCATATAAGAAAGGAGTAGTTATGTATGAGCTCTGTACTCCTGAGGGCAGGCAAACTTGGTGTTCTGGACACAACCACGTACAGGATGCACGTTGTCCTGTACAACGGGTCTGCATTCCCTGACCTGCCTTTCATTGAAGTGTAAGAAGGAAAGAAAAAGTTGTGGCACTTTCAAACTCTGTGAAGTTTCAGTCTGTGGATGAAGTAAAGAGAAAATAAAAGTGAAATGCGTGCAATTTTGAGTCATCTGCTAACTGACTATAAATCTACAACAGCCAATTTATCACTTCCACCAGGACTGCAGCAATTTAAGCAGGCAAGAGAGTACAGCTGCCTGTGCCTGTTGCAGAGCCTGCAGACAAGTCAAGAGCTGAATGTAAATCAACAATGTCAGGCTGCTGCATAAGGGCAGAGCCCACGCCTGGGGACAAGAGGGAGCAGTGCCTGTGTGAGAAGGGTCCTGTTGTGGGAAGGTGTTCACTTGGGTAGTCAGGGGAAACCTTATTGCTCTCTACAACTACCTGAAAGGAGGTGATAGCAAGGCAGAGTTTGGTATCTTCTGCCAGTGACAGGACAAGAGATAATGGCTTGAAGGTGTGTGTTGGGGGGTGGTTCATGTTGGATATTAGGAAAAATTTATTCTCAGAAAGAGCGGTGAGGTATTGGCACAGGCTGCCCAGGGAGGTAGTGGAGTCACCGTCCCTGGAGGTGTTCAATAAATGTATGGATGTGGCACTGAAGGACACGGTTAGTGGGCATGGTGGGGATAGGTTAATGATATGATGATCTTAGCAGTCGTTTCCATCCTAAATGATTCTATGGTTCTAGCTGCTGCACTTTGGCACACTTTAAGACCACTGGGAAGGATGAGGAGGACTCTTAACAACGCTCCTGACAAAGAAGGACTAAATGAAGTGGATTTGTTTCATCTCAAAAGTGAAAAGAGTGAGAGGAGATCTGTTAACTGGGCTCGGATACGATTGCTCACATGTCTGCAGTGAATGCAGCAAGGTGCAGCAAGGAAGGTTCAAGTTTGATATTTAGAAAAACTTTCTCTTGACAAGTGTATGGACACCCTGGATAAGTTGTTTTTATCATGTAAATTCCTTGCTACTGAATAGATAAGCAGGGTCGGAAACAGTTTACGTATTCCCTGCCTTTTGAGGGTGATCTTCTGAGCTGGTTAACAGCCTTGAGTTTTCTGTCGGGAGACAATTTAAGTTTCCTTTTCTATACCTGAACAATACAGACAGTTATGGGTTTTTCTCCTTCCTTTTTTTTCTTTCTTTTTTTTTCCCCCAAAACCTGGTAGTGAAATATTAAGCTGCATTAAATACACTTTGCGTATTTTATGTGGTTTACTGCTGGAGCTCAGTAGGTCAGACTGGTGGTTGGACTTGCTGATCTTCAAGGTCTTTTCCAACCTAGATGATTCTATAATCTATAATCATCTATAATGCAATGGAATTGCCTAAAAGCAATATATCTATTTAAACAAACAGTCCCACTGTGATTTGTTAACTGGGCAATGCTGTTTTAAGTGAAATTTTAAATTTTAGAACAGTTTTGTATTTTATCTAAAGACACAAAATTACATGTTTTTAACATCTTCAAAAAGGCTAGGAGCAGACAGCTCCAGGAAGTATGTCTCTAGGTGCAGGGATAGCTTTTCAGGGCATGACAGTCCTGAGATAGCTTGTGAGATCAGTCACTTTGCCCCCACCAACCTGTCTGAACTTACAGAGAGCACTCGACATACAAGTCTGAACATTTATAGTCCCTTGTGCTTTTCTAATTGTTTCAATTCAGATGTGCTTTTATTTTTCAAGGCAAAAGAGCACACATACATCGAATTAATAAGGATGCAATAATGAAGCTGAATCTCACTGCTCCAATACACATGGGCTATAAGTGTGCAAGGTTAGGAGTCCTGGGGTGCCTTGAGAGCACTGATTTACAAAACTGCAGGGGCCTCGCTGTAGGCTGATGACTCAGGGTGCCAGGTCAGTGGTGAGATATCTTAAGTGTTAGCCAAAATTTGTTGGCAGGCAGTAGAGAAGTGGATAGAGGATTCGAAGGTCAGATGTTGTTCCAAGTTTGTCACAAGAATGCACTAGGGAACGACACTATGGGGGTGGACAGAGCTGAGACACCAGATTTAAGCAGGAGACTGGTGCCTGATACCACTGTCTTTGCAGGCAGGAGTGTGGATAAAAGGACATGAAACTATGATGCTGTTTTTCTTCAGGCTTCTGAAATAATAAAATAACTGTAGGGCTGCCCATAATATATCAGTGCTAATGCAGCTGTGTTCAGTACAGAAAACATGATGGCATACTTCAGTAGTTTTGAGGTGTGTCTGCTGAATGTCATGTACATTCCTGGCAGAATCTACTTAAAACGGGACAGATATTAACAGCCTGAGCAGAAGGACATAAATACTGTAAAAGCTCTGCATAATCAGGCCAGCAGACCATCTCATCTGGTAGATTTTCTCTTCAGCAGCATGAATAAATATAGCTGCTGTTTAGTGAGACCGTGCAAACATGGTCACATACTCTGGTCTGTTCCCCTTGTATTGCCCCACTGTAAGATGGCTTGCAGATGTTAAAGGGCGCACTCCGTTCTGTTTTCTTTCTGTTTATGGGACTACTATCCACAACTTTGTGTGATCCTTTCTGAATCTGCCGATGCTGTGTACCTCCACAGCCTCCCAGGGCAGAAAGTTCCACAGCATTTATATCAGGTGTAGTGAGATTTTTCATGAAAGGGACCCCTGAGCCTGACTTTCTGATTTTCTTTCTAGAAAGTTTTTATTC
The DNA here is from genome assembly GCA_016647715.1 of Pavo muticus. Lineage (NCBI taxonomy): Eukaryota > Metazoa > Chordata > Aves > Galliformes > Phasianidae > Pavo > Pavo muticus. Next base: position 864,814 of record JACDJE010000122.1, read on the forward strand.
CTGAACCTTGGTCACTTCAAAATAACATATTTGTAATGCAGAGCCAAGGGTGGGGTTTTCCCTCTGTCCCTTATTTGCACTTATTTATAGACTTTCTGCTGGCTACTGATGGCTCTGCACGGAGACAGAAACACCATCTCAGCCTTTCATCCTCTTTCTTCCATATGGTGTATCTTAAGATGGTGTCCATAATTCACCATGTAGTAGCAAAATTAGTCAAGATGTTAATGAAACTGATGCTCTCCCATCTCTGTGGCAGGAGAAGCTGCTGGTGAAGCAACTCCATAGCTCCTTGTGGCTCTCCCACATCCTCTTTGCAGAAGGTTCAGAGCACACAGGCTTCTGCTGATAAAAGGTGAGCACAGCCCATAACTTCCAGTGATTTCCAGGTAGCTCTTGAATGTTCACAGTTGATTTTTGTTTCCCTAGGGGCAGATTGACTCAGAAATGCACTCTGCAGCCATTCCACCACACTGAATTTTCTACCAAAGGAGAGAAAGAAATGGAAAAAGCCTTTCACCTTGTTAACAGAGCAAATTGAATTTTCTGTGGCTGGCAATATTACATCTTCTTGGTGTCATTTTTACAATACCTTTCTGACTCTAACCATACTGTAAACTATGTCCAGAGGTGTGATTTCAAAGCTCACATCTGGAGCTTCTATGCATTTACTTTATTAAATTTGAGAGCGGTGATGGTAGCTGAACAAATACTACCATTGCCAGAAAAAAGGTCCAATTTAGAAGTAAATATAAAAAACTTCAACATTTGTTTTCCGCAGTAGATGTTTGTTTGACTAGTTGGAAGAGGTTTGTATATGGGGTGGGGGGAGGCAGGCTCTTTCTGGAGGGGCACAGTGGAGGGGGGGGACAATCATTGACAGCTCTTTATAGGTTTCCGAGAAGCAGTTGTCAAGTAAAAAAAGTATTAGAATGGTTAGAAAAGTGATTTTTAAAAAAATCTGTATTTTTTAAAAAGTATCCCTGATCTTTCAGCATGAATTAAGCTTTTAAATATTCGTATCTTTAAGCAGATCTATAAAGATTCTAAAAAGAATATCCGTTTGTTTTACGTTTACAGATATTCTTATGCACATTTAATCTACTTGTTGATAATTCTCCTTCTCCCAGCCTCCCTACATGCTTGTCCCCGAACGGGGAAGGATCCTGTGCTAAGGGTGAATGCCTAGCTCCACCTATTTCCCTTTTTGTTTCACTCCATTTCTGCTTTTATTGCACAAATGGCACTTCATCCCATGCTTCCTTAAAAGCTCAGGTATTCAGAAACAAAATGCTTTCTTTACCTTATGTTCCTACTGGACAAGTCCACATAAGATGCAATACATCAAAATTATTGGCATATTGAATGATTTTAATAGGAGTATCCCAAAGAATCCCCTCTCTTCACTTCCTAAATTCTTCCAACTTATCAGCGGTGTCAGAGAAAAGAAGGAAGTGTGTGATATCTGTTGCACTGCTTATTTGTGGGCTCACTGTTTATTTTTATTTCTACTTGCTCTCTCCTACTTCGTCGCTGAAATTGCAGAAACATCTGTCTCCCTTCATTGAGGAGAATCATTTATGAGTCCCAGATTTACCAACAGTATCAGTTACATCCAGCAAACCTCACTCTTGGTCTTATTAATTACTTTCCATCTGCTTTTCCCTCAGGCATCTTGGCTAGCAGAAAAATGCTGACAATCAACAGTAATGGCTTCTTAAGTTAGTTAGTTATTAAGTCAAGCCTTTTGCAGATACAGTTTCAATAAATGCTTTTCTTTTTCTTTAGAAAGAATTGTACCTAGCTGAAAAAAAATGCAGTAATTCCAGAAACTGGGGTGGGGGTGGTGGGGATTTGCTTTTTAGCTGCAAGAAGCCCCACTTGTATTCTCAAATCATGTAAAGAGCAGAGCTGCAGAAAGTGCTGTTGGAAGCAGTTACTGTGGGCAGAAGGAACTGGTCCTGCTAGCTCTGGGGAGTTGTGCTCATCTTTTATTTGTTGTTGTTGTAGCGAACATTTATATTTTTATTTTCCCATGACTTTTCCCTCTGTTGGCTAGGTTGCTCCCTTGGTCTCCTACTGGGAATGCAGCATTGAACTTGCAGTGCTGAAAAGATGATTAATGACAGGCCAAACTGTATACAACATGCAGTTTATTTGGGGGGGGCAGGGGGGTGAGGAGCATGCAGTGAAATGCCGCATTGGAGGAGTCCGGGCAAATGGTGTGTGAAATTGTTGACAAATTGCCCTCATTAAGTGCACTAAATGAATGCTTTCTTGAGAACATTGGCATGATATCACCATGTACAACGTAACTTCTACTTGAAATTGCATGTGGTGCTATTCTTATCTTTTAATTTCTTGTAACAGCTCTAACTTGTGATAAAGCCAACATTGTAGCTGTCTTCACTGCTCACTACGTGAAATGTGAAGGAAAATTGCTGAGGGAGACTTCCATGAGTGGTTCTGAATTATTCATTAATTTATTCATTATAATGAGCCATTCTGAGCCCAGTCACCAGAGTTCATAAGTGCCAAGAGATGGATTTAGAAATGCCTTAATTTCCTCAGCCTTTAACTTGATTCCCACCAGTGAAGGGGCAGTTAGAGGACAGCAGTCAGAGAAGCCGCAGTTATATAGAATGCAACTTTGGGTGCTGGTTAGCCTTGCTGATAGTAGCAAGCATTCAAGAACAAAATATCGTAAAAATGATGGTGTTTGATGATGCAGTACATTCACTGGCATTCAAGTAAGGCCGGCGTGACTTTCCCTACCACACTGAATTTTGGCCATCAGACTAGGTGTCCCCACTCCTAGATGACTGTGCCACCCTCGCTGCTCATCTTTGGGTACAGGCAGAGCCTGGATCTGTCTGTCTCGTGCCTGCACTTCTTCCAAGCACATGTGTGAGGCTTGGAGTTGGAGCTAGCATTTGGCTTGAGTGCTGGGTTGTGCTTTGGGGACTGCTGGCAGTGGCTCTTGGCGCCCATCCATACAGCCATCACCTGCATTTCCCTGGCCTGCCTGGCTCAGGCAGCCAGGGCCTCACAGGGTGCATGTGCAGGAGCAGAGGTGTGCTGGGTGGGGACACATCCCCAGGGTGGCAATGGGGTGTGTGCTGGGATGGGGGAAACTGCCAGAGCCAGGACTGCAGCCTGATCCTTTGAAGGCATGGAGTAGCCCAGGCGTGGGGCAGGGAGAGTTTCCTGCTAAGGAATCCAGATGGATGTTTCTTCTGTCTGTCCCTGCATCAGTGAAAGACCATGGCCTCTCTCTCTCTCTTGCAGTATGCAGCTTTCATCACTGAGGCACTGGTAGAGGGGAGCAGCTCCTCCTCTTCACTCCCCAGCAGGCCACAGTGTGAAGACTATGGCAGCAGAGCAGCCATGGATATGTCCCATCTGCTGTGATGTGCAAAATGACATTGCCTATGCGCCATCATGAGTTCTGTCTGGGCTGCATCCTGCAGTGGGACAGGCAGAAAGAGAGCTACCTGCTCTGCAGGAGGGTCATGACTGTCATTAAGGATGCTATGTGGGATGATGATGATGACCTGGGCTTCAAGATCTGACTCCCAGCACCATCAGTACCTCCCTGCTTCCAGGCAGGCACTGCTCCTGTGCCATTCCCTCTACCCTTTCTGCTGTTGCCAGATGAGCAGGAGCCTGAGGAGGCAGAGGAGGAGCTTATGGTGAGTAGTCTCCTGCCTGAGGTCTGGGCAGCCCTGTTCAGGCAGCACCAGGACCCTGTGCTGCCCTGGCTGCACCAGGAGCTGCACGTCATCTTTGGGACGCAGTGGTGGTCAGCAATGGCAGTGGAGAATCTCATCATGAATGCTCTGTGTGACACTGAGCTGGACAGGAAGGCCATGATCCAGCAGCTGTGGCCTGCCATGGGGGGCAGAATGGAGATGCTCAGACAGGGACTCATCGACACCACTGCATGCCAGTGGGGTGAAGAGGCCTACTGACAGCCAGGCCTACAGGGTGTCCACGTGTCTGGAGGGCAGGAGGACAGCCCTGTGGCTTACAGCCTTCCCATGAGCGACTCTCACCTCAAGGCCCATGATGAACACTCCCTTTAGAAGAACAAGGAAAAGAAGCAGATTTAGAAGCATTTCTAAATATAACCGTTCTAGTGACATTGGTCATTAGAATGGGTATATTTGGACAGGACATTGGGTTTTAAGATATTATTCAAAACATGTACAAGAAACACATTCATCCTGAGTCTCCTTCAAAGTGTAATCTGACAGTTTAATGACAGTGAATCTTCAGAAGTATTTTTAAAAGAAGCACACAGATTTTGGACACAGAATGACACTCAAAGTAGGTGTCAGTTAGGGCATTGTGCCTGCTGAACAGATGTGCTCTGGTCTGCAGAGATTTCTAGGAAAAAAAAAGAAAACCCTAAGAAGTGGACAAATATGAAGCATTCAGTCTTTACATGCAAATAAAAATGAGTGATTGTTGGTCAGAGTCCGATTTGCTTACTCAGATTTAATACTATTCTCTCCATGCAAAGGCTTATTCAGTGGCAGTTCTGGCAGAATAAGAATAAGATGTTATTCAGTGTTAAAAGCATCAAAACTGGTTCCGAAAAACAAAACTATGTGAAAGGTACTTGAATTGCCAGTAAGGAAACCCTAAGCCAACAAATGCTGAGCATCTTCTTATCCCATTGTCTTTTCCCTGTGCACAGGAGCTGGCAACTTACCAGAAGTACGCTGACATCGGATCAGGCAGTACCTGAACAACATCCTGCTTTATCTTTCAGAAGTACCATTTGGTTATATCCCAATTTAATGAGCTTTTGGGAGGCTTTCGTTTCCTTCTGTCATATACTGGGTTATTTGGTTTATTTTCTTGCTTGGGAATGAGTGTGAAAGCATTTTGCCCACTGCCACAAAGTGTGCAGTCCAGTTACCAACATGGAGGGAAATCTCAGATGAGCTCCATCACCCTGGTAAACTGCTTCCCTGGACACCGTGTCTCCCGTAACATAAAAATGTACACAGTCTGTGCCTGTGGTGTGCCGAGGCTGAAGCTAGATGGGAGGTGTATATGGGATTTCAACTTGACTTCTCCTGCTTACTAGACAGGAACTCAAACCATCTAAGCTACTCTTGCAAACAACTGTATAATACATGTCCTCACTGATCACTCTCCCTCCTGTCCAGGATGGTCTGTAGTGACCTCCTTACTGGTGAGCAGTGCCAACAAATATAGAGGTTATCAGGGCCTGCGATGTCACTGAGCTCTGACTGCGCAGTCCCAAGTGACGGCTGTTGGAGTACACCTTATTTAGCTGCTAATGCCTTGATGGTCCACTGCTTCTACTGCAACATCTACTTTAAGTGCATCGTAAACTTGCATTTTGGGACTGGATCTTGTGATGTGTATCTTAATGTCTTGCAGTGTTGCAACCAGAGGGAAAAAGCTGAAGTTCGCAGTTTCTGCCTTAGATTGAGACTCTGGCTCATGATTCTCCAGCAAAAGGCTGAGGCAGTTTAAGATCCCACTGTCCACCTGTTTGTGGCATACATCCATCGCCCTTGAAGCTGGGGTGAAGCTGAAGAGGATGTTGATTAGGTGTCCATCATTCCAATATCCTGACACAAACCTGCACTTATTAAGATTATTAATGGTTTAAGTGAATACCTGGCACCTTGACTCGCTGTGGCTGAGGGGCAGCACTCAGATGTTAAGCCCTGTTGGCAACAGAGCAGTGTCTTCTCACACAGGAGAACACACAACTTGGGATGGTGAAAATCCAGTACTTTCAGAGCAAGATCTACTAGAAGAAATCCATTTAAGGCTTTTAAACTGTTCATGGCCATTTTGAATATGTAATTGGCAGTTAGAAGACGTCAGCTTTGATAATGAAAAGTTTAAATTTATGCCATTAATTTGGATATTCCTTTAAGAAATATAATACCAGATTTTGAAGTAGAAAGAGAAGAAAACAGGGTGGAAAAAACATTTAAAGAGAAAACAACCAGGGCCTTAGCAATGGACAAGAATTTCATAAAGAATCTAAGATCTTATGTCAGACACTCCTGTACCGATTGCTACCGCTCTCTGCTTGGACTGTTTGATCTCATTCCCAGGGGAAAGGGATGAGTTAGGAACCTGATTCCAGCAGTCTGCCCGCTGATATGAAGGCCAGCTCTTCATTTCATTCCATCATATACTGAAGAAAGGACCTAGCTTTGTCTGCTGCACTCTTTGCACCATGTTCAGTTGTCTCTTTCAGCCTAGCTTTGTGGTAATAAACGAGCAGACTACTCCTGGGGCAGCAGTGAGAGGCACATTGTGCAGCAAAAGGCAGCATCTCACAAAACAGAAGTATCAATGAAAATCAAATTGAAAAAGGAACACTTCAAGTGTCGGCTCAGTTCCTGATAAGGTCCCTGTAATAGTTCTCTTAACTGTTAAGGACATGTGCAAGTGATTTAACATCTGTGAGCAAAAATATTCGGAATAATAGATCTGAATGATAGAAAAGAAGCAATGACACTATATTTCCTAGAAGCAACTGACTGATTTTAATTAAGCCAGAAATTAGCCTGCTAGCTGATGGCTCATAAAACGTCTGGAAATATCAGCTGCAGGCTAATTGTGCTGGCTTTGCATGTGGACGCTGTCCTCATGGTGAATTTTCAAATTAATCATGGACACATGGGATAAGGCAGGCTGCTTGTGGGGGATGAAAGCGGGGAGGGGCAGGGGGCCTTCTGCTGAACCTGATTGTTCTGCATGCTGCAGCCGCGCTGCTGGGACATTTGCCACAGACAGAAAATCTGCTCCACACTGACTTGAAAAACCTCCTAGCAGAGCCCAGAGACTAGGCTGTCCTGCTGTGCAAGAGGAAGCATGCATGCTTTTCATGGGCTTGAACAGTTCCATCACATCGGGACAGTTGCCATCACTATGCTCTGTGAACGCCTGGTGTTTGTGCGTTAGCTTTGTTTCAACAGGTTGATGCTGTTGGTTGCCCACACGTGCACTTTTCCTGCATTGTTGTACAAGTTGTCCAGGTCACAGTACTGTAAGAACTTCTTAGTAATGCCTCTTTGTGCAGCTACTTTCCAAGGGTCTCACACTGTTGATAACAAACAAAGTTCTGGTTCTTGCTAGAAGAGCGTGGGATGTGGTGACAGAGTGACAGCAGCACTGCTGCCAACAGGTGCCATTCATTGCCTTTGCTTTCAGGAGAAGTTGCATAGCTTGCTTTCAGTGGGCACAGGCTGCCTCGACAGCCCAGCAACTGGGTGAGATATCTGCCAGGGCTAAGGGAAGACATAAAAGCATCAAAGAGCCAGCAGTGACACAAGTTACGTGAGCCAGCAGTGTGCGGTTGCATCCTGGAAGGCCAACAGTATCCTGGGTCGCATCAGAAGAGGGGTGGCCAGCAGAGAGAGGGAGGGGATTGTCCCCCTCTGCTCTGCCCTTGTGGGGACCAAACTGCAATACTGCATCCAGGCCTGGGGCCGCCAGGACAAGAAAGACAGGGAGCTGTTGGAGTGGGTCCAGAAGAGGACCACGAAAATAGTCAGAGGTCTGAAGCACCTCTCCTATGAAGACAGACTGAAGGAGCTGGGCTTGTTCAACCTGGAGAAAGCTCTGAGGTGTCCTCACTGTGGTCTTCCAGGATTTAAATGAGGAGTGAGACAAACCCTTTACACAGTTTGATATCGATAGGACAAAGAGAGACTGGTTTTAAACTAAAAGAGGTGGGATTTAGCTTCACTCAGAGGGTAGTAAGGTCCTGGCACAGGTCACCTAGAGAAGTTGTGGGTGCCCCATGCCTGGAGGTCCTCAAGGCCAGGTTGGATGGGGCCCTGGGCAGCCTGATCCAGTGGGTGGCAGCCCTGCCCATGGCACGGGGTTGGAACTAGACGGGCTTTAAGGCCTCTTTGAACCCAAGCCATTCTGTGATTCTATGAAAGATGGTTTTTTCACCTGGTAAGCCCCAGGCAGAGCTATCAGTGAATTCTTTATTGAAAACCAGGGAACATCAAATCTGAGTATGAAGGAAGTCTAGGCTTCGTGCACAGAAAGGCATTGCTAAGGGAAAATGAAGCATTTGGACTGCAGGTTGCACAGCTCAGATGGAATAGTTCACAAAGCTCTGAAATAGAATAAAGCTTTCTGGAAGAAACTTGGTGAAACACCCTTTTGTGTTGCTAACTTGTGCTGCCTCTCTTTATGTAAGGAAGAAAGAACTGGGAGGGAACCCTTTAGGGCTGAACTATTCAAGAGCCACTGCCTGTGAATTTTGTTAGGATGTTTTGTATTAACATCACTCTGAGGCAGAATAATGGAACTGGAGCAGTGGAGAGAGACCACCAGAAGAAAAGAATTGCTTCGGGGAACACTGATAAAGTCTGAATATACAGAGAAGTTAGCCGGGATTAGTGCTGAGGAGAAAAATTCTGTGGAAGTGCAAAAGGTTGCTGGTTACTACCTTGGAAGGGAAAGCACCAGAGGAAAAAAGCAGAAGAAGATGACCAGAAGGGCTGAAGGATGTTTTGTTGAGTCTCTGGGATAAACTGAGCCCGAGAAGCTGAGACTACCGCTGGCCAGATGTGAAGAGTAGGCTGTGAAATGAGGCATCGGTGTGCACAATGTGTGGCAGGCACAGCTTTTACCCGAGGTGGACCAACATCAGAGCAGAAAGAATGGTGCTTATAGAGATAGTTAGAAACAGTTGGGTCTATTCAAGTCCTCTTCAGGGAGTGTTCAGTGTTCACTATGCACAGCTCGGACACAAAGACTCTGTTTTTACAGAGGGGAAACCTGGCCAAATGGTGTGCTGAATGGTGTGCTGCAGCAGGGTTCCTAAGAACGAGGACAGTGTAGACATCTCCGTGGCAGTCAGAAAATCTTCTGTTGCCATCACTTTTTCACTTAGTCCAAGTAACGGCAGTCAGTTTAGCAGAGCAGAGGTTTCCAGCCCTGCAAATGATTGCTAGAGATGTCATTGAGATGAGGCAATGTATCTCCACGAGTTCATTCTTTGCTCCATTCTTGGAGCTTGCACCAGCCAACTCTGTGTTTTAGACCAAACAAAAAAACCTCCATTAAAACTGCAAGGTCAGACATAAGCTATGAAATGCCAGAATTAATTTTGCCGGTATAGCCTTACTTTGTCTGCATTGTGCTTATGCATTATAATGCCATAATTTACATAATCGCAAACTGCTTCTGGGAAATGAAGTGGTTTTGCAGAGCTGGCTGTGGGCCCTGGCCTTGTTTGCTGTGGAAGGTGTACTGTGGACAAGGCAGGGGAATTTGGGATGGTGGTTCTGGAGTTGCACACAGTCTTCATTCTTGTGTTGTCTAACACTTCAGACTTAAGAGCTTGACTTTGCAAGCTCACTATTCTTTTCAACAGATTTTATGTGTAATGTAAAACATGTTCCAACACAGTCTGAGGTTTATTTATTGCTTTTGTTGTTAGAAGAAGGAAAAAAACTGGTCCAAGTGGGGATTTCCTCCTATAAAACTGAAAAATCAGCAAAAATGTCTTAAGATCTCGGCTGGGTTGAAATCTTGTTGAGATTTAAATTAACTGAACTTCTGAAAGGAGCTTCAAATAAAATTGGGTTGTTGTTTGATAGAACTGCCTGTGCTTCATCAGTTCTGCAATTCCATCAACACCAATCCTAAGATAAATTTGTTCAAGTCCAAAGTGTCCTAGAACATGAGCACCACCTAGATTTAGTGCATTTTAACCAAATCTATCAAAGTCACTGCGGAACTAGAGCCTTTCCTTGGCTGGAGCAGCCTGACCTCATGGGAGCATACAGCGTGAGAGTTCTCAGCAGAACAGAGTCTACCAAAAGTTCTACTTCTCCAAATATAACCTGAGCTATCCTTAGGTCCTGCGGATTCTTAGCCATGTAGTTCAATTCATGCACCATTATAGTGAGGGTGCTTATGAAAAAAATGATGTACTTTCAGGTCATATGGCAATGGGGCTTTAACTGTTATCTGTAATGATAAAGATAAGCTAGACATATCTTTCCTGTAGGAGGTAGGTAATATTCATGGATCATTTTGCAGTCAATAAAACAATATGCTTTTGATAATTGCTTTAAGTTGCCAGTAACTTGTTAGTCAAATTTCTTTTGGATTCTTTTCCACTTTAGAGTGCCCAAAAGCAGTCAACACATATTATTATGAAGCGTTCAAAAAAATATATGTAGCCGTATGAACATGCTGATGTAAAAGAAGAATTAATTAGAAAAATACTACTTGGCTTCTTCTCGTCTTAAAAAAAAATAATATATATATGTACATATGTATATATATATATTTTTTCATTGTCTTATTTAAATACGAAGTCCGAAAACAAATGCTTAAAGTGCCTCAGGTGTGAAAAATCAAAGCTTCCTATGCCAGGTAGTCTTAGTTTTGTTGCTGGAATTTGAAGGTTTGGGATGCAAATGCCTTTTCAACTGAAATTCAGCATAAAGACAGTTGGAAGTAGCTGGAAGTTTTTTATTTATTTATTTATTTTAATTTCAGAAAGGAAGACTTAAACTGAAGGAGGAAAGAAAAAAATCCAACAACCCACAACTGTGGCAAAAATCCCAGAGCAAAATAGCTACTCTTGGAATTGCTGTGATGATGCCTTATGGAAATAGTACAGTTGCTTTCAAATTTCTTTATTTTTCCTTTATTCATAGCCCTTTGTTTGGCTACTGCATCCAAAATTGCTGTGGTTTTATTCATGGAAGAGAAACATGGTGCATCATGAGACATGTAGTGCACCACAAAGGGAGGCCCATACTGAACAGAGATGTAATAAAAATGCTCCCAAGAAGGACTGTAGCAGCATATCCAAACAGAAAAATTTTAGCTCACAGCTTTCTTGTCCTTCCTCGGCCCTAATAATGTTTAAGTTCCTTGCACTGGGATTGGAAACAAGTCTAAGAAGAATGCACTGATGTCTTTACATGAAGAAGGAAAATGGCAATATAGGAAGGCACATGTCATATGATAATAAATCCTTCTCACTCTTCTAAGAACATTTGTTGCTAGCACTCTATCTCCTCCCATCTCAGGTGCGCATGTACTGCTCATCTTAAGAGACAACAAACTATGACGTTACATTTGTCCTAACAGAAAATACTTTATCTCCTCTTGATGTTGAAAACATGGCAGAACTGACATGCTTTCAGATTCTTTGCACCATTTTGAAGGCTAAGGTACCTTAAAGGGTTGTTATGAAATGAATTTCATTAAGGAATTATATCATGTAGCTTGGGGAGCTAAACTCGGCCATAGCCGAGAGACACTGATCAATCTGTCGTATTTGTGTACAAATATATTTGTAGTTGAAGCTGAATGGTCTCCATATGAGCTGCTTACAAATAAGGTACCAATCAACTAGAAGGCGACGATTAAATTAAAAATAAACAAAAAATAAGACACTACACACACACACGCACAAAGCCCACAACCATCCAAGAAAAGGACTACTACATTACTTTATCAAGAATGGAAAGACTGGAATATTCTTCTCTGAAAATACCTTCTTAGGCATCACAGTGGTGTTGAGCCCCAAACCATATGCCTATGCATAATAGGCCTCCCACAGTGAATTCTACAGTGAACTGAGTGCTTGATGCATGATGAGTGGCCCAACCTGAAACTTGTACATCCTCTTTGAACCAGCATTTCCCAGCTTCTCTGTTCATCTTGACACTTTTGGAGCTTATGAAACTCCAAGACTGACTGTCCTAGATGCCTTGCACAAAAGGGTCTCAGCAGTATCATCTGTGATAAATACAGTTTTGTCTTTGTACCAAAATGGGTTCTGTATTTTACTGCTTCCCCATGCGCACTCCATTTCATTCTCCTCTTGAAAGAGTTTAATGCAACAGGAATACTCAGTCCTTTATCTGAAACCTGCTCCTAAACCAAGATGTTCAAATCTTCCAAGATGTTTTTTCCTGTCGATCTTTTCCTCCCTCCTTCCCTTCCTCACTTCCTTCCTTCCCTCCTTTTCTCCTTCCCTTCTCCCTTCCCTCCCTCCTTCCCTCCTTCTGTCCTTCTTCCTTCCTTTCCTCCTTCCCTCCTCCCTTCCCTCCTCCTTTCCCTCCTTCCTTCTTTCTCTTCCTTTCCTCCCTTCCTCTTTTCCCCCCTTCCATCCTTCCTTTTTCCCTTATTTCTTTCCTTCTTTCTTTCCTTTTGGTTTTGCTCATGTCAATATTCCTGGGCTTTGTGCCATAAGCTCAATGGAGTGGTAATTTGTTTGTCGAATGTCTTTATTCTTTACAGGGCTCCTTTGACAGCTGAACTTCATGTCTCACAAAATATCGTTCTGCACTGTTCTTAAAAATGCTTCTTGAGAAAGGGATTCATTTCAACTATGTCACATCAGATTTTGAGTGTTTCTTCTCACAGCAGCTCTGTTCTGTCTGAACCCCTTAACTGCAGCTATGAACTTGGGTCTATGTGAGTTTGTGTCTCTAATCAGTCTAAGAAATTTCTCTCTTATATACAAGAAAGGCTGCTGCAGGCAATGCATATCCTTCTGGGAGTTAGAAGAGCGACTGCTGGCCCCTCTGGCCCTCTGACCCCAAGAGGAACACCTTCAGGTAGTTGATTGCCATGAAATGTGCAGCACATGACATAACTGAGGAGGCCAGAGGTTGCCAAGGAGCAGTTTGCAGTGGCTACTGCAATACTCCTGTCGCTGCATTTCAGGGTAAGATTCAGCGCAGCTGGGCTGCATATGGAGCAGGGACGCATGCTTGTTGCAGCACAGCTGGAGACTAGCACTGTCCTGATGTTCCTCTCAGGGGAAGACAACATGGACATCCATGGCCATCCTGACCAAGTCCATTTAATATTAGTGGTTAGTAATTAACTGCTGATTACAGAAAATTATATTTTTAGGCCAAGTCACTTTGTTCTTCAGAAGAACCTCAGATGGCAGTTTAATGAACCTAGCCCTAGAAGTCATGATTTTCCTATTCCTCTGATTTGTGAGAAATGAGCAGGGGCTGTAGGCATCTTGAATCAGGACCTTTTCACAGGGAGAACCTGTAACAATCTGTTATTTCACAGGATTAAAGTGTAATTAAAGTTGCCTGATGACTTCTCAGTCATTAGCACTGCCACTTGTTTCAACTTGAGGTAATTAGCTCACCTCCTGATGAAAATGCATAATTTTTTCAAGTTAAATACTCACAAATCTTCTCATCTTAGAAACTTTTTTGTTGTGCAGTCAGTTTTCATGTTCTAGGCTCTGCCACATGGCTCATTTTGCCATTTGCATGTGTTGACAAAGACATTATTTGTTTGAAATTATCTATATATACAGTAATTGTCTAGTGTGTGTTGGGATAAATTTGGGAAAATGAGCTTTTTTATATATAAAATAGTAGTGTGCTGCAGGAAAAACTGTTCAGCCTATGGTTAAATCAGAATTGAAGCAGTTTGTCTTTTTAAGTAAGGATATACGTACAATGAAGCGGCAACCAGTCAGTAGTACATTGAGGATTAGAATTAGCAACACCAGCAGAAAAACCATGACAGCAGACACTTGCTGAATGTTACTGTTACAAGCCTGAAGCACAAGTCTTAACTAAAAGCGGCTGAGGGAACTGGGGCTGTTTAGCCAGGAGGAGAAGAGTCAGGGGAGCATATCACGTTATCACTCTCCACGACAACCTGAAAGGAGGTCGTGGTGAGGTGGAGGTCAGCCTCTGCTCCGAGGTAACAGCAATAGGATGAGAGGGAATGGCCTCAAATTGCACTCAGGGAAGGTTCAGATTGGATATTGTTGTGCCAGGGGAGATTCAGGCTGGACGTTTGGAAATACTACTTCTCCGAAAGAGTTGTCAGGCAATGGAATGGGCTGCCCAGGGAGGTGGTAGAGTCACCAACCCTGGAGGTGTTCAAAGAACATTTAGATGTAGTACTGAGGGACATTTGTGCTCCTGTTTAATGGAATGAATCAAATAGCAATACCCCATCTCAGAACTCTAGGCCTGTAGGATACCTGAAGAGCTGAATGGGAGCTGCTGAGCGGGTGTTTTCTTTCTCTGATGTGGTGACAAAGGCTGGGAGTGATTTCCTGGAGCTGCGTCTCTGGGAAGATTTCTGGTGAAGCAGGAGGCAGCCTGAGCTCCAGAAAAGCAGGGAAAGAGAGGTAAGTGGGTCTTTCTGTGTGGTGGCTTTGTGGATTGTACAGGGCTGGAAGGCACCATGATGAGATGGAGACCAACTTTTCACATGATTTGACAGTGATAGGACAAAGGGGGGGAGGGGTGAGATGGTTTTAAACTAAAAGAGGGGAGATTTACATTAGATGTATTAGATGTTAGGTAGAAATTTAGGTTAGATGTTAGGACAGTGAGGCACTGGCAGAGGCTGCCCATAAAAGCTGTGGGTGCCCCATCCCTGGAGGCGCTCCAGGCCAGGTGGATGGGGCCCTGGGCAGCCTGACCCAGTGTGTGGCAGCCCTGCCCACGGTGCGGGGTTGGGGCTGGTTGGGCTTTGAGGTCCCTTCCAACCCAAACTGTTCTGTGATTCTACGATGGAACCTCTGCGAGCTTTAGGGTCTACTCAGGACCCACCAGAAAGTTAAAGCGAGTATCTGAGGGGCCCAGGCGCCTCTCACCCACTGGACTGGGGCACCACACGCCTGTCCCGGCACTGGCCACCCTCAAGCCGGGTGCTGCGTCTTTAAAGGCCGGGGCCGGGGCTGGGCTCTTTCCCTCCTCCCTTTCCCCCCCCCCAAGGCCCGGCGGTGCGGGGCGCCGGGAGGAGGCGCCTGCCGCTAACAAAAGTCGGCGATCGGCGGCTGTGCCCGGTCTCCCTGCCCGGCAACAAGTGGCTGGAGGGGTTGCCCGAGCTGCGAAGAGGGAGGGAAGGAAGGAGGGAAGAAGAAGAAGAAGAGGAGGAGAAGCCAAGCCAAGCCAAGCCCGCGCGCTGTGCGGCGGGTCCCGTGGATTACAACTGGGGCAGGGAAGGCGCATTCGCCTCGAGATGGTGGGCGGCGGGGAGCGGCGGTGAGCATGAAGGCGGCAGGATGGGCGCCAGCAACGGCAAGCAGTACGGCAGCGAGGGTGAGCAAAAAGAAGGGGGGTCCTGGCTTGAGGACAGCCGTAGCTCGGGGGGGGAGGACCCCGCCGCGTCGCCTGTCGCCTGCCCGTCCCCCCCCTCCCGCGGCGCAAGTCGCGATAGTGCGGGAGTTGTTGCTATTGAGTTGCAATCGTGAGGCTTTGTGAGGCTTCCCGACTCAGGGTTCCTATATCGTGCGCTATGCTGTATGACTGCTTCCTGTCTGAACAGAAAAAAGGAGAGAAGAAAAATCCGCTCCGGGAAGCGGGTGGGGGAGAGTTAATGTTCTCCAGCTGTTATCCATAGGTCCCGCTCCTGCCATTTCGCTACGGCAGAACTTGAACGCGTTGGGTTGTCGGTCCCTGAGTTGGGATCAGAGCCTCTTCGGGTGCCTCCCAACGGGGAAATCCTGCCTTGTCCCCGGGATGGGAAGGGTTGGCGTTTTATCGCTTCTGGTCACTTGCACATGCCATTGTTGAGGGGTTTGGGCGTGATGCTGGGAGTAGGGCTGCGTCTGTGGGCCCGCAGGAATGTTTTGGGAGTGGGAGCTGGCTCGTTGTGAAGAGGAGGGCAGCTGTGATGGCTGCCCGCGGGGACCACAGGGGCCAAGAGCAGTGGGATCAGCTTCTGGGATGGCAGCTGCTTGTGGCACTGACCGTTGCCTTGGTTGGAAATAACAGAGTGCTGGAACAACAGCAACAAAGAACAAAACTGTGGCCAATAGTTTGGTCTTTCAGTTCTGGTCATTTGTGCCATGCATTGCCGGTGTGCTCTAGGTCTGGCTTTCCTGGGAGCTTCTGCACAGCATCAAGTACTGTGAAATGTAGTGAGGCTCCTGATCTCTGCTTTCTCTCTGGTGATGGAGAAGAAAATAGATCTCGATTTGACGAAAGGAAGCCTTTGTGATTAGGTACTCTGTTCCCATCTGGGGCTTCTGGTGCCGTTGGCAACCAGACTGCATAATTGCTGTAGAAAGCTGCTTTTAACCCGTGCAGTCGTGCTCCCAGTGGAGTGGAGGCACCATCCCTCTCTGAGGAAATGTGTCCCGTTGTGCTGTGCCTTGAGAGCAACCTGTGTCTCTAGGTTGAAGTCAGTAGAGTGGAACTTGTAGTTAGGTGTGTAGCTTTCAGCTTTGTGTGCTTTGTAGGCTAACGTAGTACTGCAGCATGTGCAGTTCTAGGGACGGAGGGAGGCATCTCAGTTTAGCTAAACTTCTTTGGTGCTGTCATCTAGTTCACTGCTTGCTGATATCTGAACTGGGATTTCAGGAGGAGAATTACAATGATTTTTAAGACTGCTCTTGCTTTACACAGAGTTTTCTTACTTCTTGTAAATCTGTAGAAAATCAGGAAATTGCTTAAACTACATGTCTCTTCACCTTTGATATTACATCTTGTTTCAAGAGTCTGAGCGAATAATTCCTGGCACCTCTGAGTGCCACGAATTATTATATCTCTTTTCCCCAGACTTCATTCTGAAACAGGATAACACCTAGTCTGAGCCCATCTTAAATGTCAGTAGAATTGCTTCTCAGAAAAGTGGACAAGGTATGACCACAACTCTCATTTTCAAAGAAAAAGAAATATAGCATACCAAATTTTGTTTACAGGCGTTTACCTGGCTTTAGAAGTGAATCACTGAATATAGTTTCTTTTGTTAGTCATCACTCCGTCTTTCAAAATGCTTCCTTATGGGGATTGGCTTATGAGAGCTTGTTTCTCTAGAAAAATGCAGAGCTTGAGATTTCAGGCTTATCGTAGTGTGTGGTAGATCCTGAGTGACGTGTTAAAGCTCAGAGCTCGTCTTTCTGAACCTGTTCCAGAGGTCAGGTCTGAGCAGCGTGATGGAGGCTTGCAGGTTACTGGAGCAAGAAATCCATTTGAGCATGGAGCAGTTCTTCTGAGGCTTGTGCTGATGTGGTGGAAACGTGGGGTTAGTTTCTTTCCCAAGAGTACTTATTGTTGTCCTTTGCTTTCTTGCCCTAGGAGTAAATCCTTCACTTTTCTGTCATTGATTTAATTTTTTGCTTCATTTGTAAGGGGAGGCGTTCCTAGCTCATGTCTGAGAATGGAAGGAGCAGCCGGTTGTTGCTGAAGCATTAAATCAGGTTTTTTTGTTCGAGGATCTCTGTTTAAAATACATTTCTGAGGAGAGCTGCAGCTGAATAAATAAGGCACAGTTCCTGGCCTGGAGATGAGGAGGCTAGAGGGAAGCGTATCCCGCTGTATGTATTGCTGGGCTGATCAGACACCTAGCCCTGCTGTGTGCAGCCAGTAGTGAGGGAGGGAGAGATGGAACAGCAGCTAGGGCAAGGAGATGGATGTCCTGAGTCAGCAGCTTTGCTGACAAGCTGACTTGTTTTTCTTCTTGGATCTGCACATGTAACTTCAGAAGGCTTAAGTGGAAACTCTTTGGGAATAACTTTAACCCAGTTCTGGTTTTGAAAATCCTTCTCCAAACTTTTTTTGGAGCGCTTGCTGTTCTCAAACCACTCAGAGGGATAATTCCCATGCAGATCCATGTGTTGTGCTGATGTGAATGTGGGAGTGGAAGTCTCGACACATCAGTGAGGTGGCAGCCACAAAGCTCAGGCAGCACAGTTTGTGGAGGTAGCTTCTGGTGCTTGTGTAGCATGGGCTGGTATGGGCAGCTGCAGCTTTCCTGGAACTGCATTTTTAGCCAGCGTAAAGCACCATGGTGAAAGAGAACCATCTGTGTTCACATCGGAGTAGGTTGTTCTCTTAAATCCTTTCCTTCAGGAGAGGGAAAGTGTTCCCAGTCTACTTCATAGACCCAGTTTTTCATACTTGTATTCTCCTTGTTGGAGCTGCTGCTGGAAACAGCTTGGGAACTGTGCTGCAAACCAGATCTCTATTTATGTGCTGCTGGTGAGGGTTCAGACTCGTGAGACATTGTGTGAAGAAATCTTTTTCTCCAAAAATCCCATTGCTAAGGATCTATAGGCCTGTTTGGATTTACTTCCCCATAACATGTTTGTAGACTGACTTCACAAGCAATGCTTATGTCAGATCTGAACAGTCTTTTACCAGGAGAGTGGTGAGGTGCTGGAACAGGCTGCCCAGAGAGGTTGTGGATGCCCTGTCGCTGGAGGTGTTCAAGGCCAGGTTGGATGGGGCCCTGGGCAGCCTGGTCTAGTATTAAATGTGGAGGTTGGTGGCCCTGCCTGCAGCAGAGGGGTTGGAGCTTCATGATCCTTGAGGTCCCTTCCAACCCAGGCCATTCTGTGATTCTATGAACAGCAGTACAGCATGGTGGTCTTGCACTAGAGAAACTTTATTAGTGACGAGTAAGTTTTTTATTTGAAGAGTTAATTCATAGCAGCTTATCAACTTTTATCAATCGTTTATATTGGTTTTTAGAACCTGAAGTGCCTCACAGAATATTTTAATGAAGGTAAGGGAATGGAAAAGATGGTAAAACTGTTTTATAAAGTTATTTAATGATGAAATCATGACTCCTCTGCTGAGGTGTCCTGTCTGTACGCTGTATCATCAGTAGCCAGGGAAGTTTTTGAACCCGGTGTTTGTTTTTCCACCCTGTGAAGCTTGTAGAATGAAGAGCTTCATAAGGTTAGGCGCTAAATGTCTCCCTGGCTGTGCAGTTTATTCCCACTTCGTTTTCACGTCTGAGTTGTTTTTTGAGTTAATTTTTGTGTACATTTCCAGAGCTGGCTCTGACAGTGGCCAACAGTTGCAAACCAAAAGTGACCATTGTAAATGCTGGCAAGGGTAGGCTTTTCTTATGCAACTTACAACTGAGCAATGCAAAAGGATCGTGTTTGTGTGTTTATGCAGTTTGTCTCCAAACTTCTCTATGCTGTGTGCTGGTGTTACTTCTTGTCGTTCAGCTCACATGGCTGGGGAGCGGGGGTGTGGAGAGAGAGAAGGGTCAAGGTCTGAGTCTGGGTGCTGCACTTTGCTGGGCTGCTGCTTTCAGGTTCCTACTTGTGAAAAGCATCCATATACACTCAGGATTGCCTACATGCTTTCAAGTTGAAGTTGTTGCTCCAAAAATCTCCTCAGAGTGCTTAGTTTTCTGGCATTTTCCATCCTTTGGCTACTTCTGGATTCCTCACTTCTGCTAACAATTCCTAACTAGGAGTTGGTTTGCTTCTTTGTGGGTCTTGTTTGTGTTAGGAAAGTGACTGGCAGAAGGCAGTGGGTGACATCTGAAGGCTGACATACACAAGTGGTTTAGTTCTGCTGTTTGTTTTGTAGTCAGCCATGTCTGTATTCTTTAATAAATCAGGGCAACTTTAATTCAGGAGTAAAAACCCTTCAGAAGTACAAAAATGAGTGGCAGATCGTCAGTAGAAGTTTGGCTTTCTTAATACAGAGATGAAACATCCAGCCTATTGTGGAAATACAGATGTACAGTGTGTGACTGGATGGATGTGCTGTTTGTTGCTCAGCATTTAGGTTGAGTCCTGTAGTATTGCTGTAGCTGACCTCAGGGAAAAGTTTAGTCGGGTATGGTTATGTCCCTCACATCAGCTGCAAGTCTACCTGTGTGTCTTTTAGTATAGGCTTCATATTAAGGATGGCTTTCTGAGACTTCTGTGGAGGAGCTCAAGAACAGAGGAGATACTATCAACTCGATGTCATATGCTGTAGACCACTAAAGAAGTTGCCATTCATTGCACCCTTACATGCTTGCTGTTGTGGTGTCTGCCTCTGTAGATGGCTACTTACAGAGAAGTTGGCAGAGACCATGGCCATTCTTCTCAAGGAATTAGTAATGTCTGTGTATTGACCAAGGGAAGGGTTTTATCTCCAGTAAACTCCTGAAGCAAAGCAAACAGGGTTCAACCATGATGATCAGAGAAATGCTTTGAAATATCTTCTGTAGCGAGGCATGAAGTGCTGTTGTCACAGAGATTGTGCTGTTTCAAATGCTGCCTTGAAGGAAGGTTTGAGTGAGTTGGGTTTAGCTGGGTATTGAAGACAAAGGCTTCAGCTTGGTGCTGGCAGCCAAACTCAACAACAGCCATTTCTTAGTGAAATACGTCTCATCACGCTGCATACTTCGTAACTTCTGCCTTAAATAACTAAATGGGGGGATGGGAGGGAACTTGCTGGTTATTTTTTCTTTTTCCATATGCATTTCTTCTACTCCACCAAACTGATGTCTGTTCTAAGAGTGCGTTTCCATACAACTTGGGGCTTAACACATTGGTTTCTGTTTGAACTGCGTAATTATTGCAGTGATCAGCATGGCACTGGGAATCTTTTTCCTTCCTGTGCTCAACAGGACTTTGCTGAAAATGCAACCCCAGCTTTTATTTATCTGGCTCTCTTTTGAACAGAGGGATCTATAGCAGCATATCAGCTTTTGCTCTGATTTTAGTGAGTCTTTGCTCAATGTCGAGGGCTTGTTTTAACCCATCTGTGCGGAGAATTGATATGTGAAAATACTTAACGTAGCATTTGGAAACTAGCAGGATAGTGACCCTTGAACTCGGGAGTCATGTGGTTAGAGTTGTTGCTATCATATTCCTGCCCTAGTAGCGTTCACGTTAGTGAAGTACTTAACCTGGAGCTTTGTATTGCAAAGCATTAGGGGCATGCTGGGATAGTAAATCCTTCCGAAGAACCTTTGTGGAGTAAAGGGAGAAGCAGGAAGCTCTTTCATGCTTGTGTTTTGAATCAGGAAATTCCTGTCTACAATACATAAATTTGTCATATCAACATCTTAAATCACATGACTCTTTCTTTCTCAGAGATTTGTGTACAAATGTGTATAACAGCAGGAGGAATAGTATACTGAAGTATTCTGAAACACTACTAAATTGGAGGAAGGATTTTCAATAATTTTTCTCAATGAATCTATTCTGAAACTTATTTTCCTTAATTTCCTTTGTTTCTCTAAGCACACTAGTGAAATTTGCAGGTAATGCTATGGAAGTAGCAGTTAAAAGCTCAGATGTCTTGTTTTAAGAAACAAAAAATGGTGGGGGAAGCTGGAAATGTTGGAATAATATGGATGGTAGTTCATCAGGAAGAGAACTCCTTTTGATCAAGAGTCAGACAGACAGGTATGACAGTGAAAGGAGAATTTGGATAAGGTCTAGTTGTTGCATCACAAGGGTAGTCTTGTATGACTACTTGTACTATGAAGAAGCAGGCCATCGATTTAAAGCTCTGTTATTACTGTGTTACCAGAGAGCACACAGTCCTTTAGGTGTGTGTGACTGGATGGAATAGAGGGGTTTAGTCTTTTTTTTCCTTAAATTATGTTAAAAAATATAAGGACATTAATTGGACTAAGTATTTCAGTTAAATCCCATCCTTCCAAGGCAGCAAAGCTGTCTTGAGAGTTGATGAACAGTGTCTCTATTTGAGGGTTACTTACAATGCTCATGAGCTCTTATGAAATATGTTGTTTTCTCACTGCACAGTGATGGTAGTACTTCTTAGAAGACACTGCTGGAGTACAAGACAAGGGCTGCTCACCAACAGAAGTACTGCATAGTACTACCTTTCTGCAGTACCTAGTAAAACACATTTCTATTCTCCATTTTCCATTAGCCTTCTCTCTGACAGTTTATAAGAAAATTTCTTGTGGCATCAGAGTAACTTTTTATTTGACTGAGATGATGGAAACAATAAGCTATTGCTGAAATATGTGGTGAAAACTGTTGATGTTATACTGCTACAACTCATGCTTTTAGAATATTTGGAACCTTTGGATTTATTGAGAGGTATAAATAAAAGCCTCAGAGCAGTGGGATTTCAATTCCAGTTAGCAGTGCTAGCATTAAGTTGAAACTAACAATATGCTTTTGTATGTCAAGAAGATCTAGTAGTTGACCTCCCTCCTTGAGTTCATGTTTGATTGTACTCTTTTGTAGCCAACAAGCTTGAGGGCCCTCATCTGTTTTTAGCAGGGCTTGAGAACATAGGTGCTCTTGCTGCAGAGCATTTTGTTGAGGATTGCTTTCTTATTCTGGAACGCTGGACTGCCAGTGGAGATCAGCACAGGCAGTAACATTACACTGACATTTTCCAATCAACTCCTGGCTGTATCTTGATGTATGCTTTAGAGCCTGAAGTACACAGATAACATATCCGAAGATGTCCAGTCCAACTCTAGCTCAAAGCAGAGCCAGCTACAGCAGGCTGCTTAGGACCATGTCCAGCCGGATTTTAAGCGTATCCATAGAGCTGTTACAGTGTCTGTGGGCACCCTGTTCTATTGCTCAGTTGCCTTTATAGGGGAGAGAGGTGGGGGAAAAAATGTTTTCTTATATTAAAATGGAAGGCTTGTATTTCAGTTTGTGCTCATTTCTTCTTGTCTGTTTGCTGGCTATCACTGAGAAGATTTTGATGCAGTGTTTGTTACTTGGGGAAGCCCCCTCTGCCCCTGAACTTTCTTTTCTCCTTGCTAAGAGGTCCAAGCTCTATCTGCTTCTCGTAAGCTGGATGTGCCAATCTCTTCATCTTTTTGGCTCCTTGCTGGACTTTCCCTAGTAGTCTGTATCTCTCCTGCGCTGAGATCCTGACCTGGACCCAGTACTCTGGGTGTGGTCTCATAGGTGCTGTGCAGAAGACTAGGATCACCTCTCTCATCCTGCTGATAGTGCATTTTTCCTCTCTGAAGACGGGAGTTTTTTTTGCTTCCATCCAGTCCTCGAGACCCACTCCCAATTGCCATGACCTTTCCAAGATAATTGGGTAACCTTGCCATGGCACTGGCCAGTTTCATCAGTGCTGAGAGGTGCATCTGGTCAGGTCTCATGGATTTACTTCTGATCCAGTTCAAGTGTTCCCCAGCTCCATCCCGTTCTGCTGGCTGCTTGCATGTACAGAAAGTACTACTGGGTTTTCATAAGCAGAGTTCAGCTACAGCAAGTTCTGGCAAGTGCTAAGGCTGTCTTTAAGTAGCTGATTATTTCTAAAAGTGTTTTGTAAACTTGTGCCTGCAGCTGGTTTAGAGATTATCAGGTTTTTTTAATTTTTTTTTTTTTTTTTTTTTTTTTCTACCTTGCCAGTAGTAAGGAAGAAGCCTTCCTTTCTGCTGCTGAAAGAAACTCACTCTTCAGATTGACAGTGCTTTCCTGCCCAGGGAGGTTGTGGATTCTCCTTCTCTGGAGATACTCAAGACCTGCCTGGATGCCTACCTGTGCAGCCTGCTGCAGGGGGCCTGCTTTGCAGGGGGGTTAGACTCAATGATCTCTGGAGGTGCCTTCCAGCCCCTACAATTCTGTGTTTCTGTGATCTTCCCAAGGCTTCTGCTGGTCAAATGTGACTCTGTTGGTTTTTGTTGTGTCTGGCAGCATGAATGGCCTTAGCTTTTAGGAAAAGCTTCTTACTAAGTTTTGCCTGTTCCAGAAGGGAGAGCTATCCCAGAATACATTTTTTGCTATTCTAGAAAATGGAGATTGTTGCTTTAATTAACAAGTTATTTTAGGATTAGTTATGGTAGGAAATAATTTCTGTAGTTATTAAGTTGATATAGCCATGACTTCATCAGTTCCTGGTAGAAATAAGAATGATTTTTACTAGAGACTTACTTCTTTCTACATATTCTAGAATTGAATAAAAATTAAAAAAACAACCTTAAATCTCCCTTTCAGATTATGTTGGTAGATGTAGGTTAGTATTCAGACATAGAAGAATTTCATCTAAAAAAGTTGTACAAAACACAGAGGAGCATCTTCTGGGTTTTGGTATGGTCTACTGCTTGACATTGGTATTAAAACCAAAATGTAAATTCCAGAAAGCTATCTTTAGGCTTAATTCACCTCTTGATATTATCAATTCCATGAACATTTCTCTTGTACAGGAGAGGAGGTGACTTTCCGGTAAGATGGAAGGTTGCGCGTCCTATGCTGTGATCAAGTCTGTGAAAGTTTTGGGGATCAGAACTATCCCCGCTGTCTGAATTAAAATGTTCAGACATGAAAAATGTCACCCTTAAGTTTTTCTTCCAAGCCATTTTTCCTTATGTTTGTATGTATAGAGTATACAGCATAGTCTGATAGGAAGTTTTCATTGGCATTCCTTATGCATGGGTAGAATATTTTGTTTCTTTGGGAAACCATTGCTATTTATTTCTTTGTGAGTGTACCTTTTGTCGCACTATTTAGTTGTCTTTATGGGGGAACATGAATGCTTGTTGTGAGTATTTTGTCTCTTGCCAGGAACTGCTGGAACAAAGGTGAATGTGAAACTTCCTCTCCCTCAAACAATTACTAATCTTTCCCACTTTGGTTTCAAGTGGCTGCATGCAAGAGTTTTTCTCATAACTGAGAAATTATCCAACTGTGAATGGGCTCACAGCTTATCAAGCAGCAAGGCAGGA
Source organism: Pavo muticus (assembly GCA_016647715.1). Taxonomy (NCBI): domain Eukaryota; kingdom Metazoa; phylum Chordata; class Aves; order Galliformes; family Phasianidae; genus Pavo; species Pavo muticus. The sequence goes on from JACDJE010000122.1 coordinate 889,225, forward strand.
ACTGGGAGTAAGCGGAAGGGTTAGTTTCTGCTCGGTTGTCCAGGAATTTATTGATTTGAAGCATTGTGTTTTAATTAAGGGCTTTGGCGGTGATGTCATTTGCTTCTCACCGTAGGATGTCAAACTGTATTTCTGTCTCCAGCAGCTGAACTAAAATGACTGTCCAGCATCTGAAAATTGAACGTGTTTCTCTAGTTCTGGGTCAGCAAACGCGGTGGAATTAAAGCACACTGTTGCCTAACTGTTCTGAGCTTGGGAGGAAGTGTTGGAGGAGCAAGTTGGACAGAAGCGAGCATTGCAGACTTATTCCTTTCTGGGTTTCCTGCTTTCATTTTGCCGGGCTTCATTTTCTGTAGTAAATTCATGCCTTTCTGTGCATAACATCTCCTGCTTTTCCCTCCCAACCACCTCGTCCTTCACTGAAGTGTAGGGTTTCTTAATTAAGTCCCTACATGAGCAGCAACATTCCTGGAAAGTGAAGTTCAGCTTCCATAGGATTAGCTTCTAAACCAGAACAAGTCTGGTCAGACATAGGAGCCTTTAAAGCAGGAGCGCTGGCAGTTAGTGGCTGTGTGGTTTGTCTGTCTGTGCCTTTCAAGCACTGATTAATCCTATCCATGTTTTCCTCAGTTTTCTTCCTAAATCAGATATCATCACTTGGCTGAAAGGAATGTGGTAGGCAGGACACAGAGCCTGGTCTTTTTGTGAATCATATTATTAATTGGTGCTTTTCTGAGGATTGCCATCCATGGTTTTGAGTGACTGCAGGAGGAAATGTAAGACAAATTGTGAAGGGTTCTGAAAATTTAGGAGGCATTTTGGAGCCAAGACCAGGTTTTTAACTGCGCACTTGAAGAGAAGAAAAATCCTTAAGCATTCTTACTTTAACCCTGTAATTGCTGGCTTATGGATAGCAAGTGGAGTATAGACAAAACCCCTCAGAACCAGTAGAACTCATTCTTCTAAGTCTCCCTTTAATGTTAGTTGAAGAAATCCTCTATTTTCCAAGGTCTGGAAGTGGTGTTACTTCTCCCTCGAAGAACCCATGTGTCTGCTGGCTCATTCCCCAGAACAACCGTTTTAAAAAAGATGGGTGAAGTTCTTCATCTCACATGCTAAATTATTTCAGTAGGTAGTGTTTTCCACTATAGTTAAAAAGCAAGTTCAAAGAATTATTGGGGTTATTACTGATTTCTAATCTGCTTTAAGCGTACTCTCCAGAAACTGTGAGGTAATAGAGGAATTGATTCTCTTTGACGCCTTCATACTCAGCATGCCTGAACTGCCCCTGAAGCCCTCTGCAGTTCCTTTTTATCTCTCCAGAGTGAGCTCTATTTTTCTACAGAAAGAAGAGGCTTCCTAATAATGCTTGCAGGTGCTATACGTCACCTGGTTGGGTTTTGATCCCTGAGTTTCTGTAATGGAAAATAATTTTGCTGAAAGCAAAAAGAGCTGCTATCTCTTTACCACCCTCATTGGTTTGGATGCATGTGGCCAATAAATACAGTTGGTACTTCGGTGGAATTGTAGGAGAACTGGGGACTAATCTTTAGTTGTCAATGGCTGGATGTCAGAACTAATAACAGAACTGTTCTCTCTTCCTCTTCACAAACAGTAGATACTCTTAAATTCTGTCGAAGGTGAACTTGGAAGCTCTTTCCCAGCATTTACTATGTTGTAACAACATAACACTAGTCCTGTCTGAGGATTTTTTGGATGACTTCATGTTGTAGACTTCACAACAGGAAGTTTTGAGGAAAAAGTTCAGTATAATCTCAAGTGCAGCCGTGAGCTGTAAGAAGGGATATGTATATATGGAAAGGCAAGGTTTTTTCTAGGCTGTCTCTAGATACCTGCTGAAATCTTAAATCAACTAAAGCACTGCTTGTATGAGTGCCTTACAGATGGTAGATCAGACTGTTTCACTGGATAATTATCTAGTGAACTGACTGCTATGAATGTGCCTGAAATAGAAGGCTTGTTTCTTGTAATACTACATTTGAATAATAGAACTGTATTGAACTGTATTGTCAATTTTCAGTATTAAAATGTGATAATATTCTGATAGGGCCAGTCAGATGTACTGAGTTGCCTCCTTAAGTGGGGGGTCAGGAAGAGCCCAGTGCAAGTGATATGTGAATGGAATGTGTTAAGGGGGCTGGAATCCAGATTCGCAATGCTTCTCTTGAGAATATATAACTCACATCAGTTACACAGGAAAGTCATTAAATTCTGGCTATCTTCTGAAATGCATCAGCTGAGTCTTGTTAAATCTAGTTGCCAGCAGACCAGAAATCAACTAATTGCATTTTTCATAAACAGTTTACCATAATGTTTTCATAGCTGCAACAGAGAAGGAAAGGAACAATATATAGCCTATGCTTTTTGTCATAGGTCGTGTTTTAACCTGAAGATATGGCCTTCATGTAGGTGTTCTTCTCCTCCTCAGTGGGTTTTTTGTTTGTTTTTCTTAAAAACAAGAAGTTGATTTCACCCTGCCCCAACAGATATTAAAAACTTTTAGGAACATCTTCATTAAAAGTAGAATGTGACTAATGTTTTAATGCCTGGATAATGCTAACACTAATGTTCTGTGTTAATATATATTAATGCAGTGCACTGAATAGACCCAGGGAAGCATGACAGCCCTAGTCTATTTATGCAGGGCTATCCTTTTTGGAGATTTAGGGGTTAAAATGAGTTCACTGATGTAATGTGCTCCTTGTTTGCTGTCCTGTGGTGGAGATGATGACACTAGATGTAGTAAGCTGAGCGTTCCTCTGGGACTTCCCAGTGGGGTATTCTGCAGTAATGGAGACAAGGAAGCTGCATCTGGGCAGTGGTGGAATAACTCCTAGAATGTGGAGCTGTACAATCATAGCTTTCGTAAATATAAATGTGTTGCTTGCCTCCAGTTGCTGAAGGAGTAACTTTCATATCTCCTTTTCCCAGTATGTAGAAAGAGTTAGAGTCACTTAGTATTATTTTTCCTGTTTGGTTGTAGTCCAAGAGACCTCAAGAATCTGGCACGTAAGGCAGTCAGTCCTGAAGTGTTTTTATCTAAGTTGGAAAGGGTTTGATCAGTTTGAGAGGTAAACAAGCTTTTTTGCAGTTTTTTTCTATTAGTTTGCCACTTAAGTGAAGATTTGCTTTGAAGTAAAATGGGTTTATCATTTGATGTGATTCTTTTGTGAAATCTGACAACAGTTCTTTGTAGTTCAGTGACTGCCTGAGAGGTGAATAAAGCCTTTGCTGTGGTCTTGCATGGTGATGGTTGGCATTACTGCAACTGCTGCTTGACTCTGCAGCTCAGGCAGTGCTTTTCTGTACTAGCGGAGTTCAGGCAGCACAGTGATGTTTTACATCCTGAGGTAGTACCCCTTAGTTACACTTCCTAACTGCTCAGAGTAAATTGCAGAGAGGCTAAGATGCTGTTCTCCCATTGCTTATTGTGTAGTTGTGCCTTCAGAGGAGTGTAAAGATTTGCCTTCTGCTATATAGTTTTAGGAGTGGTGTGGGAGAGTGGACACTGCAAGTGCTGGTGCTTTGAAAATGTTTCTTGGGACCCAGACAAAAAGTCATGCCTGGAATATTTCTGTTTATTGTCTGTGAGAGGCACAGGAAATAAGAAAGGCCAACTAAACTATAGCAGCCAAAGGAAAATTTAGGAGTCACAGAACACTGGGCCTTGCTGCCCACAGTCTCTATTCACATTTCTCATAAATCTGGTGACAGAACTAGGTGACAGAACTAGATAAAGGCTCCTCTACTTGAGAAAAGAGGAGGGAGAAATGAAGTCGGAGAAGGCAGAAGTTCAGAGCCAGGTTATCAGGTAGAAAATGGAGAAGCCTCTTCACTTCCCCTCAAATCTTCCAGCCCTGCAGGTGAGCTGTCAGTGAGCTACAGGTGAACCTGAGGCAGGATTTTCTTCCGGTTTCACTTGAAGATCTTGATTTTTCTACTCTGAATCAGGTTAAGATAATAGTGGAGGATGCTGAGGACTGACGTGCTGCTGAAGTGTGAGGGAATTTGTGTAAATCTCCAGGTTTGGCAAAATTTCAGTTACTTTGTGAAGATAACGACCTGCCAGGTTTGCTAGTTCTTTTGCCTCAAGGCAAGTCATTTGTATTTTCTGACTTCTGTTTTCTTGCATCTGAAACTATTCAGTCTTTAGATTAAACAGAAGCATGCAAAAAATTTTTTTTAAATTTAAATCTGGGCATTTGGCCATAATAAACAGACTAGAGTTGCTGCTTCTTTGAACGTTTAATGACAATAAAATAAATTGTTACAGAGTACCCTATGCCTCATTTGTAGCGAAGTACCACTTATCTCGGTGTTGTGTGCACATGTGTAATATATAAATGCCATTTAGATTTGAACGCCTCTGTTTTTGATGCTAACCTCAACTGGTGGTTGGTTCCTTGGGATTCATTAGCATGCTTTCTGCTAACCCAAAACATGTACTTGACCTGTGAAAGTCCCCACAGCAGCAGCACGCTACTTGCCTTCTTCTGTAACATGTAGGATTTTGAGTATTAGTACTTCAGAGCAGTCTAGTTTTTTAGCAGTTTCCATCAGGGAGTGACTCGGTGTGTTGTGTTTTTTTTCTTTCTTGGAGTTTAATACTAATTCTTTGCCCCTGGGTCCCAAGAAATGTTGTGTATTGATTGTTCAGGTGATGCTCATCTCTCTCAAGGATGAGAGCTCGGGGTTCTCTTACAAACTGTGTCCATCGATTAGTGATTGAAATCAAAGTCTTACAGGAAATTATCAACAGTGGTAGAAGGAGTAATTTGATGAAAGGGGCTGCATGGGTAAGACTGTGAAGATGCTTTTGGAAGTACCTTTGCCCAGACCTCGAGAATACAAGTACTGGCTGAGATAAAGCGTCCTTGGAGCTTGGAGTCCTATCCTCCACTGGAGGTCTAAATAGGTTCTGAAGAAAGAGAATCAGGAGACAGACCTACCAGGTGATCTGAAGACATCATCTCTTCTGCTAGGGTTTCAAGTAACTGCATGAAGGGTTATTTGTAAGAATCTGTAAGCTAGAGTTTTTATTCAGGGAAATGACTGATAGATGAAGTAGGAATGTGAGAAATACACAAATGTGCTTTTTCTTGTTAGTTCTTAATTGCTCCTTATTTGCGTGACTACAGCTGAAGCATTTAGTCTAAGTGAAATGCTGCAACTGTTTTTTGTTTTAAAATTAAATCCTAGGAGTTGAGGCCATGTGTCTCGTACAGTTATTTAAAAATGTTTCTGACACCTTGTGGTTGAGCCCCAGAGCAGCAGCAATAGGAAAAATTTCATTAGCAAGGGAGAGTAAATTTCTCCTTGCAGCATAATGATGCTTTTCTGGCTCCGCTTTAAAGTGCAGCCATGTTGTGTGACAGTGTATTGACCTAGTTGTCTAAGCTATTCCTCTCCTTTCAAGATAAGATAATTAATTGAAGCTCTGCAAATTTGTGTTGAACTATGAAGGACCCTTCTAGTGTTCTGGAAATTCAATTTTGTCACATGTATAGTGCATCACGTGTATAGTACATTGGATTTATGGACCGTAAGAAATAAAGCTGCCTTTTCTCAAGGCTTTTATTTTTCCTGCATAAGCATTTTTATTGTTCATCTGTTTTCAATAGCTCTCAATAAGGGATGGGTTTTATAAAACATTTTTACAGTAAAACCTTTGAAGCGTATCGTTACTTGGGTTCATCTTACCCTGAAAAAGCTGTTTCTCAAATACTTTCCTTATATTACATGGGACTGCTGTATCTCCTAGCCATGTCTTGGACTTGATGGGACCAACTGGGACAGCTTTCACTGAGAGTGACTGTCAGCAAGTCTAAGCCTCTGTGTGCATATGTAAAGGAAAGCTTGTTCTTATGGGCATCTCTGTTCTGCTTGGAAAAAGCAAGACAACCTTTAAAATAGAATTGAGAGCTAATCTACCAGATGACTTGATGAGCTGGTTCTAACTGGTAGTCTTAGGTCTAGTTTGGCTTAAACTGGGAAAAGGTCATTTCTGGATACAGCATGTAATGGTTTCCTCAGATCTGGTAAAGTGTCCTTGGGGAGTCTTTATATTACTAGTACAGTTGCCTATTCTGACATCCTTACCTGTGTAGAAGCTTTGCATGGGAAGAAATGTTTGTTGCTAATGGACGTCGCTATTTCAGCTAGAGTTTAAGGTTGATCTGGCCTGTGAATTTCAAATAACTTGTGCAGAAATCCTTTATGGACTTGAACTTATTCCAGAGGTTTAAGAGGAATAGGAATGCTGGGCCTAAGTTTCCTCCTTGGTAAGGACAGAAGACAGGCAAATGGACACATTTACTATCTGTGATTATTGGCTGAATCCTACAAAAAGAGGATTTTGTAGCTTGATAACAGCTCTGACTCAAAGCTGTTTAACTTGCATGTCTCTCTGTTTGTAATTATGTAATCTTGCTTAGGCTTGCTTTTCGTAAATACTGGTTTCTGTATAGTGAGCATTTCCTTCAACACAAGAATAAAAGTCAATTTTGTGACATTTTCCCATCACAAAGTAGGATAATCCATGACTAAACAAATGTCTGATGGTTATGGCTGAACTTTTTCTGTAGGTCATATTTCTCGTCAGATCTGTTAGGGTCTTTTGCTCTCTCCTGGACTGTACTCTTAAAAGAAGAGTGCCAAGTACTCTAAATACCTTAAGGTACTTTACTAAAAGCTGAACACTCCCAGCATCTGCTGCTCTCCTCCAAGGAATACTCCTGTTACTGGCCCACTTGCCATGTTTTGTATCTTCTGGCAGGAGCAGCTTCTGGTAGCTGGATGTCAGATACCCGCAGGCATGTCAACATGGCTCTGCTTCCACACAGGGATGTCGGTGTTATACTTAAGATTATAAAGAGTAACTGGGGCTTGGAAATGCAAATTGCCCTGGTCCTCCCCATGTTAGGTCAGTAAATGGCTGTGACAGGTGAGCTAAACTGGGGGAACCCACTTCAGGGGGACTCCTCTTGCAGTGCCGTAAGAGGAGAGGGAACCTAGTCCTGAGAAGGTTTTTTTGACTTGAGTGTTGACTCTTAGGTAAAATGATGATCTTCTAATTCTGGAAATACAGAAGCAATGCGACTGTGAGGGCTGCTCTGAAAGTAGTGTTTCCTATTTTATTATGTTGCCCCATGACATCAGATGCAGATCACTGAATCATAGAATCACCAAGGTTGGAAAAGACCTCTAAGATCATCCAGTCCAATTGTCCACCTATTACCAATACTTCCCACTAAACCGTGTCCCTCAGTACAACATCTAAATGTTTCTTGAACACCTCCAGGGTTGGTGACTCCACCACCTCCCTGGGCAGCTCGTTCCAGTGCCTGACCACTCTCTCAGAGAAGTATTTCCAAATGTCCAACCTGAATCTCCCCTGGCAAAACTTGAGGCCATTCCCTCTAATCCTGTTGCTTGTTACACAGGAGAAGATGCTGACCCTCACCTCACCACAACCTCCTTTCAGGTAGTTGTAGAGAGCAATAACGTCTCCCCTGAGCCTCCTCTTCTCCAGACTGAACAATCCCAGCTTCCTCAGTCACTCCTCATAAGACTCTCCAGACCACTCACCAGCTTCATTGCCCTTCTCTGAACACACTCCAAGGCCTTTTTCGTAAACGTGTTTTTTGTTGCTGGTGAAAATGCATACTTAATGATGGTGACTCTATTGAAAAACAGTTTTGTAGCTGAGAATTTGCTGTATCAAGATAGCGTTATGTTTTTTGTATCAGCTGTAGTTTCCATGGGAGTAAAGTAGGAGGCATTACTTTTGGAGCAACCTACATACTTACTATTTAAATGTCAGATCTTTATTATAAGCTGGAATGATGTCATGGCTTGCCCTTAATTGATTCATTTAAAATAAATAAATGAAAACCGCTATGGAAACTGTTAAGTGATTTTAAAAAAGCAGCAGTGAGATGTGGTTCTCACTTTGTGTACAGATCAAAAATAGACATATGGAAAATGACACTCTAAGTAGTTAGAAATGCTCTGACTGTGGCTGTATCATCAGACATTTTTCCAGGCAGACGTTCAGACTTTCTGCCTTGAGATGATCAAGGTAAATACCTTGCTTGCTTTTCACAGTTAACAATATAAAATCCATCTTTTGTTTTCTGCTTTGTTATGCCTTCCATTAGAGAGTCCATGAGCAGAGGCTTGCTATTGTCATGATTTTTGTTTGCGCTCTCTTCTAGATCATCTTCAGAGAATCTACAGCAGACATAGGACAGTGAAGTTCAAGCAGCCTGTCTGGGCTGTTTTAGCACCTCTGCCATTGGAGCTACCAGCGGTCTATATTTAAGCCCTGAAAATAAGATGGTTTCATTCCCAGTGATTTTCTTGTTCAGTTGCATAATTGATGGAAACATCTAAAGTTGACTATTAATTATGGTTGCCCCTCTTCTTTTAATATGATTTTGCCTGAAGATCAGGATGGTGTTAAGGGCAGTCACACAGGACCCAAGTATTTATGCATAAGACAGAGCTCTAGCCTATCAGTGCATTTTTTTCTGAAGGAGGTCTGCTAAGCAGTCAGAATAGTTACAGGAGTTCTTAGTGTTCATTGCAACAGTTTTCACTTGCGCAGTGTCCTCTCTTAGCTCTTAATGCAAGTGGGGTTGCAGATCTTACAGAGAATATGCAGAGAGTAGTATTACAAACATAACTTCTTGCAATAATTGACATGTAGTAACACAGGTGTGAGTTAGAAAGGTCTGGTTAGAAATTGCTTTACCACTTTAATGAAATTATTGGAACTTGATTTAAAGATTCTTTATGTTACAAGATTCTTTATGTTAAAAAAAAAAAATCTTAATGGCTTGCAGGTGATTAGATTTCTGTGGAGAATGTGTCCATTTTCTTAAATATCTGACTCCATAAATTTAGTAAATTTATATGTATTGTAATTTTAACTCTAAACTTAGAATCTGATACATCGTATGGAATTAAATTTGAAGTTTTGTTTGCTACTTCATGCTATAGAAATCCAACCTTAGCATCAGAACAATTTACAATACTGCAGTTACTGTATACAGTGGGGAAGCTTTTAAAAGGTTTCTGATTCTCGTAAGTTTTCATTTGAATGTGCCAAGTGCTTTTAAAGACAGTGTAACCTCATATCTTACCTGTAAATTACATTGTCTGGGAACTGCTTTATTTAAAGAGTTTTGATGGCCAAATGTACAGACCTTTTCACATGTGTGGAACCTTAGTGTTTGTACACCCAGACCAGGTGTTCTAGAAAACATAGGTTAGACTTAAAGCAAATAGCTAAACTTCCACAACATCATAGCTAAAATAGCTGTAGATGTTACTGCTCTGATTTTTGTGGGTGCTTATCTTTCTGCTTTTAGATGTGCAAGTATGAATCTTAGGAGTTCAAGTTCATTTTTTATAGTTTGACCATAAATCCTCACAGTGAGCTCTCCCTTGCCCTTGTGCTCTCGGTAACTGTATTTCCATTCTCCCTCCCCCTCTTTTTTTTTTTTTTTTTTTGAGGAGGGAGGGTGGTAGAGTAGTGTGGTGGTGTTTAGCTGCCCATTGAGGTGAAAGTACCACGCTCCTTAATGCTTGCTTCAGGAAAGGAGTGCATCTTCCAAAGGAGTGCCTTTTCTACCAGTCAGAGCCTGCAGGGTCACTGCAGGTCTTTGCTGCCTCATCTCCTCCTCTACTACCAGCAGTCCTTGCAAACCTGGTTCCTGGGAAGTGATATTTAATTGCCAAACTTGCAAGAGCTACTGCTGTGATAGTCTGAATCTTCTCAAGTAGTGAGTCCTGCTTATCACAAGGCCTTTCAAGGGCTTAAAGAAATAGAATTCATGCTCAGTTCCTCAGTGTAACTCCTTAGCCCTTTTTTTTTTTTTTTTTACAAGATCCTTCTTACCTGGGATGTAATTCTCTGTTGCAAGAGGCTGATGGTTTCTTTGCTGTATGAAGTTCTACAGCAGCATTTTGCCTGCAGCCTCTCAGATTGAGAAGCTGATGGTAGTGACTTGAGTGAAGAAGGGAGAAATTAAATGCTGATGGGGAAAAAAGATTGAGATAGTTAGCCCCATTTTCATCCTTTCTAATTTTTTTTCTTGTTGAAACATCCACTCCATTAGGCTTACTCGTCTAGTTTTAATTAAATCCTCTGATACAGCTTCCTGTTGGGGAAGCGGGGGGCAGGAGGTTGAAATGAAACTTGTTCTTGAGTGAACAAAAACTTGGCTGATGTGAAGAGTATAGCAAGTTGTTTTCAGGAGAGAACCATCACAGTGAGGATGTTACCAATGATGTACCCTCAGAGACCTGTCTTGAGTAACATTTTCATTATTGACTTTGAACTAATGAACTCAAGCAATATGTAAATAACAGTGGGAAGTGTTCCCACTACAAAAGGACTGTACTATGCTACAGAAACAAAACATTGTGGAGTAGAAAAGTAGAAGCAGCACAAATTCAGTGGTGCAAGAATCTGAGTGATGCATGGAGAGGGACCAGACCAATAAAATCTATAATGGGTATCTCGTTGATTGAAAACAGCTAAGGTGAGGGATCACAAGTGTGTTTCTTGTGTGAGCTGTCTGTGGATTGTTAGCATGGTTATAGCTGGAGGTGGGGGAAGGCTACTGTGCCTTAGGGAAAGCATTTATTGATTTAAAAATATATATGTAATATTTTTTATCTTTATGTATTTTATTTTTTATCTTTCTTTTACAAAGTCTCTTATATACATAAAAGAGACTGTGTAAAAGATAATATTTAGAGGGCCTGAATGGCAGTGTTGATATAAGCCAGAACAACTGTAGGAAAATGCTATTACAGTGCTTGGAGAAAGTGGGAACTCTACCTCCCATATAGACCTCTTTTTAAGACTGTGGTGTGTTTTGGACAGTGAAAATAGAAATGGGACTTGTTTCCCAGAGGCAGAATGAAGTTGTGAGTGGATGTGCTTACTCTGTACTTCTGGGGGGCCGTCATTGGTTCCTCTATGAAAATGCAGGGGGATATAAATCAATAATGGAGAAATAGGCTGACAGTAGAAGTTGTAATGCTTGACTGTGGTAATTACATTTCAAAATTAACTTCTGTTACCAGAGTTAGGGATACCAAGCAAGAGGTTTTGATGGTACTGACCTTTCTGTAACCTGGGGAGAAAGTAATTATTCGAATAAAAAATCCTAGAAAAATTCTAATGTTTGTGCTTGCTATTTTGTTGTCTTCCTGTTGGGCCTTAAGTTGATATGGAGACTCAGTGGCACAGCTACTCTGCACACCTTTTATCCTATGAGAAGGAAACCCACAAGGATATAAGCTACCTTTTCCCAGTACTGAAAGAAGTCATGTTCACAGACTGTCCTGAGTTGGAAGGGCCCCTTAAGTCCAACTCCCCACTCCACACAGCAACACCCAAAATCCAAACCATGTATCTGAGAGCACTGTCGAAATGCTCCTTGAACTCTGGCATGTGGGGTCGTGCCCACTGCCGTGGGCAACCTGTTCCATGCCCAGCGTCCTCTGGTGAAGAGCCTTTCCCTAGCCCCCAGTTGCCCCTCCCCTGATGCAGACCCATGCTGTTCCCTCGGGCCCTGTCGCTGTCACAGCACTGCCCCTCTGCTCCCTGTGAGGAGCTGCAGCCACCATGAGGCCTCCCCTCAGCTTCTCTGCTGTGCGCTGAGCAAACCCAGGGGCCTTAATCATTCATCACACACCTTGTCCTCTAGACTCTTCACTATCTTCATAACCCTCCTTTGCACTCTCTCTAATAGTTTGTCCTTCCTTTATTGAGGTGCCTAAAACTGCACACAGTGCTTGTGGTGATGGTGCACCAACACAGAGATCATGCTACATTCTGCCAGTCAAACACGAAACTCAGACATTTCCACCAGTTGTCAAACCTACACTAGTGTGGCCCACAGCCACAATTTAGGTTCACAAGTATAACATTTGCAGGAGGAATGAGTATGGCTAGTAAACAAATATTTGTCATATTTTACTATGATTGCACCATTTTCCTGTACTAATTCTGAATTCTAGTGGCACAGCCATTTTCACTTGGAAATACAAGTTCCGCTGTTTGTTGAAAATGTTAGCAGCTTTGGTGCTCCTGGCTCACATATGCCCCGTGGCCTGATTTAAGGCACCCAGTTGTCTTAAATGTTACAATCCTGGTATAGCAGGGCTACTCCCACAGTTTGTACCATACCAAACAGAGCAGTTAAAAGGCACATTATTAGCTCTCTGCATCTCTTGGTCTGCCTTACTGTGGGCTGTGCTTCAAAAAACTGCTTAACTAAATGTCAGGACTGCTGCCAAATTCCAGCATGAGGAAACTGAAACATTCTCCACAGGCACATTGAGCAGACTGTTGATGAGAAACCTGATGCGTCCTGGGGATTGCGCTCTCCAGAGGATGCTCTTCCACTTCAGAGACTGGAAAGAGATGAGCAGATAAGTTCTTCTGCAGCACTGACAAGTTCTCAGTGAGCTGAATCTCTTCCTCCTGTCTGTGCAGGAAGAGCAGTAAGTAGCTATTTGCAAGAATGCAATTCAGTTGTCTGTCAGTTGCAAATACTTCTGCAGTTTTTTTTAATTTTTTTTTATAATGCTGCCACAGCAGCCTGTCTAGTTCAGTGCACTGTATCAGTGCAGACTTGTTAAATGAGGAGAGTGACATGACCACCTACTTCATCCCTTGATTTTTACAGCTTTTTTTAAAAGGAATAAATCATTATGGAAGATAATGTGTATCATGACCTTGCATTCCTTTGTAGGGATCCTGTTATATGTCACTTGGTAGTTTGTTTTACGCCCTGTGGTGGATACTTGATCAACTCACAGAGACGTTTTAATTCTCTACTGTTCTCTTCAGCAAAAATGAGATTAACTGCTTGCCCTTATCAGCAAAAGTAGAAAGCTTTTCTTGAGTTCTTCCAGAATTGAAACATTGGTTGAGTTAGTTGCTCCTACTGGGATAAACTTCCACTCCTCCAGAGCCTATTGCCATGAATGTATCAGGTATAGAAAGATAAGCAAACAAATGCTGTTTAATACTGGGTGACTTGTGAGACATTCACTTGCCTACTGGCAGGCTGGCAGACTTCTCAAGTTGAGAAGGGTTTCAGCAGAGAGACTCAGTGCTACCTTGTTTGCAGATATTGCAGAAGCTTGAAGGGCATCTTGAGAGAGTGACTGTAGTCTGTGAGCGTCAGTAGGGAATGTGTGGCAATGAAGGCTGAGAAGGAAAAGCCATTTGAATGGTGAGCTTCAGGAGATCAACAGGAAAGGTGGTATAGTAAACCATGAATGGGTCTGAATCAAAGAGTACCTCTTTCTGGAATACTTTTCATTGTGCTTAAAGTGAACAGTGCACCTTGAGTTGTTTGTTATACGTGTTGTGAAACAAGAATGTCTGTTTTAGAAAAGGAGGCTGCCAGAATGCTTAAGAAAGGTTATAATGCACTATTGCAAGCCAGTGGAGAGGTGTAAGGAATGCTTTGGCTGCAATTTATCTCTCTGCATGTTTTGCATAGTAAAAGGTCATTCTGGTGACAGATGAAGTTTTGCATAATGGATTCCTTAAAGTTTCCTTTTAAAACAAGAATTTGTTAGTAGTGGTTATATTTCTTTCAGGTAAGAAACCAAGGCTTGATGGTAGGTAGTCCTTTCTGAGAGAGGTGTGCTTTTCTTCAGAGTCTAACATGATAACTGTGCCAGAAAGGCATCTGCTGTCTGGCATTGTCAGCCAGAACTGTGAGACGGATTGACCTTTACGTCTGGCCTGGTCCAGTAGATGCATGCTCAATATCCATCTCTTCCTGTATGTGCCAAAAATACTTTGGTGAAGGATTTCAATAGTAGTGTGTTTTTAAATACTTTAGATATTAGACTGTGAATGTATGTGGTCACTTGCGAATGGACTTACCAAAAATGTTTGTACCACTAATAGATGCTGGTCTCTGCAGCTTCACATTTTATGGTAATGCTTTTTGAAGCTGGATTTCAGTGCTGTGCTTCAAACTTGACTGTTTTTTCACTTTAACTAAAAGTGCAGCGTATTACAAAGGAAAAGGTCACCGCAGTTTAAGAAGCAGCTAGTGAGAAAGTGAGGTAATGTTTACAGTTGTTGCATTGTATGACACCCTTTTTTGAATTGGTCTTAAAAATGGAAACACCGTTAGGTTTCTCTTTGATTGTATGCATTTGCATGTACGTATTCATGTGTAAAGTTCTTTAAATTTCCAGGTCAGCGTGGATCAAATAGCATTTACTCTTTGGTTTAAGTATGAATTATTAGATGTGCCTTGCTGATCTCTTGTACTATACCTACTGAAAAGGTTGCAGAAGGAATCTTTTTCTACAGTGATTGTAGGATCCTATTCTAGAATGTTTTTCTAGAAATGTTCCATCTAAAAGCATAATTATTTTCAGCTACTTTCTTACAGTGACCTCCTTTTGGTAGATTTTGATTTATTTCAGAGGTATAGTGTGATGGTTTTGTTAGTACAAGCATCTGTTCCACGTTGTTGCAAGCAGATTTTTTTAGAAAGCATTCCTTATACGATCTTACCTGTGCTACCAAACACTTTGCACGTATTCCTACTTGTTTTCTAACATAGGCATAAGTTTCACTGTATATACTTTGGCTATGACAGACAATGGAAAAACAGCTGTGATGATTTTAAGTGTTCTTTTAGGTCCTCTGGTTGTATATTTAAGATGAGCATGCTGTTATCGGTTCCAGTGGAGAAAATGGCCTGTTTTGTTTAAATGCTATTGGAGTTGGCTTGAGTTAACGTAGCAGATATTTTGCACTGAGGCATGTACCATGCAGGAACGTGATCTGCTCTATTTCTGCTGCAAGCACTGCTTGCCATCAGCACAGGTGAGGTAATGGCAGAAGGCAGTGTGATCAAAATGTGGACTGCTGCTGCCCTGTTACGTGATCAGGGTGTACTCAGCTCCCTGGACAGAATTGGTGAGCATGACCTGGTGTAGGGCTGTGGTGGACTTGCTGCAGCTGTAGGGCTTGTACCTATGTTTAGAAAAGGATTACCTTCAGATTTCCTTTAATGAAGGCACTACCGAAGGAAACGCTTAGATAATGTTGAAGTGAGAATTTCCTGCTTCAGTATTAGCCTTGGTATCTAGTCAGCTTTAGTAAATGTGAACTTGTGTTTCAGTATTAATATATATCCAACTGACAATGATTCCATCGTACATGAGATTATTTTTGCATTTCAGTTCAGTTATGCTTTGCGTTACATACTAATCAACCGGTTGGAGTATCTCAAAACTTTCTGAAGGTCCTTTCTCTGTTGAATTGCTGGATTAGTTCTTAGACTTTTCACCAAATACGGTGCTGGGTAACACGGTAGAGAACAAGGTAAATCAACAAAATTTGTAATTAAGTTGGACAAGAACTATGACTCGTTGTCACTGTGCAGGTGGTTTTTGAAGACTAACCTTTAAGAGAAATAAGGCAGGTTCTTATTAGCATGTTACGCGACATTTCTCAAACTGTAATTTTATAGTGGCATTTAGTTAAAACATACATTAGAAAAAATCATACGAGCTGTTAGCAGCTCTCCTAAGTGTAGTTAGCAAAGGATAAGCTGTCCTTTTAAAAGGATGCTGTGGAAATGAACACTGGAGCAAGCTTCCTGCACCTGTGTCTCTTTCACGTCAGCTGTTTTGGTCTGATGTGCAGTCATAGGCAAACTAAGTCCGAGAGATGCAGGTGTTTCCCTCTGGCTCATGTAAACTATATGCTTCCCTGGAAATTAAGCACAGCTTGCTATTACCTACAACTGCAAGAATAGATGCTTACTAATTCAAGAAGTGCTTAGGTATAGAAGGTGCCAAATGGCACTAGACAAGATTTTTCAAAAAGGAGGGAGTGAGAGGTAATGAACAACTGTTGTTAATTCCCATGATATAACTGCTCTGTGCTCTGCTTTTACATGTGAAAATCCCAACTTGTTCTGTCTGCTAGCAAAAACTTGAAATTCACAGCCATGTTAGTAAACATAGTTGCTAGAAATCATCAAACAAGTTGGAGCAAAGGCAGGAAGATGCACAATAAATTCTGAATGGCTAAATTGTCAGGTGTTTCTACTCCACACTTCTGTTGTTGCCTCAAGAGTGTTTCTTGTCAGTCATATTGCAGTCAAAGAGCAGTCATGTTGAACTCTATTGGGAGTGATTTGCCAACGATGAATCCTTTCAGCAGAATAGAGCTAGCCAGAGACACTGAAAGAACTGGAAAGAGTTGAGTTGTATTTTCTTGGATGATTGGTCAGGACTGCCATTAAAGCTGTTGTGGACTCAGCTTCATTTCATTTGGTTCATCATGTCACAGCTTTCAAAGTCGCTAGGAACATGGTGTTAACCTTTCAGTAGAACCACTTGGGCTATCTCCCTTCATTGCACTGCGTAGCTGATTTCAGGATGATGCGAAAACCACTGAACTGAGTAATTGAGTGGAAGATCATGCAAGGGAAGAACCAGAAGGAGCTTGCAGGTAATGTGTTTGGGCTTTAGCCTGTGACCACAGAGCCCGGTCTGTGCTTCCCATTAGCTTCAGACCACTTAACATCCCCATTTGGATTTCTTGTTTCATTCCCATGTTATGAACCCTTTTTATTTCTTTTCACAACATTTTTTTTTTTTTTTTGAAATAATGAACTGTTTCTTCTGTACTGATTACTGTTTGATTGCCATAGGCAGTTGGTTGTGCCACTTAATGTGCTCTGTATGCAGTTTTAACAATTTCCTCAAGTTATTACGAAGCTTAACAATGTTTTTTTTTTTTTTTTTTTTTGCTGAATCACTGGAGAGACTATTTTTCATATTTATCTTTGCTGAGACTTTTGTTAGTTTTTACTACTGCTGCTTAATTAAAACATGTTAAAGTGGGATAAAGAAGCAGAGATGATTTACTGAGGTTATGCTGAGTGTTTCAGGGTGCGTGCTTGCCAATATAATAAGTGTAGTGAAGATGTGGTGTCAAATGATGGTCCCCCCTTCTTTGCTGATGAGTTGGGTCAGAGGAAGTAATGTGGTGTTAATAAAAGAGCAGAGCAGGAATCGGCACAGTGCAAGGTGAGGCTGCCAGGAGCTGGAGCTTGGTTCCGTGCCTCAGCTGGGGCTGCCATGGGGGCCTGGGCAGGTGGGAGGAGGCCCTAAGGGTGAGCAGGGGCAGGCAGGGCTGACAGCACTGTCAGGGCCACGAGGGCAGTGTCTGCATCCTGGTATGCTTTGTGGTTTCCAGAAATCATCCAGTCAAGAACATCCTGATCGGGAGATGGGCTGGACTATCCTGTGCAATAGTCACTAACACGCCTGCTGTCTATAAATTTGGCTAATGCCTTTGGCTTCCAGTGTCCTGAGCCAATTCATTCTATGCCTTTCCAAAACCCTCACAAGACTTTACGGACTCAATCTACTTTACATAATCTCTCCTTAAGTTTAAGACAAAAACAGAAGACTTTAGGCTGGTCCAGGTAGAATGGTGTGAGCTGTTTGGGCTGCACCAAGCCAAGGTTAAGTGGTTGCTGTCCTTAGCCTTCTTCCAGCTGCTTATCTTGGCTCAGGCTGTGAGGGGCTGTCGTGTTGTTTCTGTTCATTTAACTTCTGCTGCAGAAGTACCATAATTTCACTCTTTTTTTTCTCTCTAATGAGGTGCTAATACTGAACACTACTGAAGGAGTGTGGTTTTTTAAGCTTTCTTCCTAGGAACGGAATTATTTCATGTCTGTATTTTCAGAAAGGACCGAAGAATGCCTTTTCACAGCAATACTAGATTAAAAAAAAAATACTTCTGAAAGTAGTATTGTTCTGAAATTCTTATGAAATTACTTAGCTTAATCTGAGCTTCGTGTATGTATTTCAGAAGAGATTTTCTTATGTTCAAACTGTAGCCAAACAATCCTCATGTCAGCAGTGCGCATACTGCTACCTAGTAAGAATGGAAAAATTATCAGTGAACAAAACTGAAGTACTTATTAATCAACAGGCTACATGCTAGCTACCTTCATTTTTGTATTAATGTGTCCTTCTCCTGCTTGGAAGGCCTGTCTGGGTTATAAATAACAGCGCCCTGCTGAAGGTTATAGTGCAGGCTATAAACTGTCCTTTGTCTTTTTGTTGCTAGTCTGTTGGGATAACTTGCAGTAAACTGTCCTTAAAATAGATGAGGAAATTATAATATCTCGTGGCTGACACATTTACAGTTAACTCTTGAGAGTTTCCTTGCCATACTGTTTTCTCTGAAAAAGTTTATGTAGAAAACAGATGAAATAATGATTATGCTGCAGAGGAAAAAGAATTGCTGAATTTGCCCTGAAACTCTGTAATTTCGATGGGGAATTGCTGCTCTGTTTTGTTTTGTACAATCCTCTGTTCCCAAGTCTTAGTATTCAGGCAGCAACTGCAGCACCAAATTGTGCTGCCATGTTCACTTTGTATAGAGTGAAGACTAGAAGATGATGATTAAGGCAGTTGAAACTGAAGTTTTCAACAGAAGTAATGCAGTTACTTCCATTGTAATGGAATAATCTGTTATGATTCAGTTTTGCATTACTGAGAGTTGCAAACTGTATCTTATAGACTTGAAACTGATGTTGGATACTTTGTCAAGTGGAAACGTGCGTGTATATATATATAAATAAATTAGACATTATTATTTTTATTTTTTAAATCTTGTTTGCTAACATTGCCAGATGCCCTGTGGTTAGTGCGTAGTTAGAGGTTCTTTAGGTTTCTTTCTCCTTTTTATCTACATTCTGCAAATTTCAGTTGATTGTCAAGTGTAGAGCCTTAAAGTTTGATTTGATTTGCCATTGTAAACATTGCATTTCTCTTACTCTTACATGTTCATTGAGCTATGCAGATGAGTTGGTTTCTGACTGTAAAAGTGGCTTGTAACTTTCATAGACTTGTGTAGGGAAAAATGTAGACATTTCTTAAGAGTGCAGGTCACATACTTTTGATTGCTTTTGAAATACCACTTTGTATTACTATAGATTTTTCACAAATGATCTTTTTAGTTTTCATAATCTCCTAAATTTTGAAGTCTTCCTTTACTTGCATCCTTAATTCTACCGCTTCCCCTTCCCACTCTCCCCTTCCCTATGTCCGTCAGTGAAGAAAAGCTGGAAGTGACTGTGCTTATCTAAAGGAGTAAGGTGATCCTTGTCTGCTCCTCCTTTGCTGTCTGATTCTTTTGTTCTTCACTTAAAAAA
>JACDJE010000122.1:908507-949691 GCA_016647715.1 Pavo muticus
AAAAAAAAAAAAAAAAAAAAAAAAAAAAAAAAAAGTGGATTTGGGTTTTAATGTTGTATTGTGATGTGAAAGCTGTTGTTGTGTTGTGTTGTGTTGTTGTGTTGTGTATCACTTTTCACAGTGTTTGTTGGTGCCTGAATACATCATGCTGTCTTGATGAAAGGCATTTCACTTCATCTCCTTACTTTCTATTCTGACTTAATCAGCTGTCAACATTCAAACTAGAAATCTGGGGACTATTGTGAAGTTGGTTATTTTGGTGTTACTATGTGTGCTCTATGCCAAAAGACCCTTTTTGCCATCACTGCTGCAGCAGCTGCCTTCAGCTGTTGAGTTCTTTTTGCTTCCACAGTATCTGATTTAGCAATCACGAAGGAAGAACCTTTATAGGTTCCTGATTAAGATTAAAAGAGGAAAATGAATTTTTTTTCAGATCAGCAATATATGCTATACCTTATTGTGCCAATTTAGTATTGGACCAGGAAAGCAAAATACAAAGCAAAACCTTGTGAATATTTTTAGCATGGTACCCATATTTTGCTAGATTTGAGCTGACAGTATCACAAACTGTGGGAATTACGGTATCATGAGATAAGTTCTGGAAACCTTTTACCTACTTGATTTAAGTACAAACAGGAACCATTTTGGTGAAAAGCCTTCAGTCAGACTTGTCAGATGTCTGACCAGATGCCTTTATGCTCTGTGGTGCTGCTATGCTTGTTTTGTAAGTGGAACCATTTGCTTTCACTTGTCAACCTTTCCTGAGTGGTGGTCTGCAAACTAAGCATTAAAGAAGTGAATCTGCAATTGAGGCCAGCAACAGGGACAGTGGAAAGCTTAGCAGGTTAAGGAAAGGTTTGGCAAAGTTAACAACCGGCAACGTGTTACGAGATTTCAGTGGAGGAGAGGTCAGCTGTTGCAAAGCATGGAATAGCTGGGCAGTGGGTTGGGATTGTGGCTTGTTTTGAATTGTTGAATCTTCTTCATGGAGGAGCAAATAGAGTTGTGCAGCCGGACTGACCAAGTAGCTCTGCTTCCAGATGTTCTTTTGTGTGAAGAGATGAGATATGACTGGGGACCGCTGTATTTGGGGAAATGGTCTGCAAAATTGCTTCTTTAGGTGTTGATTAAAGATCCATCTGTTAGACTGATAATGCCCTATGTCAGCTCTAAGCAGAATAGCAGGGCTTTGATGCCAGAGCATTCACAACTGCTTCTGACTAAGAACACAGTGTGTCTGTTCATGTAGCAGCTATGGGCACCTAGTGTATCAGTGCGTATGTTAGATGCAGTTCTAGTAAGTGGATGGAAGTGATCATTGAGAATATTGAAGCTGTTGTGCTTTAAGAGAAATGAGCAGTAAGATTCATAGTAGAATTTAACGCGACCTTTTGTATTGAAGTGTAGGATGTAGTTGTTCATGAAGAATCTAAATGCAGGTTTTAAATGATGATAATATTATTGTGGAAGACAACCATGTATTCAGTGTTTTCAGTTTTAGACTTCTGAATGTTATGTTACTGTAATTTAGACCTGTACCAAATACCTGGTATGTTCTATTGCAGCAGTCAGTTCTGCAGCCACTTAGTCTGTGCTGGAGCTCATCTTTTCTGGTTGCCTTCACTCACTGGCATGTTTCTTATGGTAATGTGCAAACAGAGTCCACCAACTCATGTCTGGCATTGAACTGAACAGCTCTTGCTTTTTGTGAATTATGAAGGATCTGAATTTCATTGAAATTTTGGGGGATGAACAACTCAAAAGCAATCAAATGAGTGGAGATCTGGCATGAAGTGACTTTCTCAAAGATACTGCAATGGGGAAAAAAAAAATCTTCCAACTCAGTCATGTTAAATCAGTGAAAGATATTGATCAATAGCTAATTTGGCCTGTTAGTTGGATGATCAGTGAAGTTAAGGTAAGTTAGTGCTTGGGAGGTGTGTACTAAGGTAGCATTTTTAACTGAACTTTAGAACAATGTATCATGAGTAAGATCTTTAGAAGATGTTGGCAATTGGAATACAAAATATAATAAAAAGGTCTACATTGAATAAATGGAAAAGTTCCTACCAATCACTGAACTTTGTAAGAAAGAAGAAAGCTTTATTTTCCTTTTTCTCTAGCTGAGCAGAAGGCAATGGAGTAGGACTGGCTTTTGGAGTATCCTCATCTAATCTGTTGTAGTAAAAGGTTGTGTTTTAGGACTTAGTAAAGGAATGGTGGTCCTCATAAGTAATAAAAAGAGGATGCTACAGATTTCTCATCTTGTTTTCTCACTGAGTTCACACAAGAAACTTGCATTCCTTCCTTCTCAGGCAGCATTACTTAAATAATATCTGCTTCCTGGACTAAATTGATTATGGCCTTTTCCCAGTGCCTGAGAAGTAAAGCTTAATACGTCTAATGGGTGACAAGTGTGGCTACAAATTAGTGTTGTCTTCTGTCATGCAGGCTTCTGTAACTTGGAGGGGAAGCCTGATATCAGAGGAGTTTGACGCACACGCTGGAGGTGTTGGCCAGCAGGTGTGGTTAAAGAGCCTGTGGCATGTGTTTCTGTCTCTTGGTGGGTAATCTGTTGGTTGATTTGGCGTTGTTGCTTTTGTGCCACTGTGTTAGAACCCCTGTCAGGTTTCATTCACTTACTGTGATTTTCTCATGACAGCTTTTTATTTGAAAAGATGCCCTAATCTCTGAAGAACAGTGTTATGCTACAATATGTCAAGTTTTCCTATGGCATGGTTGAAATTAGCAGTCGTAGAATTGACATGGTGTATTACAGACCCCGAGAGAAGTGCTGCAGAAGAATCTTGTCTCAGATGAGTTTGGGTGAAGAATATATGAGACCTGAGAATGCATGCCACTTGCTGCCAGCACTCTGCCCAGTGCAGTTAGGTTACCACTGGCCGTCTTTGCTACAGGGGCACATTGCTGGCTCAGGCCTGACATCTGCCTGGACTCCTGAACTAGCAAGCTACTCGGCCCCCAGCATACACTGGTGCAATTTGTTTCTCACTATCCAAATCTGTTTTAATTAGCAATATGTTAAATTAAATTTCCTCAAGGCAAGTCTGTTTTGCCTGTGGTAGTAATTATTTGCCCTGTCTTTCATCTCAGCCCATGAGCTTGGGATGTAGAATGGGTTGGATTGGAAGGGACCTTAGAAAATTCATCTAGTTCCAACTACCTTGCTATAGGCAGGGATATGTCTCAGTAGGCCAGGTTGCTCAAAGCTCCACCCAGCCTGGCCTTGAACACTTCCACAGTGGGTCAGCCACAGCTTCTCCGGGCAGCCTGTTCCGCTGCCTCACCATCTTCATAGTAAAGAATTTCTTCTTAACTCCTACTTATTTAAAAGTACATTATTATATATTCAGGTTTTCTTTAAAATCTAAAAACTAATTATAAAGTGGTAACTGCAATTAGGGAAACAGTGGCTTTTAGTATCTGTCTTAACCCTACAGTACTGGCTTTCTACATCACTTTTAATGTTTACAAGTATTGTACAAGTATCACTAGTTCTGTTTTATCATTTTATGGAAAACTGAAAAGGCAATGAAGTCTCCTTCTATGGAAATATTCAAGACCCATCTGGACACCTACCTGTGCAATCTATTGTAGGGTACCTGCTTTAGCAGGGGAGTTAAACTCAATGATCTTTTGAGGTCCCTTCCAATCCCTGCTATTATGTGATAAAACTACCTGGGGGGAGGGAGGGGGAAGATCCCCAAACCTGAATATCTTTGCTCACAGAACAAAACACAGTACAGTGCATCATTAAGCAAAGTATGTATAACCACATTTGTGAACGCTGTTGATATGACTAGGGGGAACAATTGGGTGGGCATCTGGCAGTTAATAAGGCCAGTTTTGGTTCACCACAGAATTGAACAACTGTTTCAGTTGAAATGTTACAATGTTACATGTTACAGACCCAGTGCAGCATACACGTGGAACCAGAACAATATTTTGTAGTTGTGCTGTTTTTTCACATCAGAAGGCATATAAATATGAAAAATCTGTTTTTCAAATTGCCAAATTTACTGGATTTTCATGTGAGTAGAAGTCAAAGAGTGGTGATATTCTCTGCTCACAATTCCTACTGCTCATCTCCATGCACTTTGCAAGCCTCCATTCAACAACCTCTTACGTATCCAATCTACTGTTTACTGTTGAGAACAGTATCTGCTGGTAGCATTTTGTTCACTTGGTCAAATATCCTTCTGAAGTTTCTTATACAGAAGATATCCTGAAACAGACAATAGGGGAAAGGATACAAAATACTAATAAAATGCAAGTTGTTCTTGACAGCAAGCCTGACAACTAGTAGTTTAGGGATTCTCCAACACAAAAGTGATTCTTAAAAAGCACTGAAAATTATGAAAGACTAGGACGATGCTTATCACCAATAGAGAACAGTAAAGTATTGAGATACAGCTTCTTACTGCTGCTTTCTTTTTTTATTAGACTCTTATTTGCAACAAGATTCAACAAACTACTTGCAAGGCAAAGTTGTGATACCAAGCACGATAGGAGTTGGCTTAACTCTGATATAAATACTGTTGAGTTTCTGTAGCCATTAAGACAATGACTTATTCACTATGCTGTAAAATGCTTTGAAAAATTACATAAAAATGCACATGTGGTATTGAGGGTTTTTTTTTTCAGAACTGTTTAGCAGAGTGATATTTATTGCCAGGAAGGCAAGTCTCTTCAAAAAGACTAGGTTAAAATGAAAAGCGTGGGTAAGATTGTTTGTATATGCACAATTAACTAGCTCTACCAGATTCTACTTCCTGTGTGTTGATGGAAGCCTGCTTGATTTGCAGTTGTAGCACCCTTAACACCCATCTTGCTGCCTAATCACGTACTGTGATTTCAGAATGTCTGGAGACTTTATTAAATGAAATCTTCAAGCGGACTCACCTCCCACTACTTGCTGGCAATGCTTTGCCTAGTGCAGCCAGGACACCGCTGGCCTTTGCCACAAAGGCTTGTTGCTAGCCCATGTTCAGCCCAGTGTCTACCTGGACCCCCAGGTCTCTTTCTGTGTAGATGGTTTCTCAGCATGTTCAGGTGCAGGGGTTATTCCTCCCCACATGCAGGACTTGGCGTTTCCTTTTGCTGAACTAATTTCCTGAGGTTCTTGCCAGCACGTTTCTCAGCCTGTTAAGATCCCTTAGAATGGCAGTGATGTCGTAGTGCAAGAACCACACGTCTTCATTTTGTGCCATCTGTGAAATTCCTGAGTATGTACTTTTTCTCTTCATCAAACTTGCATGTAGAATGCTTGATTGCTCTTATGGGTTATTTCTTGCACATGTACGTGAGCAGCTAAAGCTAGGCAATTTCACATTACAAGAATAGATGTAGTGTCTGCTAATCTGTTTAAAACACTTGCTGAAAATTTACCAGAAAGTGTCTCCTGCTTCTCTTCCCTGCCCAAATGGAGTGTTTCAATGTAGACAGAGGAAAGGCTTGTTCTGGGGCTGTATATGGTAAGAGAAGACTAAAACAGTAATAAAATACTAAAAGTGTATTTGTAGGAAGAATTGTTATCCAATGCAAGCAGTAACAAGAATGTTTTTCTTAATTTCCAGTTTTGACTTCTCACAAGGAGTTAAAGTATTTTGATATTCAAGTGGTAGGGAAATACCTTGACTTATATCTGGTGTTTCACAGTTGCTACAGAGGTGTGCTCTGTAAATAATCTGTTGCTATTGGACGTACTGGCACTCAGCTCCCTGTGGTGGCATTTGGTTTGATTTCTATCAGTCTGTTAAGGAGCGCTGGTACTCCTTGGATGCTTTCCTGCTTTTGCAGCTGCAATTGGTAGTGGAAGCACTCTCAAAAACACTATCTCATCATTCGTATCAGCTACTGCAGGCTTTCCAAGTTCTCTGGTCTCTTCCTGGGAACTAGCATTTCACACTTAACCTTCTCTTTTCTCATTTGGATTTCTTCTACCGCAACCGTAGTTGCCTGAGCCCAAAGCTATTTTGGGGCAGTCATTTCTAGAAAGACCGCAGTCCATTACTTCAACTCGTGCCACAGCTTGCGAGCAATGGAAGTGATATTCTAAGGGCACTGCTTCTTGAATGTGCTTTAAAGGAATGTAAAAAGCAGTCAGTGAATCACTGAAGGTGCACTTTTTTCTCTTTACCCCACCCAAATACTGACCCTAGCCATTTATTTTTTCACTTCCTTCTGGCCTTTTTAATATCCTTTCGCTCCACAGTCATCTCTCAAATCCAAACATGTTAACTTAAGCAACTTTATGCAGAGAACGATTCTCTAGGGTTGGCTGACGGATTAAGTGGCAGTACCTTGGTTGTGAAGCGACCTACGTTTGCACATTCTCCAGTCGTTTCACATTAAAACTTAAATCCGTGTTCTGTTGTGGCACCTTTAAAAAGCAGACCTCCTCCTTACATCTAAATGTTATGAAAACCAGGCATACTGTAACCCAGAACCCCAAGGAATGCTTGATTGAAATAACAGATCAGAAAAGTCTCTTGCTAACATTCCTGTGATTATAGGTTTACTCAAGTGACAGAAACATGGTGTCAGCTAGCTTTCTGCATGCAGTGTAATTTTGGTTCAAAAGCTAACATAATTCTTAAAGGCTTTACCAACGCAGTGTTGGGGGGATAGGTAATTTCTAAAGGTGTAACAGCATTCGTTACCTCTCTACGTGTATCTCATATGTTGCTTATAGTGGGATTGGTCTGGCTCGTGCTGGGGGAGCAGAGTGTATCCCTGTTAGTAGTTACTGACATCGAGCAGAATGGGTGGAGAGAATGAGAAATGAATAATTCTAATATCCTCACAGGTGAACGAAAAGACTCGTGTTAGCCTCATCTGTTCTTCCGCAGCACCCGTCTGAGTTAACAAAAACAAAACAGAAGAAAGTTGAAGAATAGCTACCATGAAAGTACTGGTTTCAAAATTTTATTGTTTCAAGCAGTAGGTGTGATGTAGGAGGAAACAGCAGTGACCTTGCTTTCATTTTCAGGTGATCAAATGACTTGAATGCATCACGTGAGCACATAAATCTAAACTTAGTTAACACATCTGGAACTTAATCAGTGCTGATAAGGGTCAGTGTCCATTTCTGCTGATCTGTTTTAGAGGTACTTGAATTAGAAAACCGGTTAAGAAAGTTCTCTTAATGACATTAATCACATTTTTTCCACTTAAGATGAAACCCCTGTGACACTGGAGCCTGTTTGCAGCTGCAGTACACATAAAGATGCACATACTGTAAGCTATCATGCAGTTAGCTTCCACCCTAATGAGTCCAAGATGAACATCAGCTGTTTTAAAATCAGTTTAAAGCTTTCTGGAACTTTTCCAGGTTTTGATACGGAGGGCCTTTCTTCTTTGCTGTTGATACTTGTTTTTGTTCTTCCTCACCCTCTCTACCTCTTTCTCCCTTTGCAGGCAAAGGCAGCTCAAGCATCTCATCCGACGTGAGTTCAAGTACAGATCACACGCCCACCAAAGCCCAGAAGAATGCAGCTACCAGTGAAGGTAGGCATCTGGTATTCATTACTCAGGTCGGGCCCCCCAGCATAATCCTAGCTATTTTCAGAAAAGAAACCTCTCCTCCTCCTTGTTCCTTCTGTGTACAGTGCTATTAGCATACTAGAAATTAAAAAACAGTTTTTCTTCCTGTGTGGAGTTTCTGCTTCTGCCTGCCATATTTTCTGGCTTACGCTTGTGACAAAGGATTTAAGGTACCTCTGCAGAATAAAAGTGTGGAGAGTTTTGAATAATGTTGCATGTTACTACTTCAGCAAAAACTTTTTATACTTAAGATTAGATGTGATCTGATTTTGAACTTATTTCTGAAGAATATACTTGATGGAAGCTTGTTTTGGCAAAAACTCAGCCTCTTATTTTCATATTAAGAGCATTGTGAAATGTGAGTTGTTTCTACTGAGTTTTCAGAAGTGTGTCTATAGATACGAAGAGCTGACAGGATTTAATTAGATTGATGCATCTCATCTGCAGTTACTAGACTACCACCTGGGAGTAGATTTTTGATGTCTAGGAGAAGGAGAGGTTTGGTATGTCAGTAGTAACATAACATTGCACTGACTGGCTCACGAACAGAGAAATGCTGATCCTTTCCTGCTGCCTTACTGCATGTGAGTAGGTGTGCTTTGCTAAATGGAAGTACGTTGGCCCTAGTTTTTACTAGGGTGTCTTCAGAGGCTGAGAGGAAATCGTTAAATCTGTATGTAGTTTAGTGATGTAAGCTGAAAGCATTTTTTTTTAATGATACATTTATAGACCTTAACTAGAATTTCTACTTAGTCAAAATACATCAGTTGTACTTGGTAATTATCAAACAATAAATTTGACTTCTTTCACTTCTGCCACTACAAATTAAGTTATAAGCTCTGGTTGCTTTCAGTCTGGCTTTGTTTCTTATTGTTAGAAGAAACCATAGGGTTTGAATTGTTCTCGTTTGGCAAGTCTAGCTATGACTGTAGAATCTGAACAGTAAAAGGAGTTCATGTAAGTAATAAATGACCATATAAATCATGAGAGTTTATTGTTAGGCATGCACAATCCCCTATCAAGAATGAAGATCTGGCACCTGTGAATCATATGAGATTCTGGTTCAGAACCTCTGCTTTTTAGTCTGAACAATAAATTTAACAATAAATGAATATACAGTTAATAAAGTTAAGTTGAATAGTAGACTTCATGTTTCTCTAAGCTTTAGGTCGGCAAGTTTTGAGGTACATGAAGGAGATGAATTGCCAAAATGCCAAGTAAATTTAGGAAATGTATAAAAGCATTTTAACTTTTCTGTATGACAGCCAAGAAAAAAAGCACAAAGGAGTAGTGGAAACTCTGAAGTCAGTCCTTAACAATTGCTTTAAATTTCTGTTTTACTTCAATCAGTAAAACATGTCTTTTCCCCTTATTTTCAAATCAGATAATGCAAAATAATTCTTTATTAATCTATGAGATTTATGTTGTTAATCTAGCCTATTGTAGAGCCAGTGAATACCAGTGTAGATAATGAAATCTTTACCACAGTTTTGCAGCTGTTTAGCTCATTAGTAAGGGAGGTTTAAATACAGGCCAGCAGATGCTGTAGTAAAGATGTTTTCTGAGCTCTTGTGCAGATACAGAGTTCACAACAGTAGAGTTGTTATGTTTTCCACTCTTGGAGACAATTTCAGATATGAGCCTACACCTCCTACAGAAGGGTGAAAATAGGAAGGTGAGTAGGTGACATTTATTTTAATAGCAGCAGTGGTAGTCCATCCCTCTATCTGTGCTGCTGTTGCTTTGCTACCACGTTTTTCTGCTGAGCAGTTAATGTGGATCAATTAAATATGAGTTGCATTAATATGGATTGCTGTATAATCTGTCAGATACTTTAAAGGACATAACCAGGGAGTGCGAGAGTTTTATGAAGGCAAGTGAGAGCAGAGAAGTGGAAATGGTTTTGAAGGGGAATAAAAAACCCCACAGGGTCCTGTACAAGCCAGTGCTGTTACTGGAAGGCGTGTTTTCAAACCAGTTTGTCTGTGGGTTTTTGTTCGTTTGTTTTGTTCTTAACTAATGATGCCTCTTTCCCCCATGTATAGTAGACTTGCCTTGTAGGAGGATTCAAATGAAGAGAAGGAATCATATGTTCTGCAAGATGAGAAGAGTTCTGCACTTAAAGGACTGAATGCTTTTATACAGTTCAGTTACAGAGTAGCGTCTAGGGACCAGCTAAGAACAAGAGCTTGATTGTGTTAGGCACTGTACAAGCAGTTGCGCTTATGTCTTTTCATTGGGGTGTTTAAATAACTTTTTATAACTGTTTAGTTAAATTTACCTTTATAGTACTCTATCCTCTAGTGTTTGCTTGTCGTGATACGGTAGTACCTGCCCACCCCAGAGACTGCTAAGTGTATCTTGCTCTTCAGCACAAGGCTGAAGCTGGGGCAAGCACTCGAATTCTGTCCTTTGCTTTAACTCCGTATTGTGAATTCATAGCACTGCATGCTGTCTTGTGAATGAGTCATGGTGAGTAGTGAGATGTGTATGTCCTAGGTCTGGAGTAGAAAGGGGTATGAAAGGTTTCTGGTGAACTTTTGCTCACCTTCATTGACATGGGAAATAACTCTTAAAAAAAAAAAAAAAAAAAAAAAAAGTTACAGACAGTTTCTTTGCGTCCCTTGAATTTCTAGTGGTGGCTGAATGCTTGGGTGCCCAGCTCTGTGAATAGCGTAGAATTTTTATGCAAGGCTGAAGGCCTTTCTTGTCTCCTGCTTTCCAGCTTTGCAAACAGACCTAACTCTCTCCAGTTCTGCATCGCCTCTCTTCTCTTCTGTTTCTTTAAGACAGTTGACAAAACACTTATTGAAGTTGAATCCCTGAAAAGCCATGGAAAAACTAGGAAGGAAATTGTAAGACCAGTTCATACAGCTCTTCAGTACTTTACATTAGAGAAGCAGTCGTGTAAAATACTTGCAGGCAGGTATAGATTCCCAAGGACTGCAAAAAAATGCAAGGCAGGACTCTTCCTTGAAAGAGGAGACTACCTCAGGAGCTCCCTGGCAGCAGGTGTTATCTTGCTGTTAGTTTAAGCAATCAAATGAACTCCATACTTGATCTTCTGCATTCATTCTATTTGTGAATTTTCAGTGCTGTGATGTTTCTGTAGAGGGTGAGTTCAAGAGATGAGTTACTACCTTCTTGAAATGGCTTGTGTGGTGTTCCAGTCCTAGATGCGCTGTTGAGGTGACAGCAGTTAAATCTCTTGATGGGAATGGGAGATGTGGTTATCGCCTAAATACAGTGCAGCTGTGCCCTCCTTCACACTGTAGATTGTGAATATCTGTAGAGTTGTGGGAGATGATCTTGATGTTTCAAAGATACAAGATGTTTATAGTGCTATCAAATGTTCCTGGGTGAACTGCACAGCATCTACCAGTGAACAGTAGACAGTACTACTGGCAGATCTCTCAACTTCTTAAACTCAGACTTGAGATAATGGTGATGAATCGCTCTCATGTGCAGTGATGAGGCTGCACTGGCACAGAAACTGAAGTTCTGTCTCTTGCTGAAGTTACTCTCACTGTGGCTTTTACTTTCTGTAGTCCAGTAAAGCAGATGTCAAGGCCTCTCTCTGTAAATAACTGTATGTGCTATAGGTAGAGTCTGGCTACAGCTTGACTCAGAAGAAAGCATGGTGAACTGTGGATGTGCATGCACTTTGACTCTGCTCTGTCTCCTCTTCTGAGGATGCAGTTTTCTTTAGCTTTGAATATACACTACATTTTACCTCTTTTCCAGTTTCAGACAATGTCTGCAATCCTTTACCCCATCAATCACTTACAGTTAGAAACTTGAGAACACGTGAGTTTTTGCTACCTCCCATTGCTGTTCTGGCAAGTGAAAGACTAAATGGATTTTTGTGGGCTGTTTAAATGCAATTTGCTAGACACAGCCTCAGCTGGAATATTATTGTTTAAAGCTTGATTTAGAAGACTAGACTGAATGTTTTTGTATGGGCTTACCTTGGTTAGGGAGCTTTCTTCTAACACTTACCTGCAGAGCATGGAATGTTATGTCCAGGCTGGATGCTTCATATTAACTTGACAGTTTTTCAAATAAAAAATCAATACTGTTTGCGCTTCATGTGTAGATGGCTCTTAAATGGTAATCCAGAGGCTGCTTTAAATTGAGAGCTCGTGCATGAGCTCCATGTATGAGTTCTAATTTATTTCTCAGTTTCTATAAAATCAAAATGAAGTGTTAGGACTGAAACAAAAATACTGTTTTAGCAGTAGGGTTAAGTGCTGAAATACTTGTGAATATGTCCTGTTAATGTTTATTTTAAATTCTGTGGAAATACAGTGAAGTCAGTTGCTGTATTCTGCAGAAATTAAAATTATATCCGCTTTTATTGATGCTGACTTTTAGAGACCTTGAATTTTTTTGCCTTCAGCAATATCCTAGAACTCCAGACTTAGAACTCCAGACTTAGAACTGTCTTCATCACATGATGTTCACGTACCTTAAATAAACTTGAAAATGACTCAATTTAGAAAACAGGCAAATTAAGAGGACACAGCTTTTTGCACGTTAGCATTGCTTTTTATGCTTAGTGTGGAAACCAAATGGATTTGTTTTGGCAGTGCATCTCAGCAGAAGAGGTATTACATCCAAAGTTTAGATCTTTGTTTTATACATGCAAGGAAGAAGATGCCCAGTCACAGTTCTGGTAGTTGTATCCTCCTTTCTGTTTTATTTGAGCTTTTCAGCAGTTCTGAGAGAAACAGCCTCAGTAAAGTGACTGGAATAACTACATCCATTAGGAACCATTCACTTCATTAAATCACATTTGGGTGAAAATGTAGCATTTCACAAATATGTAATGCTTTAATTACTCATGTAAGAGTGTTACTGTATACCCTGTGTGAGGTGACATCTGGCTAAGATCAATCAAGTAACGTTACTGTGGTCCTTGGCATCCTTTTCTGGTGAGTCCCTGATAATGAAACTTAAATGGCTGGTATGCTGGCAAGTCCCAGTCTGTGTTAGGCAATTTCTGCTGTCTGCTCACTTCCCTTGACATGTAGTAAGTTCCAAAGGAAGGGACGGCTGTGAATGAGGAACTACCCTTCTCCCTGTAGTGGGTCTCATTCTGACATATCTGTAATTGCTGCAGTCCTTCAGAAATAAATATGTACTGGTGCCTAGAGTTCCAGCAAGCTGCAAGTCTGACTGAGAGCTCTGAAATTCATAGGACTTCTACTGTTCTGAATATAGAATTACAGGTGCTCATTCAAGTTTTTGTCTAATTGCAGAAATACCAGGTACCTAAGTATCAGGAACTGGATTTATGTTCAGTTTAACAAGAAAAAGAGTGTAGCTGGATAAGCTTTTTCAAGAGCAATTCTCTTCTGTTCATGTAAAGGTAGTAAAAGTGCTTCATACATTTGCTGTACTCTTCTGTTGATTCATTTCTTAAGAAAATAACTTTCAAGTGACTTTCAGAAGTGACCAGGATTTGACTACTGCTACTACATCTCTTTATTCTACAGACTGTAAGTGACTTAATGCATGATTAATGCCTAGTTGAGGAAAGTAGGAACAGGGAATGTTCAGTTATATCATTTCTGCTTTGACACCTAAAATATCAAAGTCATGGTGGAGGACTGTAGAGAATAATGGGAAAAGCAGCTGCTTTTCAAACAATTTTTTATGAACTATGGAAAGACAGATTGAGCTTCATCGATGATATGTGATAACTCTCAAAGCAGTAGTTTCACACTCTCACTTAGATAAAATAAGATTGATATACATTTTTGTCCCAGGCTTTCATACTCAGAAGTGTGGGAAATTAGTAACTGCCTTTTTTAATTTTCCTGAAGAACTTTATAGAGCCTTCTTTCCAGAATCATTTTGAGCTCTGTATTAGAAAGCCCTTGTCAGTGCTCTCTGTGAGCACATATTAAGTGACATTTGTTGAACACAGAAAGTTCCATTTGGGATGCATGCCTTTCATTTCAACTTACCAATGGGTGAAAAAAGTGAGATGAAATACACACTATAGGGTCTTTTCAGGGAAGATGTCATGCTGTTAATTTCTCCTGGCTTCATAATCGCGTTCTTTAAAAAGGCTGGGTGTCTTTGTATCTCCAAACAGCTCTTAGTTTATTTGGTGAGTTGAAGGAGATCTTTGTGTTGTACTCGATGGACCTTATGAAAATTTGGAACGATGAAATTATATCTTTTCATATTGGATCTTTTGATACTTAAGTAGCTTCGTGAAAAAGAGGCATCTGAGTTTGAAAATTTGTACAGTCCTGATGTTATTTCAGAGCGAAATAAAAATCCCAGAGAACCAGTTTATGAAAAGGCAACTCTTCTGTGTATTGTGTTTCGTGGTATAAGATAGATAGCTTTGTTTAACATAGTGGAGTGCCACTGAAGCTTCTGAATCGCTTGTACGTCTTCTCTGGACATGGAAATAATTGTGTGTTGTGGAAAAAATTGTTGAAAAGAGATGCTGTTTTCCAACCTAGTTTTTTTTACCGTCCTTTTGGCAAGAAGAGCTCTTTTGATTCATTCCCATGTCTGATACCTGTTAAATAATCTTCTCCCACTTTGGTTCTTTAGTATTTTTCCTTTCATTTTGTCTTTAACATTAGAAGCTTACAAATTCAGTATTAGAACTGAGAGCTTACATCTGTTCTTTCTGAATGCATGTAAGCATATGCGTAATTCCTAACTCATGACGGCAGTTCTCTCCCTGTTTATCTGTGTCCTCATGTCTTTGCAGCGTTTTTGAGAGTTCAGGCTCTTGGTTCCCCTGTTGAAGTACTGTCTAATCAGTCTTTCTGTGCAACAAGCCATGTCTGAATTTGATATGAATTCCTGAATTTGCTCCTACTTACTTGGATCTGGGCTGCGGTTCAGTTGGCTTTGAGTGAACTGTGGCTGTTTTCAGTTGGTAGTGAAACTAGAGACCAGGTAGGCTTCCTAGGGTTTTGTGTTACTTTTCTAACCATGCAGTTTTCTAGAAAAGTGAAATGTTGCGTTACTCGATGTGCCAAAATAGAATCATTTGAAGCCAAAAAAATAGGGGAGGAATAAGAGGGGTGGGAGGCGTGACGGTTAATAAATCCAAATCTATAAACACTTTGGCAGAATAAACAGAGCTCACTATTTAAATTCCTCCAACCAACATATCTGAATGCATACGCAAATATAATCACCTCAAGCAGTATGTGGAGGTACAGAGTAGTATAGAGGCTTGTTGTTGTTAGCCCTTATTTTTTGTGTTTAACCACATCTTGTTACGCTTTTGCTATCTAATAGGCAGTGTTCCTGCAAAGCTGTTCTGCTAATTGTAACAATACCATTGCAATCGACATTTAAATCAGAGTTCAAGTACAAGTCAAAAGTGGTTGGGATGTTGGCTAGGTTAAAACTGCAAATTGAAACCTTACATTATTCTGGCTAATTTGTACTGAAATGGTATAGCCAAATGCTTAAAACTTGCCCAAGCAATACTGGGAACAAATTGGAAAGGTGCATAAAACTGCAGTCTTACTTGATCTGCTGACTGAAATGTGAGATCTACCAGAGCAAATGCACTTACAGTATAGAGAGAAATGACCCCAATTTAAAAACCTAGCGTTAGCTTTTCCAACGCAAGATGTGATGCTTGGTAGGAGTGATTATGGTCTACTCAATTGTCTGTAAATCTGATTTTAAGAAACCTGGGATCCCAGACATATTTCTTTCTGTAAAGTTCTGTACCAACCCACTTGTATACTGCTATCACAGGGAGTTTTTGACCCTCAGCTGTTCTTTGTTGCTGCCTGTGCTATGAGTACTTTCCTTCTCAGAAAAGTGAAGTCATTTTGAAGCATCTGATGGCTTCCCAACATTTGCCAGTCTAAAAAATATATATATTTTTAATTGTTAGACTGTCTGAACTGTTTCAAGAATGTATATAACCTAATAATGTATATTTAAATGTGTAGGTCTTATCTGTTTTCCGGAATTTATGAACTGACACTAGGAAACTGCTTCAGATTAACTCTAGAACTTGCCATTCCAATTTTATTTCATTCTTTTGGTCAAGTTTTTGCCTTTAACTTGACAATCCCTGTTAAAGTGCTGAAACGTAGTTTAAATTTATGACACAAAATATCCTGCCTCTGTTTTCCTCTATCATTTATTATTGTCAGATTGTCAAATGGCTGTATTTTTCTTAAGAGTGATATTGCCAACAGTGCTAAGCCTAGCTGCAGAATTGAGAAATGTTTGTTTTATGTTGCTGACTTGCTCTTTTCATCTGTTGCTGCTGTACCATAGTGCCTGTTATGGTTTTTTTCTCACGTTACTGAAGTTTGGCATCAGCTTATTTCTGCCAGCATTCTTCAGATTTTGAAGTATGCACTGAGGTTGGCTCATGAAAATGGCAGATCAAGGATGGGCAGTGGTAATTCTTATTTCTTGTTAATCCTGACCAGTGGATCATCGTAGGTTTAGGCGATTACAATAGATTAGATATAAGCAGAATTTGAGTATAAGCTGGTGATTAGTAGTTTACATTTTCCTCGAGTCTTAATCATCCACTGTTCAACATTTAACTTGTGTTGCGGTGGTGTTCCTGTTGCATGTGCAGTAACCATCCATCTTGATATTTCTTCTCATGTTTAAGGCTTTTTTTTTTGTATTTAAATATGAATGTGGATTGTGAGTTGCAGCCCCTTGAAAATCAAAGTATATTTGTCATTTTTATGGTTTGAATAAAGATTTCTAACACAGCAAAACAAGGACCTGTGGCAGCTGGTCAACTATGCTTAAAGAGGGGAAGTTTCTTCTCACCTGCTATGGCATCTGTTGTGTACATAAAGTCTTGCCAGAAGGCAGGCAAGATTTTGACAGAGATGCATTGTAAATACTCATTCGTAAGATCTGGCAATCCATTTAAATCAACTAGTTTTCAGCTGTCCTCTGGCGAAGTAAAGTATGGGGATTTCTCATCTAGCCTACCTGTATCCTGTTCATGCTGCCTTGCAGATGTGAGTGCATGATTGAGATGAAGCTTGAGTGCTTTACTGAATGACTGAAACTTGTGCTGCTTGTGGTGACTTGGATAAACCATAAATATTCATTGTAAATTCACTGGACTCGTGATAATTAAACTTCAGTTTTTACCAGTGATAATTTAATCTACAGCTCTTTTGTTTTCCCTAAAGTGAAAACCCATTTTCATCTTGTGTATAAAAGTGAAAATTTACAGAACTACTGAGTATTTATTGTTTGTGGGAAGTCTTTCACTTGTTCGTTAAAATTAAATACTTCTCTTCCAGGGGCTCCCAGCTGGAAACATTCATATTAAGAGAGCTGAAGTTGTAGGTAGAAGGAACAGATTCTTGTTCCTAACTGTGAGGCTTGTGATTTGTTTCATCTGAAGATACTTCTGTGTTCATGCAGATAAATACAGATTTCTGTTCTTCCCCCCCCCCACTGGCAAGATAAATATTTGTAAGCCTTTTCAGCTTAGCTTGTTAGATCCCACTTGAGCAATAAAAACTTTGTGTGGCACCTGAAACTTCAGAAGCTCTGAGCTGTGCAAAGCAGTCGTTTGCTTGGCACCAGGGAAGGCTATTTCAGTACTGTGTTAGTGGTTATTTGTTTGTTTGCTTTATGTTTGTTTGTCTTCCAAACAGGAACAAATGTGATTGAAATGGTAAAAGCGTAACTAGGCTACCATCTGTTGGCTTTGGTTTGGGAGCCTGATGGTTATTTTGTCCTTCTTTATTGTGGACTGAGATAAACCTTTAATTTGAACTTTACTTTCTGAAATGGCAATCTTTGCTGGGGACCCTTTTTCTCTAAAACAAGACTTTAGTCATTGTTTGGAATCTGAGCCAAAATTACAGTCCAATATGATGCTAACTGTAAGTGAACCTTTTCTTCACTTACAGTGAAGTTCTTTACAGAGAGAGTGGTGAGGTGCTGGCACAGGCTGCCCAGAGAGGTTGTGGATGCTCCGTCCCTGGAGGTGTTCAAGGCCAGGTTGGATGGGGCTCTGGGCAGCCTGGTCTAGTATTAAATGTGGAGGTTGGTGGCCTTGCCTGTGGCAGGGGAGTTGGAGATTCATGATCCTTGAGGGGTCCCTTCCAACCCGGGCCATTCTGTGATTCTGTGATTCTTTACTGTTTCAATAAACTTCCACATTTTTTTTTAATGCCCTTGTATCTCAGATACAGTTGTACTACACACTTTGTCCTCCCTTACATTTGTATTTGGAAGACTTTTGCAACATTAAGCATGTGGATCAGTTTGATCAAGTAGATAATGTACCCAGTTTTAACAGATTCCTCTGAATCTCGCCAAAATTCACAACACTGAATCTGCTTCGGCTGCTAAAACTACAGAGAGCAGTCAATAGGTAGGTGTCTCTTGGTGCTGCTGCTTTGTCAGACTACTTGACTAACATCTGTTGGGAAAAAAACTCTTCAGAGGAACATTTGTTTTTCTTTTTTCTGATGTAGCATTGGATGGACGCTGAATATGCAGGCTTCCTTTAGTATTTATTAAAGATTATTTCTATCAGTGTCTAATTGAGGGAGATAGATTCCCACAGCGTTTCTTGAAGTCTAAATGTTTTGCTGGACTTTGCTAAGAATGTGTCATCCTTCATGAAATTTTATCCATGTCAAAGTAACAGCTGGACTGTTCAGTTACTAGCTTCACGTTCTACCAATCACATTTAATGACAGTTTGAAATGAAGGATAATTAGTCTTTTTTCAGCCTAATGTGTAAATGCTTTCATATACTGATCTATTAATTTTCTACGCATAATTTTTTTTAAGAATGTGTGTTTGGGAAAGGGAGAAGAAACCCAAAACACTCAAAAAGTACTTCTTTTTTTCATTTTCATTTTCCCCTAACATTTTAAAGACTGTTCCTCTGTTACTGTGAAGATATCAAACTTTTAAAAACACATTGTTCCTGTGAGGCTTCAAAACTAAACATCATGCGCTTCTTTGGTGAGAAGGTACTAAGTTATTTGTCATGGCTACCTATAGCTATCCAGCATTTGTCTGCTATTTCAAAAGGATGCATAAACTGGATTTGGACACCTGCCTAATGAGACGAACAGTGATATCCTCTCAAATTTGCTGGTATATTAGTGCCCAGACAATTCTTGTAACTCTGCTTGTAACTTGTTATTCATACTTCAGTTCAGAATTTTGTGTGGTTCTAATCTTCTCCAGTGTGGATCTACTACTATCACAGATGTAGGAACATATAATTCTAGAGCAACTTATTTATTCCTATCTATGCCAGAAAGATCTTTTCTGATATATCACAGACATAAAATGAGCGTAGAAGGACAATATGCCATGACTTCCTTACTGTTTAATATTTAGGAGTTCTAAATTAGAGCGGCTGCCACCCTACTGAAATATATTACAAACTATGCTATTTGGGAAAGAACAATAATGTAACAGTAACTTAATGTTGGTCTAACTAGGATCACAGGGTGGAGGAAAGAGAACGTAGCTGGAAACTGCAAGCAGTAAAGCTAGTTAAGTGAAAAAAACTGGGAAGCAAAATATATTAG
Organism: Pavo muticus; assembly: GCA_016647715.1. Classification (NCBI taxonomy): domain Eukaryota; kingdom Metazoa; phylum Chordata; class Aves; order Galliformes; family Phasianidae; genus Pavo; species Pavo muticus. The sequence goes on from JACDJE010000122.1 coordinate 927,626, forward strand.
CTGTGAAGTTACTAAAAAAAAAAAAAAAAGGTAGTTAAAATATGGCTGACGAAACATTTACATCCTATTGACTCTTGCTCAGTATGGTGTATTTTTCTTATGACCATAAAGGCTGAGATACTGCTGAAAAGATAAATTGTTTCCTTTGGGCCCCTTTATAGAAATCGCGTCCTTTTGTTGGTGTGGTTGGCCAGTTCAGGTCAGAGAAACGAGCGTTCTGTAGTGGATGGTTTAGTTAACAGCAAATGTAATCTTAGTGAACCTCTGGAATTCTGTGACTCCTGGAAAAACTGATGTATCGTGTTGCTTCAGTAACCAGATAGTCTTCATGAATCCAAAAGGTAAACTTCGGGGTTTTGCTCTGTGATTGTGGTTCTAAAAATAGTTCACATATCATTCTCAATGACGTTGTTTTTAATCTCAGTGAGTGTAAGAATAAGTTTCAGTTACTAGTTTTAAGTCCTAACAGAGGCCACATTTCTTCAAGACTTTGAAATAGTTCAGTTAATCTTTGAGAAGGATGCCTTGCAATCTCACAGATATATTACATCAGTAAATTTATTTAAAAATGGAAATATTTGATGAACCATTCTTACAAGGACTCATTTGTACAGGAGTATAGGGATCTTGTAGATGAAAAGCACACAATCCTTTTATGAAGTTGTTACTGGACTGAAATAACTGGTCCTCTTTGTCAAAGGGATGTAGAAAAATTATATTCCTAAAACTAGTAATAACATTTCACACAAAGCCTCTACAGAAGGAAAATAGCTAACTGAAACCTCCCTGAAAATCTGAGGAATGTTTCTCAGCTTCTTTTTAGCATCAGGAGCAAGGTCACTTTTGGTATGAAAAAATGAGTTTCTGTCATTAATACCAGTCTCCATTTGCATGCTAATGCATTTCTCTATAGCAAGAAAATTGTATTTTAGGTGCTATTTGTGTATGGTTTTGCTTATTTACGTTCATATTCATTAACTTGTGTTAAAGAAACTGAATACAAGACCTGGATGAGCTTCAACTCTTCCCATCTGTGAGTGCATTGGAATTTCTAAAAACTTGGCATGGGAGGATGCTCAACTGAAAACACATTGCCAGTCCTCACCTCACACAGCAGGCTGAAGTATGTGTATGTTTACTCATTAGAAAAGTTGAGAAGAATGTGTTGTCTCGGTCGCTTCTTGGAAAAAAGAAGAACAACAACCAATAGTTCTGTTCTGGCTCTGAGTATAATGACTATAGTGTCTCAGGTATCAGCTGAAATAATTTGTTTCTTCGTCAACAGTGAGTGCTGTTTCTTTTCTGACCTGGTGTTGCAGGCACCCTTCTGTTCTGTGAACAGCTTTGCTCATCCTCAGGATTAAGTCTTCTTCTGGGCTCAGAAATTCTTAACCTTCTGCTCCGTTTTATTGATGTTCCAGCTTAATATCCTCTTGTGTACATCACGTCTGGTAATTTGATCCAAGTAAAGGACACCCTATTCTGACCACAGTTTGTCTGGCCATCCTACACAGAACTCTTGGCAGAGTAAAATTATGCCTTTGCTCACCAAGTTGGATGCCTTTTGGATGATTCATCTTAATGCAGATGTGCAGATTAGCCAAAAATTTTGAAGCTTCAGGTGTCCTGGTCAGAGCCATTCCTATTTAACATCTGGAAGCAGTAGAAAAATCAGCATTTCCTCAAGGAAAGAATTGTAGGTTTACGGAACAAGGCCAGGGAAAACCAGGTGCTTGTTAACTGTGTCACACTGTCTTGTAAATCATGTTGTCTTAAATAACCGTATAATGGTGGTCTTCTAATACAGGTACTTGAACCAAAACAAAGGTAATGAAGCACTCTGTGGTAAAGGTTTAAAGGTGGTGGTGTGGTTGGGAGGCTGGCAGTCTATGTAGGTATTGCAACAAGTGTTCTGATTCTCAGTGTGTGAACATTTCATGTTGTATACTGGGACTGTATGAAAAGCTGTGTAGGAAAAAAACATCGATTTATAACTTTTTTGGTTGTTTTTTTGATGATTGGATTTGAATCTGATAGCTTTTGTCCTTTCATGTCTAACTTTTGAATGTGAATGGTCATACTTAGCTTTAACATTGAGCTTTTGACTAAGGAGTCTGGACTAGGATTTTGTTTGATTTTGGCATTTCTGCCTCGTGTTAGTTCAGTTCCATATCAGAGAAGTACCAAACTGAATTTTATTCTGGGGAATAAAGGGACTATTCAAACTAAGGGCATGGGATTCTGACTGAGGAAAAGAAAAAGTGTTGCCAAAAGATAAGAGATAGCACACTACATTAAAAATAAAGCCTCTCTGCTGTATAGTACTGAAAATGTGGGTGTAGTTTCAGATGTCGTAAGTAGGAGTAAGAAATGGCTAAGCAAGTGATAACACCTTAGGGTAGATGAAGGCTGTTTTATTCTACTCCTGGTTTTCTTTTACAAAAAGGTTCTGGTGGAAGCAGAAACACTATCTTGATAAAGTCTAGTTGGAAGCCAGTAATGAGTGGAGTACCCCAGGGGTCCATACTGGATCTAGTCCTGTTTAATAGCTTTATCAGTGCTCTGGGTAATGGGGCAGAATGCACTCTCAATAAATCTACAGTTGACATGAAACTAAAGGGAGTGGCCATCACATCAGTGAGCTAAGCAGTCATCCAGAGGGACCTGGACAGGCTGGAGAGGTGGGCTGACAGTTCAACAAGGGGAGGTGAAGAGTCCTGCCAACAGAAACAGCCCCAGGCACCAGCCATACTGGGGACACCCATATCTGGTAAGCAGCTCTGCAGAAAAGTTCCTGAGAGGGTCCTGGTAGACACCAAGTTGAACACTAGTCAGTAATGTGCCCTTGCAGCAAAGAGGGCTAATGGTATGCTTGGCTGCATTGGGCAAAGTATCACTAGCAGGTCAAGAGAAGTGATTCTTCCCCTCTACTCTCTGTTGGTGGGGCCACATCTGGAGTACTGTGTCCAGTTCCAGGTCCTCCAGTATGAAAGAGACATGGACATACTGGGGAGAATCCAGTGAAGGGTCACAAAGATAATGGAACTCATCACTCACCTCTCCTATGAGGAGAGGCTGAGATATCTAAGACTGTTTATCCAAGAGAAGAGGCTCAGGGGGACCTCCTCAGTGTATATGAATCCTTGAAGGCATGCCACATAGAGGATAGAGAGGATCTTTTCAGTGGTGCCCACTGCCATGGCAAGGGGCAGTGGGCACAAACTGTAACCCGGGAAGCTCACTCTGCACATCATGAAGCTCTTCTTTAATGTGTGGGTGACAGAGCACTTGCACAGGTTGCCCAGAGAGGCTGTGGAGTCTCCTCCATGGAGGTCCTCAAAAACCTCCTGGACATGGTTCTGGGCAAGCGGCTCTGGATGTTCCTGCATAAGCAAGGATTGGACCACATGCACCCAAAGGGCCCTGGCAGCCTAAAACCATTCTGTGAAAGTCATATCAGTGATCTAATAAAAGGAACATGATCAATTCTAGATACATGGAAGTCCAGAATTGCTGAAAGATTGGTACCTTATTGAAAAAATAATAGCTCGTGGTGATGGATAATTTGGAGTTTGAAGGATGCTTATGCACTGGGCTATCCTTGAAACAATGTCTCTCTGTCAAGAGTGTTAATTTTTTTTTTTTTTTTTTTTTTTTTTTTTTTTGTAGGCCATAATTGCTTTTATTATGCGTTGATTGGAGCTTATGACTGTAGGTACGTACAACTGCATTGTCAGAAGCTTGTCTGTCCTTATAGATAGTCTGTTAGAGAGTTTGGGAAGCATCATCACTCTATCAAGTATTTTAAATGCTAAGGTCATGACAGCAGTATTTGCCAAGAACCACATCCTGAGTATTTGATTCAGCTGGGCAAATGCACTTCAGCTATGGAAAAAGACATGCATGAGCAAAAAAGGAAGTAATCCTGTTGCTGTGTACTTGGAATGTGATAGAAGGTAGTTTCCATTGTGCATAGAACATCATTGGTTCGGTATAACGTGTTACAAATTCTTTGTGAAGAACAGCTGATGGAGTAAAAGTTGAGACTGAGATTTTGGATGCTTCACTGAATTTTACATTGGAAACAGTACGGTTCAGAGCTTAATTCCTATTTCTTCCATTGAAAAAAATTACGTAGGACATGCTTTAATCTAACACAGCTCTCAAATATACAAGTCAGCCCAGCGAAATTTATTTGTCTGCTTTCTTGTGGCAGCAATACCTCTTTTCATTCCCCTAGTTTTACCGTTACTCTGACGCTCTTTGGATAACACTAGTAACCAAAATGCCAACAATACCACTGGATGATGGAAAGACTGTGGGTTTGAAGACCTGTATGACTTTCTCCTCTTTCTCTATTCTGTGATCCAAGCTTGTTTTGCTGAACACTGTATTTCCTGTGCCACATGGACAGTATCAAACCCTATCCCTCTTAAGTTCAGCTCCTGGAAATATCATCTTGCCTTTCCTTATTCTTGCATCAATCTTTCAGTTTCTGAATGTGGGATGAAGCTGTCCTCACTGCCTGCTTGTTGTTTTCCTGAATATGCTAGCCAGCCTGAAATGATATACTTCATATTACATGCTTGCTGCCAAATTTTAGTCATATGTATTGCTCAAGCTGCAAACCTCCAAAGCAAACACAGAGAGGAAATCAAAATTAAATTAATCCTCTCCAAGGATGTATAAAGTATAGTTGCACTGAGGTTTACAAGTTGAGGGTGAGAGGGACCATTGGTAGTGTATGTCAGAAGCCACTGGTATGCACAGCCCTGTTCTATTACAGTGCTTCTCTGGACTGGAATTGCTGAGCTTGAAGACCTTAAGGTTTTTTTCATGATAGACATGTATGACTTTTCAAAAGCTTGGCTGGCTACAGAGCCATAGAGCATTCTTGGCAGTTTGTGTTCACAGAATTAAAGACAAATGAGTTACCATTTTCTCTTGAGCCCTCAGAGCAGTGTTTTCATGTAATTTTTAGTTAAAGCATCTTAGCTGAGGTTGAACAAAGTTCTGGAGTCTTCACTTTTGATCATGGTACCAAGGTAAGGTGGGAGACCTGCTTCTTACTGTTCTTGGTTGAGAGGTCAGGTTTAGGGATAGCGTTTAGTTTTATTGTACTACCACTGTACCTAAAACTAGGTTTAGGCCTGACCAGCAGAAGAAGTCAATGTCTCCTTTCATGCTAGTGCAGGGACAGCTGGCATGAAAGTCCTGACATGAAAGGAGACAGAGGCATGAAGTTAGTAGCTTGTGGCTTTCTTGAAACACACTTACAGGCTATCCCTAGCCTATTTGTATGTGGAAGACATAAGGGAAAGAAGCGAGTGTCTGCTTGCAGGAGGAAAAAAAAATTAAATGGAATTGCACGACGGAATGTTGTGCAGTTGCGATTTTGATAATCTCACTTGAAATGAATTGATATTCCATACTGCATATGTTTCGGGAAAAAAAATGCCTTAAGTTAATAGCAGTCAAGATGTAAGTGCTTTTTAATCTATTTCCACAAGCAGAAAGATAGACTTGATTGCTGAAGTGACCGTTGTAGCTATTCTTCCACCAAATATGCACAGGAGAAAGGAAGAAAACCTTGCCTGATTTTTCTTAACTCTTGTGGGCTTCAGGATTGTAATCGTATTATAGAATGTAATAGTGAGCACCATGATTTATTTACCTGCTGCATACTCTGAAGTTTGTTAAATTATTAGAAGTGGTTAAACTGTCTTGGACAATTTAAATGTCTAGTTAAATTGCTTTGAGAAGCAAAGCCACATAACTGAGTAGTTTTGATCTGAGTTGTTCTGGGGGAAGCACTTTGAAAATAAGCATACCTGAACTAGATGAGTTCAGAGGTTGTAAACGTTCCTTATTTATTCTTCTGATACAGAGAATAGTATCTGATTGCAGTCTTGCAATATCACCTGTTGCTTGAGATGAGTCTTGTGGAGAAATAATTAAACTTTTCAGAAGAGCTCCTGTGGTGGGAAGTTACCAGTCTGTTGTCCCTTTGCAATTTGTCCCATCTTTTGTAAGCTTAATCTTTGTACAAGAACTACATGATTAACTTCTACTGGCCAGCAAACAATTTTCCATGTCTTCCCTACTAAATATGTCAATTTAGGTTACTGGTGAAACTCAGACACCATTAATCAAGGATCTCGTGTAGTCCTAGAAGGGAGAATGTAAGAATTATTGTCTGTACTTCTTGATGACTGTACAAGAAATCACTGCTTGCCAAAACAGTTAACAGAGTAGAAGTAATGTACTGTGAATGTCAACTTGTTGATCTGTAGACCTCAACATTTTTCCATGGCATGCAGAGTCCAGCTGTGTATTTAAGCTTGCTGACAATAGGCTGATTTTTTTTTCACATTATTGAAAATCCTAAAGCCCTGGTGTTTCAAAAGTAGGAAGAAACTTCTGGTGTAATGAGATCCCTTCTGAAAAGTGGGTGGTTTTGATAAGAAGCAGGTAACTTGCTTATCTTAGAACCCATCTATGGAAGTTGTCATTTATCTCTTTTGGCCTAGGAAGAAAACAGGATGGTTGTCTGCCACCAAAGCAAATTGTATTTTTCTTACCTATTTTTTTATTGTTTTTCTCGTTTGTTTTCTATGCTTGTTTTAAATGGTAGATATTAAGCTATAATTTTAATGTCTTACTGAATTGTTTTATCCTGTATGTAATGAACTTATTTCTAATTTGAGTAAATGCATATTAAGAATACCTCAGTTTGATGTTCAAAGGCTTTGGCATAACTTCAAGGTTCTGACTTAAACTATAATATTTAGCAAAAGCTTAGAGCACAAGAAGATCTTTGAGTATATGGTCTAATTGATTATTTAGCTGTGTCACAGAGGAGAAAATACACTACCAAGGGTGACACATGGAGTAATACTTAAACATGTTCAGTAGGTTTGGCAAACTTGCTTTAGGGACTGCATGATCCTAAGAATATAGCTTCGAAGTTCTGTATACTAAACAGCAAAGTTGTTGCAGGTTCACTAAGAATTTTTAAGATGAAAAACATCAAGCCTATGGGAGGGAAATACTTGCTCTTTTTTTCTCCCCGTATTCTTATGCTTCTCATAGTGTAGATAGGAGTTTCTGCCAAACCAGATTGGCTTGTAGAAGTCAAGTTCACATCACCGTAAAAGGGATTGTGTAGCTTTAAGTAGCTTAGTTTTCGTAAGTAATTAATTTAATTCAAATCTAGTTGGTCATGATTAAGATCTTCATTTGTGACGGGTGTGATTTATTGAAATATGTGAAAATAAAATGGAAGATTAATTTTGTTTGCTTTGAATTCTAAGTTATATATGATATGTGTGTATATATAATATATGCGTGTATATATAATAATGTATGTGTATATATTTGCACACGTACAAATGTTTCTCCATTCTATAGGTGTATACATAAAATATGTGCATGACTGGAAGCTCTTTAGTCCTATGAGGCATTTTAGCAAATATCTCAGACAGTTGTAGCAAAACCATTATACTATGGGAAATGAATGTTTTCCTTTACTACCTTTAACAGAAAACAATTGAGACACTATTTTTGTTACGATTTTTTCACAGAAATAGATTTTCATACTTAGCTAACGTTGTATTAGGTCAGGCAGCATGACTTGAAAAGTAGTCTTTTGAGTCTTCAGATTTCAAATATTTTTTTCCCGTCCACCTTCCACTTTTGTACTGCGTACATAGAACCATGGTGAGAAAATTGTTAACGGTGTTGAATTGCCTTACTTTTCCCTCTTTTCCTCCCTGTTTTATTTTAGAGGCCAACTTAATTCTCCATCTAGGTAGACTTGATGAATGGAATTGTTCCAAGTCTTTTGAGTGAAAACAAGGCAGGAATAGACAGGAGGGTTGAAAATCTGCCAAAGCAAACTTGAGTGGAATAGCTTAGTCCATCCAGTGTTGCACTTTGTAACACCATGGGGCTTTTTAAAGGTATTTCCGTTCTCAGATATATGTGGTCCATCGGGTGTCACAAGAGGCAAGTACCTTTGTAATGAATGAATTTCACGTCCTGAAGCACTTAAATGGATTTCAGTCATCTTGGTAAGGAAGAAGGGACTGAGCTAGGCACAGCTATACAGTTTGACACTACAGAACCTTTCATGTATTTACAGTAAAAAATTCTGCGTAGGTGGCAACAACCACTGCTGGGTCTTAAGAAAAGCAAATGTAAATGAAGTTCTTTCACATTGGCCTTTAAATGCCTTCCTTTAGTTTGCAAAGTGCTAAGATAAAACATACAACCTTCTCTTAAGATTGAATTTCAATACTTTGGATTTCAAGCTGTATGCTTACTTTTAAAAAGCATCTTTATAGATGATTTGAGGACTTATGAGCGTATCTTATTAGAAGTGTAATGATTAGGGTAAATTCAAGGGAAAACAAGAATGAACAGAAGTCCAGAAAGTTTGAGGCTACTGAAATGCCTACATTTATTTAGCCTGTTAAATTCGGGAAGAGGAAACACATGGATATTTGAATACAGAAAAACTTATTGCAAAGGAGGAAGGATTAAGGTCTATTTGTGCTTGTTATGGATAAGAAAATTAGATCTGAGAGAGGGAATTGGACTAATACTGGATCAAACTTTTTTTGTGTGTTGAACAAGATTTTGGTAGGATTAGGGGTCTCTGCTGAATATGTGAAGGAAAGATTGGCCTAGATGTCTGTGAGACTTATGCTCTTGTAGATAATAGTGCTGTGAAGTAATGATGATGAAAGGGGGCTACTGATGACCTGTGCATCTCCACCTCTTTTCTGCCATTCTGTCAGGTTTGTTCGCAGATGAACATTTTACTTACTGTAGTGCTATTTGTAACCTGTAAATTGAACATGAATCACTGTTCATGAAGTAAAAGTGTACTGATACTGTGGAGAGGCTCCATCTGGCTGTACAGAAGATAATATCCTTCTAGTTTACAAGAAAATTATGGATTTTGTGTTTAGAGAATACCTGCCCAAAGAAAACAGATTTGAATTGCTTCACAAGCTGGAAAGTATCACTGACAGTGCAACTTCAAGGTAGTTCTGAGGTGACTGAGACGTCCTATAAAGGGACTCTGGGAAGCTTTCAGTACTTTTCATCTACTTGTTCTGCTGTTGGCTCCTTTTAGGCATTAAAACTATGGTAAAATCTAGCAGAAGGACAAATGGAAGAATAATTTGGCCTCTACTTCGAAAAATGTGTAGGGTAAAATGGAACTTAGACTTTCTTCTGTATGAAAATGTGTTTAGGGAATTCATTGAAAGTATGGTGCATGGTAAATTAATAAATTAATGAATTATTTTGTGAGAGCAAATGTGTTAATAGGGATCACTTTTCTATAGATATAAAGGTCATGTTGTACCCTCATAATCTCCAGTTGATGGATTAAACCATAAGTCATCATTTCTTTTTCTGTTAGATAAAAGTCTTTCCTTAAGCTGTAGGATGAAAGGATAGTTGATGTAGGACGACTAAGCAGAAGGTTGTCTGTAGTTTCCTATAACTGTTCTCTTGGCCTGTTTTGGTGATTGCTGCTATTTTGCAGTGTCTTTTTGTTTTTTTACATAACCTCATTTCTTAGTGAACCGATAAGACTGTAGGCTTAAAATACTGGCCAGATGCAGAATCTCTCTCCCGCTGCCGTGGGAGAATGAAAGGAAAATGGGAATAAAAGGTGAAGTGATAAGATTCCTTTCCTGGTCAGGAAGAGTGGGATAGGATAGAAAACCGCCAAAATCTATGATAGGGTTTCTTAGTGTCTCATGTTTGTAAATGGCTTTGACCACTGACCCACTGGCCAGCTCTGATTCGGTTTGCTGCACTTCATCATGGTATACAGTGACTGCTGTTCTTGAATTCTCTGCTTGAACAGCAGAGGTTTGTGTGATGAATCAGGAGGTGATCAACAGTTTTTGAAACAAGCGGGTTTTAATACAAGGCTGCAATGTAAAATTCTATTTTAGGTTGGATTAAACAATAAATTTAGACATTATAGACCACAGCTTCAAATAACAGTCATGACTTTGAACTTAAGCACTCAAAAATTAGAAAATTCTGTGAACTTTAACTTTTGTCATACCTTCATATTCTAACAGTCTGCATTGCAGAGCTTTCCTGCCTCCGCTGGTATTGAGATTGCTATTTGATCAAGTTCCTGCTTTATTGTATTTTTTTGCAGTCATTTTAACTGTGGTACCAGTACTTCAGGTGTAGTCCTCACAGTGTATTTTGGATAGACTGGTATTTGCCTTTCTGATTTATCAAGAGAACTTTGTACAAATCAAAAGCAATGACAAACTTTGAGTGCTCATGTCTAGACCTGCAGGGCTTACTTTTTTGAAGAAAAGCGCTTTGTTGAAGCACAGATCCACTGGCCTACGTTTAGCGTCGTGTCTGGAAATCAGACTGTATGTTGAGCACCCAGAAAATGGGAAACTGACTACTAAGTCATTTGGGGATTGTTAAATGTCTAAAGATTTAACTCTAAGTTAAAATCATTTCAAAATGTGCACTCACACTGTCCACATGTGCAGAGTGGCTGTCCTCAGCTCTATGGACTTTTTCGGGGATAGCTAGGCTCTTGGTCTTGTAATAACAACACAGTGGATTTTGCTGTGAATGAAGTCCGTTAATAACCTCATTGCATGGTTCTCTTTGAGCAGTGTGCCTCATGCATGTCATGTGAGGACTTCCCTCCTGAGTGAAGGAGAGTGCGAGAAAGCAGTTTTGTCTGGTGAATAACTACTGCCATGCAGGAGAAAAGGAGACAAACTAATAGCGCACTGTTTTCTAATTCTCAAGTACTTGACTTTATGACCTTGCTATTATTTCTAAATGTAGAAAAGAAAAAGTCTATGATCTCAATATTGCTCAGTCCTTTCAGCTGAATAGCAGGGGTAAACCCACGCTTCTGGCATCTGAATTTGACTCTCAGCTTTTCCTCACATTAATTCATATTGCCTGATTTTTGCAACAATTCTTGGTTTTCAATGTTGTAAGATTAGATTTTTGAAGTAACTCTTAATGTGTGTGTGTGTATATATATGTTGTCTTAAATGTCACATCTAAAGATTTCTTTTTGCTACTTGAACCTGTTTCTCTAGTGTAAATCATGAATTCCTGAGTGACCATGAGATGCTAGTGTGTGTGAATACATTCTTATGCTGTTGTGCGCAAGCAGCAAAAAGTATATGTAGGCTTCACAGCCATCTTCCCTTCCAGATGTAGCTATCATCCTCATAAACCTAGGATCCCATTTACTGTGATCTCTCTGGGTAAGAGAAGGGAATGAGGTTGTAGTTCGTCTTTCTGCTGAATGGAGGCCAAGCAGTGACTAATGAATATAGCAGATGTTTCTACTTTCGAAGGCTTTTTTTTTTTTTTTTTGGAAAGAGCTTTATTAATCAATCTATCCTTCCTCCCAGGAGATATTGGGACAGCAGTGTAGCTGAGATCTAACAATTCATTCCATAAGAGAAAAGAGTACTGATGTTGACCCTTGCTATATTGACAGTAAGATTTGAATCTAACCTGCTCTTTTTGCTCAAACACATCCAAGTGGAATTGTCTTTAAATCTTTCAGCTACTGTGCTACGTTGTGATGTCAGCCACATTGTAAGCAATTTGGGATGTAACGAGTCAAAAGCTTTTCACTTGCACTTGTGTGTAAATCCAAGGTAACTCTGCTGACATAATAGCATTACTTCAGGTATTCATTCATCTTACTGTGAGATTGTAACATGACCTCTAGTTTTGACCAACAAACAACCTGTGTTTGATTTGGTTTGCCATTAGGATAGCAGGAGTGTGGAGCTGGAAAGTTGTAGCATGTTCCTTCTGCCCATTTTGTTGATGAGCTCTCAAAGGCATTCAGCTGGAGCTAATTAAGTTAAGCATGAGAGAGGACTGCTGTCTTGAAGTTTCTTACTTCTAAGTGCAAGGAACTTCTTGCAGGCAGCCTCAGTTCTGGAGTTGTTTTTTGTTTTTTTTTTTAGTGGACACTCTCCTACCTTCTCTTCCTGGCAAGGAGGTAAAGCTAGCAGCTGTGAGAACCTTTGTGAGATAGTCAAGAGGAGATGTTTGTGGTTGCATTAGTCATCTTCAATAGTCATGTAATCATGTGAGAAGATCATCAAATAGAGAATACAAATGGAGATGTCCTGAAAGTTTTCATTCTTTTCAGTTCTCTCCCAGGCACATCCTCTCTGGATGAAAGGAAGCTTTTCTCTTTGATACAGTTCTTGCTGGGCTAGGTGAGTGTGTAGCTGCTTCTATACACAGAGCAGGATACTCCTGCCTTTTCTTGATGTGTGCAGCCATTCCTCTAGTGCCCAGCACCGAGCTCTTATTCCATGTGCTTCAGTTCCCTCATCCCGCACCTAAGAGGCAAGGATGCAGGCGTATTTCAAGCACCACGTGCTGGTGGTCTGTGTGCATCAAGAACGTATGACCTTACAAATTGATTTCCTTTGATCATACACTCTCATTGTTTGTCAAATATATTTAATTACAAGGGGCAAAGTCCAGAATGATGTAATCACCATGGCACCATTAATCAGTACAGCCAGCGTGCTTTTCCAGGTGGAAAATGGTGTATATATAGAATATACAATAAGTTATGCAGAAAATCAAACATCTAAATGAGCAGTTTGATTTAAGGCATGCTTCCAGAAAGAAATTTTAAAAAACTTAGTAGATAAGCAGGTAGTTGCATCACTTCTTCTGATTACTTGCAGATTTCTTCTGAGGCAAGAAGGCTTTACCAAGGCAGATTCACAAACCAGTTCTCTGTCTTGAGCCACCCAGTTAATGTGAGAACAGTACGCTTGGAAAGCCTTTATCTGTGCATGTGTACATTGCAGTCTAACTAGCTTGCTCCTTTTACCTATAAGGTTCAGAAAATTGTAAACTTATAGGTCAGTAACTTGTTAGTGCTGATTTCTCAGAGTCAGTAAATCCTGTGATGAGATGAATATAGGAATTAAATGTGGGAGTGAGTTCTGCTTAACTTTCTTTCAATCCACAGAATTTAAGCAGCAGGCTTAAAGTACTGCTTTGGAGGGAAAAGCAGTTCCTTATGGGAAGCTAAATCAGATTTAGGCCATACAATCTTTCTGTGTCTCTATGAAGCGGTGTAAATTTCAAGTCAGTTGGAAAAAGCACTAGAAATTCATTTCTAAACAGCAAGTGTTGCTTTGCTTTTCTTACCAGAGATGTGTTTTCCTGTAGTAACATCCCTGTAATGATTTGTGTGTGCACCGACTACTGTCATACACACATGCCAGAGCCCTTTCTAGCACGAAGTTCACAAGTTTCCAATGCACATCACTGTTCTTCTGTGCTATATGGGAGCTGCTTATCGAGTGGTGCTGGTGTGTGCCCTGCTCTGGTTGTGGATGGGCAGAGACAGTCCTTTTAGTCTGATTCTGTGGCAGGAGAGGGAAGAACAGAACCAGATCTGGCAAAACCCTTTCAGTCTGTGGCCATAATCAGTAGGGGCTGTTGCAGTTAAACACCTGGTGACAAAGGATTGTGTGTGCAATTGGACAGTAAATTTGGAGTTTTTGTCTTTAAGCTTGCTTTGTTCTTGAATATGGTGGCTGCTTAGAGGTGGTCCAGCAGTAAGATTTAACTGTGTTGCTTCTTTATTCTTGTTCCTACTTTGCAGTGAGTGTTTATATCTTTTGTGAAATGATGATTCTGAGCACCTCCAGTCCAATCTGGGCCTTATTTTATGAGCTAGTATATGTCTGGGGCACATAGTGATAACCATAAAGAGCTTTTGAGTTGCTGCTGTTCTTGTGTGGCTTTGGTTTGTTTTGTGTGACTTAAGCTAGGGAAAGAGGCTCTTGATACTGTATTAATATTTCACTTGTCTTCTTGTTAGATGTTTTCATGAGGTTGTAAGCATTCTGCAAGACAAGAAGAAGCTTAAAGATGAGTTCTGAAATTGTTTAGCTGAGCTTGGAATATCCTTCTTGGAGCAAGACGGGGAAGGAAAAACTAGTGGAAAAAAGGCAGCAACTGAAGGGGGGGAAAAGCTGGATGGGTTTTACAACCATAAATGGTAAAAGTAACCTTGCTCTGCTGCCAGCGAGCAGAACGATGGAATAAGGTTTTGATTTACAGGAACAGCTCAGCAAGGGCCTTGTAGAGTGCTTCATGCCTGCTATAAAAATGTGATTAGCTATAAAATGGGAGAGATTTAACAAGAGAATTTAAGCATCAGCAACAGTGCTGTTTCATGCAGATTGCGGATGCCTGCTTTTAGAGTTCTGGGAACACAGGCTAGTTAGAAAACTTCATGTTTTCCAAAGAAAGAACGTGGATTTTTTTATTTATTCCTTGAGTATGTTAAATCTTGTTTCCTTGCCCATTCATTGTGAGTTCCTTAAAAATTAAGCACCATTTATCCTTGTAATTATTTCTTCAGATTACTGTCTCCCAGGAGGTGGGCTTACAGTAAGTTGCATGAGGACATATAGGTAGGTATGAGGTGCTTTCCTTACATGCCAATATTCTGTCGTATTATCATGTCAGCTGAAGGATCTCTCCCTACGTGTATATTACAGCTTTTGCCAAGGAGGTAAAGGTAAGTTTATCAGCTGTAAATTCATGTGATCAGTTGACCACTAAAGCTTCACAGCTGTAGAGGGCAAAAGCCTCTGCCCACTGGACAATCTGCAGTGAAGGAGGCTCTGTGCTTTTCTTAATAGAAAGCTTATGAGTAAATGACTTATCTCCAAACGATGCTGGCAGGCAAAAGAGGAAGAACGGTAGTATTTTTGGATGCCCCTTGTGGTACCTTATGGGGATTCCACTGGGCACAGGGAGGGAGCAAGGAATTTGTATTCATCTAAAAAGTGAACTATCGCATTGATTTTGAACTGTTAGCTGTCCTTGTTAAAAGTGGAGGCCAAATGTTTCCTTTAATGCACTCACTGCACTTCTTCAAAGAGAAGAGGCTGCAGTTGCTTACCACTATATGACCTGAACCAAAATTGGATTATCCATCACCCTTAAACCAAGTTAATCGTCATGTTTTCTTTGCATCTCCTTAACATTATTCCTCTTTCAAATAGTTTAGAAGCAATTGGTTTAAGACTAGACATACCTGAGAGCGTGCAAGAATCAGAGTTAAATTATTAATGCCACTTACTTTATATTAAATTGAGAGTCAACTCAAGCATGATGTAAACACCTGTGTAGTAGAATGTGTATGTGCCTATAAACGTGTAGCTATCTCGAGATACCAATTTCGTTTCTTTTTTAATCAAATGGAAACTTTCTTTGCTAGCAAAAAAGAACAACATGGTTTTTTTTATCTTGGCTGTTTGCTTTTCTGTGCTCATATGTGTCAAAATTACACACTGCACTACTGAGTGTAATACACCGTGCGTAAATTCAAAATCACGGTATCCTTTAAGTGCCTGTAGCTGAAAGCTGAGAAATACACTAATATTTTATACTTTAATGTATATTTTGTGCAATGGTGGATATGGCTCTGCCAGTATTTCAGTACTGAACTCTTAATTTTGCAGTATTGAACTTCTGCACGGTGTTGGAACTGTGTTCCAAATTGTTTGGAGGATACTATCCTCAAGAAATCAGGGATAAAAGCTAAGTCAAGGGTGTACAGGGTGTGTGTGTGTGTGTGGAAAATTCTACATTTAATTTTGCCTTTTAATGGGAAACTGCCTTGAAAAGGATAGTCTTATTGTCCCAGTGAGTTGCACAAAGTGACTCCTCACTATCTGGTAGGTGTGAGTTATGCAACTGTGAATGTAATCATCTCTGTTCTTGTTCTGGTCTCTCATTTCCTGGTTGCAATGTGTAAGTCTTTTCCCCAAAGTTAAGAAGTGTATCTAGTTACTTTTACATTCTTTTATAGACGAGAAATGAAAAACTGCTAAGCAATTCAAAGCCTGACACCTGCACTTCAGATTTGTTATTGCTCTGCGTTAGCTTTGTTCACTTCATTCTCCTGGACTGACTGAAACACACAGCTGTACTATAATAAGTGTTTTTTTCTATAGCACTCATGGTGTAGGGCCTAAAGATGGCTTGCCGCTGCAGAGTTTTTGTATCATCTCTGTGGTATATTTGTAAGTAAATGGTTTTCCCTGGTCTTCATTTAAATGAACTGCAACTGCAATCATTGGTATTGGAGCTGACTCTTGCAGTGTTACCAATTAAGCCATGCTAGCACTTTCTTAACTCTAGTGCAGAATTTTCTTTCCTGCTCAGTAAAGAAGAAATCTTGCAATAATTATTAATTGACTAACTCTAAGATGGATGCTGGCTTGCAGAAAAGGTGATTCTGCATGTACTGATCAGCTGACTGTTATCTTACCAGGTCTAAAGCATGACTTACTCTAATCACTGATGTTAATTATGTACTGAGCTTATCTTATCCTTTGCACCTTTACACGTGTTTTGACAAATATTTGGGGGCTACTTTTTCAGCTGTATGTCTTAAGTGTAATGTTCCAACTAATCTCTGTAGATGTGGATCTCAGTAGAGAGAATTGCTCGTTCAGAAAGTTTAGGATTATTCTACTGTAGTGATAGTGTAGACAACACTGACTTTCCCTTGGACTGGGGCAAAACAAATTAAGTAGATGTTTCTTACATAAACAAAAATATGTTCATGTTTGTTTTAGCAGTCCTTCTTAGGATTTAATTTGTGATGCTGTTTCACTGATGCAAGCACTAATCCTGGCATTTTTATGCTTTTGTTAAGTAACCTGCGTAGTTTGTGCAAAATAAAGTAAGGGACAGAAGTGGTATTTGTAAGCTTTTATTATGAATGCTCAAATGTCACGGCTTCATCAGAACAGTGGAAAATACTATTGCCACACTAAGATAACACAGCATAAATATCCCGTGGTAAGGTTTAATTGTGCTCTTTTTTCATGAATTTGCCTCTCTTGTTTATTATCCATGTATTTAGCACTATGGATTGAGTTTCTGCTTGGAACATAATTTGTTACACTATGAAGCAATATGCTAAAATATTTAAAACATTTTTTGAGCGATACAATATGCTTAATGTGTTGTATGAATTACTGAAGTGTATTAAGGTCGTGGATAGTTCTAATTTACCACTTCTCATTTTTTCTTGGCAGTTAAAAGAGAAAATCTTTGCTAAGAAGGGAAGAGAGCTCAGTGCTTCCTTTGCTCCTTCTTATCTGACAAAGAAAAGACTCCACAGCAGTGGAATCTTGAATAGTTGCAGCACCTTATTTGAAAAACTAAACCTATTGAGAGAAGCCGGACCTTATTCATAATTACCATAAAACCTAACCCGGGATATTCAGCTGTGTTGCTCCAATTCAATCCTTAATTTCCCCCATTATTGGTTGCATACTATATTGTATCATAACTTTGATGTTCCTGTGTATTATTTTGATGCCATCGGGATCTGAATGAAGATGGCATTACGTTTTTTTTTTAATTATTTTTTTATTTTTAAGAATTGAACCCTTACAGGGTCCCACTGGTAAATAGCAGTGAGTCAGTGCTTTGCTTACAGCTAAAGAACCAACCTTTCTTCAGACTGTGATCTTCGCTTTCCTGCTTGAGTTCGTAAGGAAGTAGAAAAGGCACTGGTAGCAACTTACTTGCAGGTGCAGGACTCTTGGCTCATCGTGAAGTATAGAATTGCTGTCACAGGTTTAATCAAACTTGGCCAATGATGCGATGGTCAGCTGTTGTGCAGGAGCATGCTGTTGTATGGCTTTGTCACAGGGTGGGTTATAGTCCATCAGCACTCCTCTGTTCTGAAAGGTGTTTCTTTGCTAGTATGTGTATGAGTGCGCCGCTATGGTGGTGCCACAAAACATATGGTGGGATGCCCACTGGCGAACCTGCTGTGTGTTTAGAGTTCAGGGAAAGCAAAGGAGTGATGGTCATCTTCAGGACTCGGCAATATGAAGCTGAAGAAGATGGATCTAGTTCTGCTGAGCTCCAAAAATCTACAGAATATTTGTTACAATACAGAGTGGAAGTAACTTATTTGAAATTCTCCCGAAGTCCAGCTTTTATCCTAACTCAGTTGGGATGCATCCTCTGGCTAGTAACTTATTGGAATTAATTCCACTGGACCATGCATAGGATACTGAGGGTGGTGAAGACTATTACTAATGGTGTAAAAACTATTGAGTGGTTCCACGTATTGAATGTCCTTCTTCTTTTCATTCTCATCACCACCAAGCACACCCTTGCTTTCAGGTATTTCGTCTTGGCTCAAAGAGAATGTAATGTTCTTTTCTGTCTTCACGTCTTTGCTCGTGTCTTTCTCTCCCTTGGAACTCAGATGCTTACAGTAATTAGTTGTATCCTTTTGGATCTTTAACACTCCAAACTTTATTTATTCTCATCTGCATTCCATTTTATACCCATAGAAATTAATTTAATTTCCTGTGCATACCTACCTCCTCCCCCCCACTTTTTTTTTCCAATCTATAGCTTTGTGCTGTTTCTCATTATCCTTTGCTGCGAGGCTTAGTGAATGTTTTCAAAGTTGAGGGGGCTTAATCCCCTTAAGTATTACTCCTCTCCCTCCTCTCCCAAAAGTACAACCCTTCTTTATCAGACATTTAAACAGTTGTCTTTGAACGTTAGATCACAATTTATTTGTTCCCTTTGTACAGGAATCGGTGAAGCTAGGCAGAGCCAGACATCACAGTGAAAGGACAACTGTAGTGTTACCTATGGCAGTTCTGTGGGATTGTGTGGGGTACCTCTGGGGAAAGCTGTTTTCTCACTAGTGCAGGTTCTATAGGATAACTTTTTTTGGTCTCTTCTCTTAATTTTCATAGTAGTAAGGCATCTTTCACATAAACTCATACCACTTCCATGGCCACAGTAGCAAGTTAAATGTCTGTAGCTGTTCTGCGTCCAGCAGTGATGTGTCCTTGTGCCAACTGTGGGATGAGCTGACATCCGATTGTTTGCTGTCTTGGGGAGCACTTGTTACAGCTATGATTTTGAGATGGTTCTACTTCTAGAAAGGAAGGTCATCAGACACGAATGTAGATAATGGTCTGTAGGGGAAGTGCTAAGTCATGGCTTGAACTAGTGATTGAGTAGCTGGTATGAAGGCAGGGGCAACCCAGGGGAGCTCAGCTGCATGCAGTGCACCTGAGTGAATGGAACCGGTGGATCCTGGCTCATTCCCGGACCTCATTTAAGGGTTGGCAGTGGAGGCAAAGGTATCTCACTGGAGATCCCTGCCTACCTGAGGCCTTCTGAAGGTAAGCAGCTTCTTTTCTTTATTTCTGTGCTCACTGCTGTTGCATTTGAGTGAATCCTTGCTTTTGCAGCCTGGGATCTTGCTGCTCTGCTGTCATTGTTGCGCTTTCCATTGTGTTACACGACCTCATGAGTGATCTGAGTTAACCATAATCACTATTTGGGAGTACATCGAAGTCCAAGAAAACAGAGGGAGTATTAGAGTTCTGTTTTTAAAAGGCATAGGTTTGAGTTCTTCCTCCGAAAGAAGCACTTCTGTGTCTTCACTTAAGTCTTTCTGAATTTTCTAATAAACAAGATAGTTTTATTAGTGTAAAGACTTTTAGAAGATCAAAATTTGTTTATGAATAGATGAGCGAAGGACAGCTGAAGGATCTGAAGCTGACAGCTGCCTAAGTTTTATCTGTGATCTTTCAAACGTGAGTCACACTCTGAACTAACTCCTTTTTCAGGTTGAAATTGAATTGAATGATTTGACTGTGAAACATCTTCACCCAAACACAAAGTACTCCAGTTACAAAAAACTAAAAATGCGGTGTACTAGAAATGCCTGCCTTTATCGTGCTTATGAACAGCTGCTGCTGACAAGTTGTTCATTTTTTGCAGTGTATCTACAGAGCAGTTTCCAGAAACCCACAGCAGAAACAGACCTAAAATACTGGGCTATGTAACTGTCTGAAGATGTAGATGGAAACCTGTACTGCTTGTCCATGTTTCTGTTTCATTTTGGAGGGAGTAGATGTGGCTGGAAGCACAAGGAGGTAATTCCAAACTAGGCTTACCCATAATTTGAGCTAATAGTTTTGATAATAAATAGTGAGTTAGACCCTCATGTTCTATGCTTTTGTTCATCTGGAGATTTGGGCTGGCAGAGTCCCATGACTATGTGTTCTGCTGTGGGTTTTGAATAGACACATGTGATTTACAGATTGCAGCCAGAGTTTCATGGTTGAAAAAGGTCTCTAGAAGCAGCTCACTTGAAGAAATGCATTTTAGTGTCTGAAGAGTCCACTGTGTACAGTGTCATTCTTTGCAGAATTATTTTGACTAATGCCAAGTATAGAAATTAATTTGCTTGGGAATAGTAACTCTTGAGTTGCTGTCAGCTCCAGTTGCACAATGCTGTTCTGACAGCATCCTTCCTGAAGCCTGTGCTTACTGTTTTAGCCTGAAATCTTGTAGGAAAGCAAAATCCAATATAATCTTACGAAGAATGTACTACACTTGTTAGTGCGTAGACATTACTCTTCCTACTGTTAACCTAAAATAATGTATACTCGTGTTCTGTAACCATTGTGTAGCAATCAGGAAAAAGCAGATAAAACAGTAGAAGACTGCTGATGGTAGCGTTGCCCATAAAATTGAGCTGACGGGAAAAATAATCTACTGCATTTTCTGTTATTGCATTTTTGTAAGTCACTGTCAATTCTGGTAGTTGAGAGTAAATTGTTATCTCTAGGACTTTGACACAAGGGCTCAGTCCACCAGCTTGCCATGATGATTTCTGATGAAGGAATTATTTAATTCTTTTTCCCTTGATTACTCCTAGAAGTAACAGTCCTGTCCGTCCTGGATTTTTATCTGTCTGAACCCAGTAGGTTGCACGTGGCATCTCTAAAAATCTTTTTTGTGAAGATGGGATTGTGTTCTTGGCTGACATCTAGTTGAAAAGGGGGAACGGCTGTTTACAAGGGTGGATAGTGATAGGACAAGGGGGAATGGTTTTAAACTAAGACAAGGAAGGTTTAGGTTAGATATTAGGAGAAAGTTTTTCACTCAGAGGGTGGTGACACGCTGGAACAGGTTGCCCAAGGAGGTTGTGGATGCCCCATCCCTGGAGGCATTCAAGGCCAGGCTGGATGTGGCTCTGGGCAGCCTGGTCTAGTGGTTGTCGACCCTGCACATAGCAGGGGGGTTGAAACTAGATGATCATTGTGGTCCTTTTCAACCCAGGCCATTCTATGATTTTTGGTTATGTAGGCTGTTACATGAATTCGTTTCAATGTCACTCGGTTCAGTTAGTTTAGGAAAATCAAATTTCAGTCCTACCAACGGTTATAAAAGTAGTCATTGTATTCTGGTGAAAAGCTGAAGAAGAGAGCTCTATCTGATGTAATCTCCTGACAGTTTTCCTGGAGAGCTGTGTGTACTCTGCTTTTCTCCTGATGCTAAGTGATCTATATTTTATGGACCTCTGTGCTCAACCAAACGTGCTTCCATCCTTTGAGCCTTTCCTCTGATACCTGTTGTCAAAGTTATTCAACCTTTTCAGTATGCAGACTACTGCCAGAATTCTTTCCAATTACTCTAATATGTGCATGCCTATCTGTGTGGGCACAGATTCGGGAACAGAGATTTGGCTTATTTTAAGTAATTTTTGTCTGTATGGTTGCTGCTTGGTGGTAGCTTAAGAATGGCTTTGAGAGCAGCAGAGGAGGAGAGCCTGCATAAAACCAGCACTAGTCTTTTCATTTAGCAGAATTCAACCTTTAAGAACATTTAGCGCAAAGATGGTTCTTGCAGAAGCTAGCCTCTGATTTGTGACACTTAATAAAAGCAGTCTGAAAATTGCTGTTACATGATAGATAAGATTTTGAAAGATGCTCATGCGCCTTTTCCAAGTGCTGTGAGTAAAGCTTTTCCTGTCCTAAGATTAGCAGAGCACAGCTGCAGTGCCAAAATATGAACTGTATTAATGGTGCTTTTAGAAAAAGCATAAATGCTTTCCTGTAAGTGTGTTAAATTTTACCCTCTTTGCAGATGGTTGTTTGGAAGTAAAGACAAACCCCCCCCCCCC
>JACDJE010000122.1:949700-1055154 GCA_016647715.1 Pavo muticus
CAGTTGAAAGCCTTGGTGATAATCAGAAGTTTCTCATTTGGCAATGTTTTCTCATGTAGAAATTATTGCTTTCAGCTGTGAAAATAATAGTCTTGTCTTGCAAAGAAAAAGAAGAGGGAGGGAGGGGGGATGCATTTGAGTTATTTAAAACAAGAATCAGTTCTTTTTTACAAATATGGAAGGATAATGACTCTTGTTTTAAGATCACACAGGTATTCCATAAATACTACTTGCATTTGTGGATAATTTCTTTCATTTAATCAGGTCACAGAAGCCCTGCTTGAAAATGGAGTTTTGAATGTTAATGCTGCAGTTGTGCTGATGCCCTTTTTACGCCGCCTCTACACAATGAAAATACCTTAAGGGCTATACATAAACAGAAGCTTCAAATAAAGTTCTTTTACT
Source organism: Pavo muticus (assembly GCA_016647715.1). NCBI lineage: Eukaryota > Metazoa > Chordata > Aves > Galliformes > Phasianidae > Pavo > Pavo muticus. Next base: position 950,106 of record JACDJE010000122.1, read on the forward strand.
ACTATTTAGTTGCAATGACATAATCTAGCCACAGTAATTATCTCAGAGCTAGCAGTGTTCAGGTGATACCCACCAGTCAGTAGAAGACAGGATGTTTCTGGAGACAGCCTGTCAGGTCAATTTCATAGAATCATAAACGCATTAAGGTTGGAAAAGATCACTAAGATCATCTAGTCCAACTGTCAGCCCATTCCCACCATGCCCACTAACCCATCTCCAAGTTTCTTCAGCACTTCCAGGGATGGTGACTCCACCACCTCCCTGGGCAGCCTGCTCCAATGCCTCACCACTCTTTCTGTGAAGAAACTTCTCCTAATATCCAAACTGAACCTTCCATGGCATAACTCAAGGCCATTCCCTCTTATCCTCTCACTTTTACCTGGGAGAGGAGGCTGACGCCCACCTCGCCACAGCCTGCTTTCAGGGAGTTATAGAGAATGGTAAGATCTCCGCTGAGCCTCTTTTCCTCCAGATGAAACAATCCTGGTTCCCTCAGCTGCTCCCCATAAGCTTGTGTTTCAGATGCTTCACCAGCTTCGTTGTCCTTCTCTGGACACACTTCAGGGTCTCCGGGTCTTTAGTGTCTTTCTTGACATGTCTTTCTTTGTAAGAAAGTACAGAGTTCCTCAAGTAGGAAATGTGGCAGAATCCGTTTGGGAAGAATCTAGGAATGTTTTCATGGTCTGTAGGGATGCGGTGAGGAAGGCTAAGGCTCTCTTGGAATTAAATCTTGTAGAGGAGGTAAAGGATTACAAGAAAAGTGGTGGTGCTTTTTTTTTTTTTTTGACATTTGATACTGTCTCTCACAACATCCTTGTTATGGAGCTTAGAAAGTGTGGGATAGATGAGTGGGCAGTGAGGTGGATTGAGAGCTGGCTGACTGGCAGAGCTCAGAGGGTTGTCATGAGCAGTGCGGAGTCTGGGGGTTGGTGCTGAGTCTGGTCTTGTTCAATATTTTCATCAGTGACCTGGATGAAAGGATAGAGCCCATCCTCATCAGGTTTGCTGATGATACAAAGCTGGAAGGAGTGGCTGACGCACTGGAGGGCTGTGCTGAGAGTTGAGCAGGGAGAAACCTGATGAAGTTTAACAAGAGCAAGTGTAATATTTTGCACCTGGGGATGCCTCAGTACAGGTTAGGGGCTGACTTGTTGGAGAGGAGCTCTGCAGAGAAGGACCTGAGTGTTCTGCTGAACAACAGGTTGGCCATGAGCCAGCGGTGTCCTTGTGGCCAAGAAGGCCAATGGTATCCGAGGTGCATTAAAAAGAGGGACAGTTGCCTCCCTAGTCCTGCTGACTGCATTATTTCTGAAACAGTAAACATTGCAGATACATTTGGTCATGTCTCCCCTCCCTTGAAAATCAGCTTGATGTACCTCTTCTCTGTGACAAGACCAACTGATCTTCAGGCTTTTTTACCAAGTACAACCAAGTATTCTACAGAGATAAAAATATTCAGTGAATGTGCAGCATGGCTACCTGGTCAGTAAACTTCCTGCTAGCGCATTGCTCTTTCTGGCTGTTCAAGCATCATCAGAAGAGGAAAACAAACTTTTGTATGCAGTGGCTACATGAGAGGCTATGGGGAATGTTTCAGGGAGTGCCACCCAGGGAGCGTTCCAGGCATCTGTGTGGGTTTTTTTCTGTTTTTAAGAGCAAAGGTCAGAGTACCATTTGCCTGGTTTCTTCAAATCCCCCTCATCCTTTCAGTAATGTGAACATCGTGAATGTCATGGGAATTGTTGGAAGAAGAAATAAAAATAATAATAAAAACAATGGCAACAACAGAAACCCACAGTGTAATACAGCAGTTCAGCCCAGCACTTAAATACAAATCACCAGATAAGCAATAGGTGGGTGAGAATGAAAAGCTGCATCATCCTAAAGGCTAACCACGCAGCTTGCCTTAAGAAAAAATCCTCCTGTAGGAGGATTCAAATTGAATGTGTATATTAACACTGTAGCTTTCTCCTTGACTAGAAGTGTTTAAATAGCACTATATTTCTGGGTATTATTGTACACTGTATGGTCATTCCAATTACTGAAAATTTAAGGAAGGATCATTGTGCCTCTTGGATATCCTTCTCTCAGAGTATTCTTCTTCCTACCTTTCCATATCTTTGGGTGATGCAGCATATCAGCAAGCCTGCATATTACTCACTAATCAGTGTTATTTGGAAGGCGGTAACATTTCTGCTTTTGTTTACTGAGAATTATTACTGAAAGCAGACTTTCTGGTTTGTGGAGACTGGTCTATTGCAGACAGTGAGAGCAGCACTTGGGCTTCTTAAGTGCCTTCTGTGAAAGCCTTGCAACTGTATTGGAAAGAATGAATGTTCTTTTCAGTGTTGATATAGACACAAGTAAACTATTCTAGATTTGTGTCGCCATCCATCCCCCCCAGGTTGTGGGAGAGATTTGTTAGCAAGTTCTTCCCAACCCAAGGAGGAATGGATTTGCCAAGGGTGCCTGAAGGCAGGAGGTGTTTTGCTCAAGTCAGAAGAAGATGTGAAGGAAGGCTGCATATCTGACATTGTTCAATAGATGTGGGATTTCAAGGAGATGGGACACTTGGACTAATCAGGACTGAAGGTTGGAATTTCCAAACAAGTCTTAAAGTGGCCCCAGGGAGGATACTGTAAAACAAAAACCCATTTAGTGACAGCAGGCACACTGGCAAGATGCCTTATTCAGAGAATCTAAACCTCAGTTTTGGGGTGAGTTACCTACTAGTTGAAACTCACTTCACTTTTGAAAAAGAGGCGGCGATGGGAATGCTGAATTGGCAACATAAGATCTCAGAATTCATAAAACAGCTAATGAACAATCTGGAATTGGTTGAGATGGAACTGTTTAAGAATTCTAGGAACTGAGCCTTGAAAGAAAAAAATAAAACTATAAATCATCTGAGGAGAAAAGCATTCAAAATGGGCATAAACAAAGTAGGTCGTAATTCTTAGTGAGTATGCTTGCCACACACACAGTATTAAGACCCAGCACTTAGCATTGACTTAGTACAGGGTTGTTGCAGTATAATCAGATTTTTATGACCTAACAAATATTTGTCTGATCAATGGGTTTCCTTACACTGAAATATTACTCTGCAGTATTGCCTACTCTGGCTGTTCATCACGAAGTGCAGATGAATATAACCCAAATCTCATCCTCTTTTTTTTTTTTTTTTTTTTTTTTTTTTNAGAAATAAGTGAACTCTTAGAATGCTGGCATGTTTCCATTTGAATACATTTAGACAGGGCATCCACTAATCTTGACATCGAGTTTCAAAGTACTCAATTCACTCATCTATGCCAAAAGCTAAGTCCTTTATATATGTTTGTAAATGCAAGCATCAGCATTTTTTGCCCATGTTAACTTAACTGTTATAAAAACATCTTTATGAGCATTAATCTTGCAATTAGCCTGCTTAAAGTCCTGATGATAACAGTAATTCACCTGATTTTTTAATGACCTTGGATTGCTTCAGAAATTCTCACCTACTCATGCTACTCCTGTATGGAGTTAACTCATGGTTTTTTTTGTTGTTGTTTTAACATGCCTTCTGTTCTCAAGTACAGAAATATTGTTCCTTCCAAACCGCCAGTATACTCATTTTCCTTTATCCTAGGGAGACTTTTCTCTGAACTTTAATGCATTAAAAGCTAGCCCTATCTGGTACAACAAGGCAGAAATGCTAGAAATGCAGAATGCAAACTGTAAGAAGAGAGATTTCCACCCATCTTCTTAGCCCCTGTGGTGCTTTAGTGAGTTTGTGGTTGTTAACCGAGAGAGGTCTGATTGCTGTGCTCTGGTTCTGTACTATTGAATGCAATTTTAAAGCTGGCTCATGTGAGACAGATCTGCTTTTGTGGCTTGTAAGTTCTGCTCTTTGGTGGAAGTACAGTTGCAATGAAATCTTCTCAACATCTTCTGATGTTCTTGTACAAGACAAGAGTTGGAGCTGTGGGACAGAATGGGTGAAACCAGAACAATTTCTGTGTCTCTGTGTCTCACCCAAGGATCAGTTTTGCCCTGGTAGCCCTTGGTGTTCTCACTTGACCTGTGCTTCAGGAAGGCTCTCTGTAAGTATGTTGATGCTAGTTAAAATTCAGCCATGTTTCCTGTTGTAGAGCTGTTGAATATAGCAAGGGAAAGGGGGAAGAAGGGGAGGCTGATTTTGTTTAATTGGCAATGACGACTTCTGGCTCAACAGCATGTGCTTGATGATGCTATTTATGGATGTCTAATGCCAGAAACAATATTCATGTCAAATTCAGCCTCATGGTTGAGAAAAATCCTCTTCCAGCATGTTACCAAATTTAAGCCATTTTTTCACTCTGCTGCTGTTTGTTGTTCTAAACCCTGTTGGTGAATCTTCCCCAAGCATTTTGCTCCTACTGGGTTTTCTTTCAATATTTTGTGGAAATATATATATAAGTATCTATAATATGCCTATAATTCAGTATTGGAAAGTTGCTTCTGGCAACTTTTTTTCCCCCAAAATTGAGTAATTTTATAGCTGTTTGTTTTTTATGTCCACATAGTGCTTTTTCTTTGTCAGATATCAGTTACACATACTCTCTAATATTCTCCCACTAGTCAGCTACTGTTCCTTTTGCCATGTGAACAGTTTTTTCTCACTTGGTGCATGCTTTTTTAAGGAAGGAAGAGAGTGGTTGTTTATCTTCCAAAACAATTGCAGATTCCAGATCTTAAAGCACAGATTTTTATCTGTATTCCCAAGTTTCTTGCCTGATGTTAGCTGGCATCTGTCTCAAGCAGCATGTTCCCTGTCCAGTATCTGATATTTTGTGTCCCCTGATGCAATGGATTAAATGTAAATATCAGTTTCATTCATATCTTTTTGGTGAAGAATTTTGATTGAAGGCTCCATGTTTTTTAAAAATGAGCATCTGTTGCAGATATTCTGAATTACTATGGAATTTTTCTTAAAGGGAATTGAAGTCCCTGTGTGCCTTTCCAGTCATCTTCCTGGGGATATCTATTGCAAATGTAGAAGTCCATAAGGAAAGTCGGTTTTTGTAACAGTGAATACTACCAACTGCAAGCATCTGTCTTGTTTTTCCATGTCTGCAGCTGAGTGTCTTGGGTAACCAAATGATTTTGTGTTCTCACCTGTTCTGCATTTAAAAGCTCTGGCTGCGCTGCTAACTCAGGCCTTCTTTTTCCCTCAATATTTGGCCATATGTGGTCATCAAATCATAGTGGTCAGCTGCTGAGACCGATTAAGTCATTTAGCTGTTCAGGTCTGAAATAAATTAAGCAGCACGGAGCAAGGCCAGACTCCCCTGCACAGCTGTCGGACTCGCATCTCTTTCCAGAAGAGAGACACGTTATTTGCTTACACAGTGCATCAAATGAGAAGTGCACTTGGGTTTCTGCGCTTGCCTTGGAACAGTTGCGGTCTTGGAAGGGCTAGAAGAGCGGTGGGAGCCAAGTGGATTACCCAGAACTCCATGGGACTCATTTTTGCAATCCATCTAGGAACTTGAAATAGGATCTGTGAAGCAAGAGAAACTTTCAGTGAGAGGCAAGACTCTTGAGGAACAGTGCTATGCCATGGCAAGAGAGCTACCCACAGCATTTCTTCCTTGCAGTGTGAATGTTTCCCAACAGGTGGTGGGGGGGTGGTGGTGGTGGTGGTTTTTTTTCTTGTTTTTACTAGTTGAGGGTGTAATCCTGTTTCATTACGATGCACAGAAATAGGTACCTAGTGGCAGATTACCACTATCTAGCTGAAAACATTAATAGAAAATCCATCATGTCCTGGGCCAGACTTGGCCTATTTGAAGCAGAACGACTGTCTGGAAATGAGCAGCTCACTGAAAGCTGAAGTGAGGGGAAGATCCTTTTTACTTCACTGCATGCCACACCCTTTGTATTTGTTTTCCATTTTTTTTTAGGTGTGGTGGGGATCTGCTTCTAAGCTGTACTCCCTTGTTTGTTTAGTGTTTGTGTGGGATTTTCAAAGAGCAATTTGTGTCTTACATAAAAATGCCATTGTCTCCGCTGTAATTGTATCGTGTCTCCTTTGTTCTTCCTACAATGGAAAATCTGGTGTGTTAATACATTAAAAAACCAGCAATAATTGCTCATAGTGTAATATCATTTCAGTGATCTATCTCTATCTTTCCATGATTCTCCACTGTCTATTTTTGTGTTGTATGAAATTTCGTCAAAAAAGTAACAAGGCATTAATGTCTTTCCCTCTCTATTTTGAGTTGAAGAGGGAAAAAAAAGATAAGTAATCTTTAATCTGTAGCATAGTTAACATCTCACGGATACTTAATATTAACTCACTGCGAGGACATAATTTGCCATAGTAAAATAATAAAATAAAATGGTTAGAGATACAGCAAATCTGTATTTAAGACCCTTTCAAACGTGCTGCTAGTGTTTCATAGTGCCCTCTCATCTGTGGCAGCAGTATTTCAAGTAAGAGTGTACTCTTACTGATACCTGCAACTCCCCGGTGACAACAGTTTAAAGATCAGCATCGTTAATTCTCCAGCTTCATTTAACATCCAAGTGGAAAGATGGCAGCTCCACAAATCTGATGATAAAATATTATAGGAAAGCAGGCTGGGTTGTAAATACATAAATGAAGGACTTAAATTTGCTAAACAATTTGCAGATGCTAGAAGCACAGGGGATTAAAATGAGAACAGAAAACCAAAGACTGTAGCAAGGATGTATACTGTGGGCCAAGTTTGTAGAGGCCTCTACTTGGCATCTTATGTGCTATTTGGTTACTTCCACCCACAATCAACTTGTTGAAGCAAAACTGGAGCCACAAAAAACAAAATGTGAAGTCCTCCTACTATAATGTGCAGAGGCAAATAGCATCTGTAACCATAAATCAGGTGTTTAACTATGTGCAGTAACTTGAATCTGTGAGTGAGTGAAAGCTTCCCTATCCCTCTCATCCATGTGAAGGGAGTAATGCTTTTTGAGTGTTACGTTTTTTTGTTGTTGATGTTTTGCATAGAGTAATTAGCTCTGAAAAGAAGTCACCTCACCACCTTTTGTGAATAGCTGTATGTTATTTCAGAAGTGCAGCTTTATGGTATCAAGCTCAAATGCTACAGTGGCAAAAAACAGTTTTTACCATTCACACCTGCACTTAAAGTGCAATTCTGGTCCTATTCCAGAAGAAATATCTGGAAACTGGCTTTCAGAAGCCAAGTTTCTAAAAATAATATTGGGGTTCTAGGAGCCACCAGCGGGTGTGTGCTAACTGTCATGTTGAGCAGTTTTAGCTGTTTGCATTTCTCTGAGTTCCCGTTGTTAGGCCTGGAAGTAGAAACCTTTGCAAAATTTGAGACACACTGATACCCTAAGCCAGGGGACAAAATACATTTATATTAACAGTATCTTGAGACTTGTAATAAAACTGACTTAGTTTTCTGGCTGGAGATGTCAGACTCACGCTAAGCATTTTGATTTGTTCACTTATCTTTCTGGGAGATCAGTGACAGCTCAAATATTCCAAAAGTGAGTAATTTACTTAGATAGCTTCCAAACTGCAGGGGCTGGTCAAAGATCCCGAATGATAGAAGTGGAAAATCTGTGGATTTAGGAATACTTTGGAAGTCTTTAATCTGGATTTTCTTCCCTCCCTTTCTGTACTCAAAGGCAACGCTTTCATTATGAGAGTAAAATGTGATTTTCCACACTTATTTTTTGTTTTGGAATAGCATAATATATCAACAAATGCTATCATAAAGGTCTGTTCTTAAAGGTACTAAGAATAAAAGAAGTATGTAGCAGTACAGTGGGATGCTGTAGACTGGTTTGATCAACTTCTTATGTGTTTCCAGTTAGCTTTCAGTGTGGGCGTGTCCTTAGCGACTCGGTACTTGATAAGCATCCTCGGTTCATAGATGTTGTAATATTTGTAGTCTGGTTTGTTGCAGAGAGCATCTTGAGGGACTGAGACCTCAGAATTCAATAGCTGTTGGAAAGAAGTACTGAGTAAAGGCCAGTGCATGTGTGAGGGATTTGCCAGACCTTGACCATGTCATTGATTAAAGCAGGCTGGAAAGAGGTCTCACTATTTCTATTAACCTGTTTGGATAGATCTGGCTGTAATACAGCCTAAAGGCCTGAATCCAGCCAGCTGTATGGGACAGGCCTCAGTCCTGGTTTTGGTTTTACAGTATGACCAGGGACGGTTCGTTCTTTCTCTACAAAATAAATTTAACAATTTTAATATGGGGCAATAGTAGGAATGAATGATTTTGTGAGCTTCTTAGTTCTGGATTCATCTGTGCTAGCAAATCTGTCACATCTTTACATGCAGCACTAACTCTGTAGAGATATTTTCCTATGAAACGCACATATTCTCCAGTACTATGGAATAATTCAGGTTGGATGGCATCTTGTCCAGCTGCCTGATCAGAGTGGCTATGTCAGACCAGGTTGCTAGGTCTTTATCCAGCTGGGTTTTGCAAGCCTCCAAGGACAGTGGCTGCATGAGCTCCGAGCATCTTGCTCTACGGTTAACCACTATGCTCTGGGCACAGTCATCCAGCTAGTTTTTGCCCATCTGTTTGCCCACCCTTCCAGACCTTGATGTCCCAGCTTGGTTACAGAAATGTTAAAGGGGAATGACATTGAAAGGCTTAATAAAGCCAAGTGGAACTTGCATGTTTTCTTCTGTTGTGTACAAATGCAACTGTTTAGTCATTGATGGCAGTCAGGTGTGTCATAGTTTACCCTTGGTAAAGCTGTGCTGTCTCCAGTCATTTTCTTATACTACATGTGCCTAGAAATGGGTTCTAGGATGACACACTTGAACTCTGAAATTTGTCTCTCTTCTCAGATGGGAGAGGTAATGTGAATGGGAGTTGGACGGGCCTAATTCAAGAAGATAATTGTAGGGTGATTATTCTGCTTCTGTTTTTCATTCCAAGGATTTTTCCATGTAAAGGAACATTCACAGAGCTGAAAACTGTGTGTTTCCCTGCTTTCTGTAGCTAATACAGATTAATGACAGAGTAGGACTGAATACTAAACAGACAAATTGTTTTGACACAAAGCATCACTCCAATACCAGGCCCTTGACTGATGGAAGCATTCAGTGGAGCCTCACATTAAAGATGCTTTATGAGGTTCAGAGAAGTCTTCTGATGAACTTTCAAACAATTTCAACAATTGAATTGGCTGAAGATTTCCTAACTGGCAAGTACTCATTAAATGTCTGGCAGAGATGTTCCTACTGCCTGCCTTTTGGGAGGCATCAGGAATTTCCCCAGCAGTCACCCCAGTGCTGTCACTTAGTGCTTAGTGCTCAGCTTTGTTCGCCCTTTCTGGTGTCTGGCCACGCTGCTTGCATGGAGCACTCAGGCCGCCTCTGCCAGGCTCTCTGCATTCCCTTGAGGCTTTGTTCAAGCAGCAGGAAAAGGGGCTGTTCTGCTGGTAACCTGCTTTAATGCAGCATGGGATCCTGGAAACGAGATTTTGGCTGCTGAGAAGTTCCTTCCTCACCTGACAGTTTTATCTGTGTGTCTTGGTTGTACTGTCAGCCCTGCTGGGCTGTGGCACCCAGCACCCTCCACACACAAGGCTGTCCTCAAAGCCCTCCTGCCGGCCACATCTGTTCTGCCAGGGCTCCAGGGCTGAGGCCAGTTTTCACCACGGTGCTTAGTATCTACAGCAGGGATGAATGATTTACTTAATTTGATTCCTCTGCATGCCGTACAGAGTCTGTTGTTGTTTTTACACTTATATATTGTGTTTCATTTCTTCATCTATCTTTATATATGCGTACATACATATACTCACATATACATTTGTGTATATATATATGCTTTTGATTGCTGTTGGCTGGATATGCACAGCTGCCTAGACACCACGGTTTGAACAGTTTCTACTGTGGTTTATACAGATTGACGTATACAGGCAAGGAATGTAAGCCACAGAAAGCTGAAGATGAAACCAAGGAGGGACTATTAAACTGGTAGCAGTGAACAATTTAGCTGCAGTTTAGAACAGCATTTAATTTATGGAGGCTTAAGTTACATTGTTCCGTTTTTCAATTGACATTCCAGCAGCTGAAGCGGAGTCCTCTCTGTATATGCTGTAAATCTCTAGACCCAGCTCCTCCTACCCTGAAGCTTACATCACGATTACGTGTGCCTGTAGCATTTTGCTGCAAGGAAGTGGTGCATTCCGGAAGACTTACTCCATTTCTGCTTTTCTTCTACATTCTGTACTCAGCTGACTAATTTAAGTCTGTATTTAATTGACTAAGAGTTGAGTTTCTTTATTGTGAGGGGAGATAGCTCTTTGTGTTCAGTTTCTATACTCATTCTAATGCATCTACTAAACTGTTAGGAAAGAAAACTTTTGTCAGTTTTGACTGTACTTTTTGACAGTACAGGTTTAGAAAAACGGGATGTTTTTATACAGTTAGGGAATAGAATTTTTATAGCAAGATAGGGATCAAAATTAGCTGTAAAGGCAGTTTGCAGTATAAGGCTACACCAAAAAAGAAGAATCTTTCATTTATTTATCAGAATTGTGATTGATTCCTGTCAGTTGAAACTTTGTTTCTATTTTGACATCTAATACTGCTTTTCCTAATACTTACTGCAAAAGAAAGCATTCATTTCACAATGAAAAAATATTTACTTCTGAAATTCTTCAGCCATTGTGCTGACTTCTTCCTAAAATTGAGCAAATGATTGACTATTATTTTAGTCTTCTGAAAGATGCTGCTTTCAAGAGAAATACATCTCAGCAAAGTGCTTCCACTGAAGTTCTTCCAACCATTTTTCTCTGAAACTGAGCATGGTACATGTTAACAAACTGCCCTGTGCGTATCTCAGAACTGGGACCAAAGTTCAGGACAGGTCTAGTGGTTGGCGACCCTGCACATAGCAGGGGGATGAAGCTAGATGATCTCTGTGGTCCCTTACAACCCAGGCCATTCTATGATTCTATGACAACAAAAACCAAAACATAGTAGCGTCTCTACCTCTAGAGAGAATTGGGGTTTTAGCAACCTTTATTTACTTCCATACAGATCCGTTTGGGGAGATGTATTAGCTATACGCTGTACAGAATAATTCTTAAAAGTTCTCAGTTCTGTAGCAGTATTGCTTAGCTGCTAACTTGTTCAGCTGGATTTTTAATTTATTTTTTTTCTGCTCACAGCGATGAATCAACACATGGCTAAAAAAGGTTTGCAAATCATTACATTGTGTTAATGTCGTACTGACTACTGTAATAAAGGTGGGAAAGGGTTTTACTGGCTTTTTCTGGAGGAGAACAAAGAATTTGAAGGAATGTCTTGGGACACTTGAGCCAACTGCTCTGCATCATGCAGTCCCTTTCATTAACTTGTTGAGCCCTTCTTTAAAGTACGTTTTCTCCACCCCTCTGTTTCTGTGGGAGATTTTTTCAAAGCTTTATTTCTCTGAGGATCCAGAATATTTCTTTCATTCAAAGCCTAAAATTGTCCAGGGCCAAAATGTCCATTTGTTCTTAAGCCTTTAGTGAAAACAGTTCTTCTCTTGCTCTTGTATCTTAGTTATTGGGCTGCTCCTAAATGATTTTCATCTGTAGTTCTTTTTTCTAGATGTTCTAATCTTTTAGTGCTTACTTAAATTGATTTTTGGTAGTTTCTGCCTTATCCTTGCGCATCTTGACCTGTCCTCAATGCTTCCATTGGTGTTTTCTAGGCATCACTTTTGAAGGAAATTAGAGTTCCTTCCTTCTTTCCAGAGCACTTCTCATGTGGGATAGCTTGAAGGTTGAGCACTTCAGATATTAGCCAGCCTTCGTTGTTCTCCATTAGCTGCCTCTAAGTGGGAGGTGTCCCTGCCTATAGCAGGGGGTTTGGAACTAGATGATCTTTAAAGGTCCCTTCCAACCCAAACCTATGATTCTATTATTTAAGTAATTCTTAGTGTGCCATTGTTTGCCCTTTTTCGAATTGAGAGCTTTCCTTCCAGATCAGCTCATGGCACGTCACTTTTCCTTGAGTGGCTGCAGGAGCTTGTTGGCTCTAGTGTGGATGGAATATAACCTTCTAAGGAATCTATGCAGCCAGAGAGTTTTGGGTGCCAGTGTAGATTCACTGGAATTATCAGCAGTCCTGCCAAATACTGCTCATAAACGTGACATCAACATTTCAGTCAACATACTCTGGGCTCAGCAAATACTTATGTCCAGTGACAGTGAGTTAATCAGAAGAAATACTGATTAGGTGGAGTTGTGAAGCTCATTTTAGATTTGTTGTTTTAACAACAAATTTTATTGGTGATGATGATTTGTTTTAACTTTTATTAGAATTCATCTAAAAAGTCTTTCTTTTCATTTTTTTATCTGCCAAACTGAAAATGCTTTTACTTGTTAGTTTTGGTGCATATTGTGATGTCAGCCTTACAGTTTACCTTTATAACTCTTAACCAGTTTGGTTACTGCCAAAACAATAAGACTAATTCTGTTTAAGGTATCTTTTCAAAAGAATATCAGAAAACTTATTAGACTGCTCTATTTGGTCTTCTTCTGAGTGATGTCTTGGACTAGATGATGACCAGAAGCCCACTCGAAACTCGGCCATCCTGTGATTCTGTGATCTAAATGGAGGGCTAAATAATACTAGTTTCATTACAAATGAACATTTTTGGTTTTCTTTTTTGTGATGTATATGTTGGCTGTTAGAAGGAGTACTCAGATGCATTACTTCTAATTGATACTTCATGTGTCAAAGTGGCATTCCCTTCTATCAGAAAAGGGGTGGCCAGCAGGGACAGGGAGGTGATTGTCCCTCTCTACTCTGCCCTTGTGAGGCCCCATCTGGAGTACAGCATCCACGTCTGGAGCCCCCAGTATGAGAAAGACAGAGGGCTATTGGAGAGGGTCAAGAGAAGGGCCACAAAGATGATCAGAGGGCTGGAGCACCTCCCCTACAAAGACAGGCTGAGGGAGCTGGGCTTGTTCAGCCTGGAGAAAAGAAGGCTGCGGGGTGACATAATTGCAGACCTGCAGTACCTGAAGGGAGCCTATAAACAGGAGGGGAGTCAACTCTTTGAAAGGGTAGATAACAGCAGGACAAGGGGAAATGGTTTTAAGTAGTGGGAGGGAAATTGGATGTCAGGGGGAAGTTCTTTACTATGAGAGTAGTGAGGTGCTGGAACAGGCTGCCCAGAGAGATTGTGGATGCCCCGTCCCTGGGGGTGTTCAAGGCCAGGTTGGATGGGGCCCTGGGCAGCCTGGTCTAGTATTAAATGTGGAGGTTGGTGGCCCTGCCCATGGCAGGGAGGTTGGAGATTCATGATCCTTGGGGTCCCTTCCAACCCGGGCCATTGCATTTCTTTACAGATTATGTCTATGAATAAATTACGTACCTATTTCTAATTTTAAAATATACTTGGTAATTTTTTGGTTGTGTTGTGGTTTCATCCAGTCTATAAAAGCTACTCTGTGATTAATGCAACTCTCATAGCGCCCTGTGAAATGAAAGTCAAGGACAAGAGCGATGTTTCAGAGGACCACATCACTCAAAGTTCTGAAGACAGCAGCTGTTTGATTGTTTTATGGAAAAAAAAAAAAAAAGGAAAAAGATGTATTTTATGTCTGTTGTTGTTCTTTTGATAGGAGGTATGATTTCAGTAAAAACAAGTGGTAATCTATGTTGCATGTGATCCTGCAGTGATACTCCCTGCTCAGAGCAGGTTCAACTACATCAACTTGCTTCAAAGACAGATATTTGACAGCTGCTCCGATGTCTGACCACTCTCGAGGTGGGGTAAAAAAAACCAAACAAAACAACAACAGCAAAAAACCCCAACAAAGTAATTCCTTCTCTATTTGGAATTCTGTGTTTTCTGTCTCTGCCCATTACATCTTATACTGTCACTGTGCACCATTGGAGTAAGTCTGCCTGCATCTTTCTTGAGCTGAAGGCAGAGGAGTGCTGCTCCCATGGCCTTTTTACTCCAGCAAAGCCCAAGCTACCTGTGTCAGTCTGTCCTTGTAGGCCTTGCGCTCTGTTCGTGTGCTCACGTGGTGGTTCCTCCAGGCCTCTCACTGCATCTCGATCACGTCTTTGTTGTTTAAGGAGCCCCAGCATGCAACCAGCCTCTCTGGGGGCTCTGACAAGAGTTTACCACAAAGGAAAATTAGTTTTCCAGGCCATGCCAGCTCCATGTGACTAAAATAGCACACGCTATGGGTAATTACCTTTGCTGCAAGGCTGCAACTCTGGCTGGTGTTAAAAGTCATTGTGGCTGGGGCTGCCGACGTCCTCTCCTGCAAAGCTGCTGCCCTGGCTGTTGGTGTTACACCATCCCTGGCCCAGGACATGCTGTTTGCCTGTGCAGTTTGTAGGATTTGTGTGGATCCACTTTTTCTTTTCCCCCAGCCTGTCAAGATCCTTCTGAATACCAGTTCTGTCCCCAGCACATTGACTGCTCATGCTGAATTGGTACTGGCCACAGATTTGCAGAAAGCACATTCAGTCCCATCATCCACATCCTTAGTGAAGATGTTAAACAGTATTGATCTCAGTACTGACCCTTGAGAGCTTTAATCTTAAATTACTTAACTGGCTTAAGCTGAGGAATTGATATGCTCCATGTAAGCGTAGATGAAGCATAAGATGAATATAAATTGAGTAGCTAAACTGCATCACACCATCAGTCAGAGCCAGCTGCTGCCAAAATATTACAGCATTTTTAGTGACACTGTAGTGGGAAGTGTTTATAAGGAGTGAACAAAAGGCATTTCCTGTCCATCAGGAGCGTAGAGAAATCACTTAAGCTGTGGCAGGTGCTGGTTTATGTTTGCTATTCCATCAGATGAATTGTGACATTTCTGTGTAGCTTACTAGGCAAGGATGAAATTGGACTTGATAGAGCACTGTGTTCTTCACTCTTCACTGCCTTCTGGGGAAACGAAGGAAGCTGTTCCATCCAAACCTGCACAGCCACTTTTCTTTCCCCTGGAAACAACGTACATGCGTGCACAGTCTTTTTTAAATGTTAGACGACAACTTTTTGCAAAAGATACCAAGCCAAATTATTAAAAGTTGCTTAAAGGATTGAGATGGCAGTATTCTGCATGAAAATAAATGCAAGATTTTAAAATACAATTGTTCTAAATGAGTAAGCAACTCTTGTTCTCTGTTATATTCTGTAGTAGAAAATCCCTCTGCCATCTCCATAAATTATTTATGCTAGCTTCGAGCTTGATACTTGGATTTGTACAGACATGGAGCTGCAACTGTTTTCATAGCATTTGGTCTGGAGATGCTGCTGGTTTAGCCCTACCCAAGCTTAAACTTCAGTGTCAGTTGTGCCTGTATGAGCAACGTTCTTGTAAAAACCCTAGCGAAGTCTAGGCAATTCTATTGTGACATGAAGTGAACCAGATGAAGTTGGTGATCATTGCTAGCCTACTGAAGGCTGTGATGTGTTGTCTCTTGGTATGCTGAGTAAACTTTATAACATCATCAACTGCTTCATTGAAGACGCAGCCTACAGATTGATCCATGCTGCGTCTTACATGACTTGTCATATCAACCTGCCCTAGTTAGCTCCTGCACCACAGGTCATGCCTGGAAGATTAGATAGCCACCCAACCATTTGCCCACTCTTGTGGGCAGCTTTTGTCACCAACGAGGGAATTGTGACTGAAACTGAACATCTTAAAGGACATTTTTTCTCAGTGTGCTTTCGTACACTTCTTTATGCTTTCTATCCATTCCCACCCTGTGATGATCAAGTATTGACTTGCCTGTTCAGTTTAGTAAAAGACGAAAATGAATGTATGGGATGCTTAAACTATTATAGGCTGGCTGGAAAAGGAAGAATAAGAATTACTGAAATGGAAAGTAACAGTTGAAAACGAAGACGTTTACAGAGTTTCTGCTGCAAATAACTAATGATGGTTTTACATGACAGCTTTTTGCTTCCATCAACACCTTGGATTTTTAACTTGCTACTGAGAGCATCAAACTGTGAAAGCCAAACCTGGATGCAGTTAGGAAGGACAAAGGTTGCTTTTATTCAAAGGGAAATACCAAAATGCTGGATAGGACTGTGGGTAGATTATTCTTGAAAGTTGTTTAGGTGTGTGCTTCTGGGCATTAATTTGGGGAGCACAAGGTGTATGTGTGCGTGTGCACATGCATGTAGTAGGTGGCAGTACCTGAGTAGAGAGATGCCTGCAGTCATACTTAACAAATATGGCTCTGGCCAAGCTGTGCTGAGTGAGGGAAATGCAATGTTAGGTATGTGAGATAAATTTAAAGTTGGCAATGCGTGATACTCAGTTCTCTTCATGTACTGTCTCAGCAGTAGTTGTATTTTATTTTTAGAAAGCCTGAGTATTTTAATTGTCCTAATTTTACCAGACATTTACAAAGCTGTATAACACTACTGCCCTGACAGACAATTGTAGGTTTTAGAACGTGTAGTGTGTGTCAGTGATGTGTTTTAGAAACAAGCATAATAGGTAGCACTCTTGCAGTAAACTTGGTAGTTCTGTTGTATGAATTTAATACAGCGCAGTGCACTAGAGCTGGAAGCAAATGACTTCTAGCACTTAGAAAGGCAGAGAGTGTCAAACTTTATGGTAGTTTAAAAGCAGCCCTCGTTGTTTGTTAGACACGATGGGTCACAAACAGCCTCCATTAAACTTTATGCTTGAACAGTATACACTAAACTGTATGCTTTAGTGTTTGAACTCTGTACATATTGATTTCTTTTCTTTACTAACTTATGAAATATATGCTAAAAGTCTCATGCTTAGCTCTTGCAAGAAGATTAAGAATATTAACTGTGTATTAAATGATAGACCAGAATTAATGACTTGTATTTGGGAATGTTGCAAAGATGTGCCAGGTGTTCTCAAATCCTGCTCCTGAATTGGCGTCATCCAAAAAACTGCTTATTGTTGGCTCGTACCTGGACAAAGATCTTTCTCCATTCCATGTCTTGCTTCCTATTCACTTTTCAGAGGAAGCAGGGAGATGAGCAGAGAGATGTCACAGGACAGTATGAAGTGCATGAAAGCAGGGAAATGGGGTCAATTTGTATGCAGCTACAGATCTCCTTTGAAAATGTTGGAGATGTCAGCTGTCCTCCTTTGCTCAGTGTTTGGGCAGGTACAGCAGAAGGTACACAGAGGGGACTGAGATGTCACAAGAAGTAGTGTATTTGCACTGATGTTGGAAAGAACATGATTCTTCAATTTCCTCTCCCTTGCTTCAGTGCACTGCTGAGTAATATGCAGCATTAATTTTTAAAATAGGTAATTTCCTTTTCTCTCCTTTTAAAAATAATTGCAGCAGTGTGTGCACCAAAATTACTACTGCTTTCTGTCTAGGGTTGAGGTGGAAAATGGCAATGACATACCGCAGCTGTCCTGCAGAGTGGCAGTAAGAATTACTTTTGTTGTGTATAAGTAGGAGTTGGGTTATATGGAAGCTGTTTTCTACATCAGAAGTAGCTCAAATTGTCTGGAATGTGCATGCAAATGCTCATTTTTCTAGACAGTGAACCCAATTGACTTAGTAGTAAATCAGTGGCCTGTCCCAGCTTGCATCTAGGTATGACTTTGGGTTACTGCCTGTGTGAGAGCCTTTCCATTCATGTGTACGCTCAGCAGTACAAGTTCCTACTATTGCTCTCATCTGTGTGAAGCTGCGCAAGGCTTCATGAAATTACACTGTCTTGTTCAAAGACAAGCTTATAGGCTGTTAGAATTTCACGTAAGGAAGAAGTCTACTCTTCTGCAAGTGTCAAGCATTTTTCCTATCTGTCCATTTAAAGGAAATGGGTATTTTTCTTAATTCTGTTGAAATACCAGATGGTTTTCCTCTTATTAGTGAGAGCTAGGGAACTTGTGCTTGAGATGTACTTTTTTGCTGCAGATTTTTCTAAGCATGGCGTGAGAATATTCTCAAACCAGAGGAAAATTACAATAGATTTTTAAAAATGAATAATTAGCTGTCTTATTTGGGCTTTTGTTTTCAGCTTTTTTTCAGAACAAACGGCTTACAGTATAAAGGCAAGAACTCCAGATGTTAAGGACTTGAGTTCCCAGTACACTGGGGAAATTAGGATGACTGATCAAGAGACTGATGAAAATAAGGGCTTTTCTGTAGCACTGTAAGAAAGATGTGAATTCTTGTCATGCATAATGCATTTACTTGATTAATAAAAGAAGCCTTTCTTAAATTTTGAATGTGTTCTCTGTCTGGTAATCTGGTGAATCCTTTCCCTAGCATGAGTAGTGAGCATACTTTGTGCTGGCAGGGCAATTGTTACTGTCTTTTACATTTCTTAGGAAAACAGGAGAAGCTGTTGCTACTCCTGCCATTCTAAGAAGACAGTCTTGCAGCCATTGGAGTGTGGGGGGGAGGGTGTTCACAAAAGAACTACCAAATTCTGTATTTCAGAATACGTAAGAGAAATTTCAGAGGGGAAAGTGGGAGGGGGCAGAGATCAATTATAGGGGATAATAGGATAACCCGTCCCGACAGCATAGTTAGTTCTAGGTTGGTTTATCAACTGATTGCGTGTCAAATTATGATGTTCTGCTTAAGAGAATTATAGGGAAAAGGTAGGATAGGATGAAGGTGGAGAATAAACTTTTGATGTCAAGGCAACACTTGGCAACTGCTCACTGTATTTAATGTTTTATTTCCTTCACAACCTATTGTTATCTGCCTTGAATCTCAGTTCCAGCTCCAAGACCTTGGAACTTGCAAGATCAGATTAAGTAGCTGTTATATTGTTTAAAACTCACTGCATTGTTAAGTAGTGAGGTGTTCAGTATAGCTTTCTAGCAAGATTTTCAACCAAAACCCAACTTGATGGGCTTGAACAAAAACAATGGTTTCACTCTTGCTGCTGCAATAGCATAAAACTTTCAGATTTGTATTTCAAGGCTAAAAATCTCTGACTTGTCCTAAGTACTCCTTGTTAATGTCAAGAGTTGTTTAATGAATTCTAAATCTTACTGATTGCTGGAAATTAATACGTTCCTTTTTAAAAAGTTATAGAGTAGGGACTATTTATCTTAACATATATTACATCCAAGGTGGTAATTTAAGTTTAATTCATCTTCATTGACCCTGGAAAAAGTGTTGTATTCCACTTTGTTTATTCCAGGGAAGTTGCAAAGTTCCATTGCTGCAACGAGTCTGAGAGCAGAACTTGGGCAGCAGCAGCTGCTGACACTGTTTAAAGGCAGAAATTCTGTCAATCTCCACCAACTTTTCTTTTTTGACACATTTTGGAGAAGCTGGTCAACAATTTAGAGCATAAGAAGTTAATAAACACATTTTCATGACATGTATCACATTTTGGGTTTGGGGAGAAATTTTCACCAAGTGTTAGTGTCTTCAGTATTTTCTATAAGCAGAGAGAGGAATGTTGGAAGAGTCATTTGAAAATAAACAAATGAAGGAAAATGTTATTACCAGGTTCTGTCACTGGGACTGAAAATGCCAAGGTGTGTTGCGAGATCCCTGGTGTCGTGGCCACGAGCCAGTCTTACAGCAGTCTTTGGCTGGTAAAGCTCTTGGCCATCCCTGGCCTCACACTAGTACATTCAGTGTAGTAGACATCTGAAGTAATGAAGCATTAGTCTTCTCCTCTCCTCTCACTCCCTTAATTTTTAATTTTGCTTTATACTTCTGAACTGCTTTACTTATTTATTAGTTTGTTTTCCTCATGTGGTCCCTTCCTGTCATGGGCTACGTGGTAAGGGAATGTTGCAATTGAATTAATCTTGAATGTACTTTTTTTCAGCCAAGGCATCTGTGGCATTCCTTCACTAGCAGGCAGTGTATTTTAATGGATTTGCAATAGCTTGAGGATCTGAAGTGATGGGAATCCTGTTGCTGCTTCATTCATTTGCCATGGACTAAAATGGCGGGCTGGATGCTAGGTCCCAAAGGCCTGGCATTATTGGGATGTAGGCTTTTTCTTCTAATGAATTGAATTTCTTTTCAGTATCAATAAATAGGCATACATAAACTAAGCGTAGCTTCCCTCCAGTGGTAACTGCTCCACAATGTGAACGAGGTAAATGTTTTCCCTTGGCAAGGCGCCATGCGAAGCACACCTATTTTCAATCTCATCTGGTACTCTCCAGTTAGGGACATTGGCACCTGGTATTTTTGTGTCTTGCTGCGGTTTCTCAGTGGCCATCATCAGAGTGTGGACAGCCAGCTCTCTGCTGTGTGGGTGTTAGGAAGGAGAGGGGCTTTTCTTCTGCTGTGCAAAACAAATGCTGATTAAAGAGCTAAGCTGTGTAACCTGATTAAGGAGCAGCACACATTCTGGGTGCACTGACATTCCCAGCTTCTCCAATTTGAACGCTATCCTGTGCGAGAGATCTCCCTTCTGAGATGCTGCTAAATGCACTGACTGTCAAACTAAATGGTTGCAGAGAGGAGTCAAAAGAAGGTCATATCTTGTGTTACAGAGAGTGTGGTCTGACAGAGAGCATATCAGGGCCACCAGTGTAGGTACTTGGGGCCCACAGTAATTCTATGTAGAAAAGAGCACAAAAACTCTGCTTCAGTCAAAAGCCATCGCTATTGAATCCCGGCTGATCGCAGGGTCACTTGGCAGCATCAGTATGGTCCTGGTTTGCTGTGTGCTGTTAAACTGTTAAAGGCTGTACAGTTTCTCATTGTTGGTAAGAGCTTTTTTTTTTTCTTTTGTTTTCTCATGGTGCACCTCTTGTTTTTATAGCTCTTTAATGGAGAGGTACTGTGTCTTCTAGTCTGTTTCCATAGAAACATCCAATTAGAGTAATTTGAAGAGATTGAGACAGCTGCCAAAACTCCTAAAGAGAAAGGAGGAAGGGGAGGGAAAAGGGGAGAAGATTTGGGCTGGCAAAATGTAAGCAACACTGCCTGCCTTTTGCTAGCTAACACTCGTCTGTACACTCGTATCTGACTGTACATCTTGCACCCATTTGGTTTGAGCTACATCTGTAATGCATTTTAAAAGTATAATTGAGTCTGGTGCTCAGCATATGTGATGGTAATGCTTGGAATGTGAGAATGTTTTGTTGTTGCATTGCTTCTTTCATATGTTTTTTATCAGGCAGTGGCTGAGGCATTGAGACTGAAAGCAGAGGGGAGAGGAATTGAGGCATCTTCCTTTTGCCAAGGCCTCATGCATGTACACAAGTTAAAAGGACATCTTTTCTGTTCTTGCTTTGACACAGAACGAGGTAGCCTTGGTACCTGTGATCCTACGAATCTCAAACTGTTTGTAAATAAAAGAGTAAATCATATTCCACTGAGTCTGGTTTTGTAAATTGAACAATTTGGTGATCTGCCTGTCTTGGCTAGCCAAAGTCTGTCAGCAATTAAAAAAAGGAGAATGGAAGCGAAGCAAAGATTGGGTATTTTTCCTGTAGGCACAAAATCAAATGTTTGTACATTAAAAAAAATCTCCCTACCACAGGCTGCATCTCCATATTTAGACCTGCAGCTTTGCTCCCGCCTTTCGCATTGTAAGACTGTGAAAATTTAAGTCTGTCATGGGATGTTAGGCTCTACTGCACAGAGATCTGAACTTCTCTGTGATCACAGCTTGCATGCATCATTCCCATGCTGGTACTCTTTAAGTACTTTCTATACTAAATATCATCTGGACTGTCCAGAAGACTTTTCATTCCTTCCTGACTGTAGCTTTGCCTTCCGAGGATTAAACCTCTCAAAAAACCAATCACACACAAAAAACCTCAAACTCTAAAGCCCTTCCTCAAAACCCTAGTTCTTTCAGACAGGATGCTTTGACACAGAAATGTGTTCTTCTTTGGGGAAGGTAATTGCAAAACCCAGCTTGTATTTGTAGTTGATTCCTGCTCAGATCTTCAGCAGGACAACCAGGGTGGGCAGTCCAGCAGTCAGCCAGCCTCCTCTGTAGGCATCAGTGGCTTTGGGTATATTCCTATTTCCTGATGCAAGGGTCCCAGCCAAAACAGCAAGTGAGGTTGCTACTAATGAATTCCCCAAACTTCGTTGTCTGCCTTTCGTGAATGATTGTATGGTCATGTTGTAAACATGTGGTTTGCATTCCTGCTGTGCAGGGTGCCTTCTCAGTCACGGAGGTGTTGTATTTGTATCATGCAGGTTAGTAGCTGGTTAATGTGGCACCCTTAACTGTACAAGGAGGGGAGGGCTTTGTGAGCTTTGTGTTGGACTGTCCAAGCCAAGTTGTGTCTCCCAGGATGCTTCCATCCTACATCTAAACCGTCATGAGAATGAGATGATTCAGGCAACATTTGCAAAACCTTTGAAGCTTTTAAATAAAAATTGTCTCTCACTGTTCAGAGAGTACTGAGGCTCATGAGGAAGAAAGGCTTGGGGGAGGAGTGGAGGGAGGCAGTGGCTTTATGGCTCTCAATACTGTTGACTTAATACATGTTAAAAATCATTTATTAGCAATTTATTTTGCTAGCTGGTGGAGAATCGGGATGGTTCTTGCCATAAGGTAGAGTGGACAGGGGAATGCAGAATTCTCAGTGGACAAATGACTTTGTCTTATGTTTTATCCTTAGAGCTAAAGGGACACTGAGTTGCCTAAGAGCATCACCCTCCCATGGCATCTTGAGGCATTAGGATGCCCTGCAGAGCAAATGCCACAGCACTGCCTTATATGTACTGTCGCTCATCTGGCCGTGCTGTCAACTAGCCATGCTCATCAGCATTTTAGAGTTGGTGGATACATCACAACTGATAAGGCTGCGGTGTTTTGGAATTTTGAGAAATGCTCTGTGCGTGGCTGAAACTTCGCAGCCGCTTCCGTTACGCAAAATAAAAGCAGCGTAGTGTAACATCTGAATTTCAGCTAATTGAATTGGAATATTATCAGAATTTCCAGTGACAACATTCTGCCAACTAGGTACATGTTGTACGTAATCTCACGGGGATCTATGAGCTTTCTCAATGTAGTATTGCAAGAAGGCGAGTAGATTGTGTAGCTGTTTGAAATCTTCATTTGAGTTGAATATTAGGCAGTCTGTGATGGTGTTATATTGCCTTATTGCTGCAGAAAAGGTGGAGATGGGTCTTTTTTTTAACCTTCTGTTTAGGTCTTCAAACAGATTTTGCCACAGAACAGACTTTCTCAACGTTATTTTGGTGGGATGAACACTAAAACAATTTGTAAGCAAACAACCGTCCCCTCAAAAACAAACCCCCTAAAACAAAGAAACAATAAAAAAACCTTCATTCATAAACATCTGCAAGAAACATGGAGTAAATTGACAAACTTAGTCCCCTCTTAAAGGAGACTGACAGTATCACGGTTAGCACCACATGTTTATATAAATGTGGATGTGCATGCATCTAGGCCCCTTATTAGCCAGCAGCTCTGATTAATACTGAGCACTTGAGTGAAGTGTTGACTAGTGTGTGTAGTTAATTAGATGTAAGCATCTAATGGACAGCTGTCGACAGTTGCTTCCTATTAAATGGTTATCTCTGTTAAAGAGACATGTTGCTGCAGTTTTCTTTCAACACCAGGCTTAGAATATGTGCTTTAAGGCTCAGTTTGTTGATTAAATTTCAGGTGAGTTTTGCAAAATGTTACCCCATTGGAAAGAAGTTGGAGGTATAAAAATCTTTTAGCTGGTTCCAATGATTGTTACAGCTGAAGCCAATTTTATTTTTCTGGCATGCGGTCATAGAGAGACTGAAGTCCTACCAACCTGAGCAAACAATTCACATTTAACAAATATATCACAGAATCATAGAATGGCCTGGGTTGAAGAAGACCACAATGATCATCTCATTTCAACCCCCTTGCTATGTGCAGGATCGCCAACCACTAGACCAGGCTGCCCAGAGCCACATCCAGCCTGGCCTTGAATGCCTCCAGGGATGAGGCATCCAAAACCTCCTTGGGCATATATATGCATTTAGATATCCATACATTTATTATGGGCAATCAATGTAGCTTGGCCTTAGAAAAGCTTTTACCTTATAGTGAGCTTTTTTTGTGGTGCTTTTGAAGTACTTGTAAAGTAAATTTATAAGCAAAAATGTAATTTCATGTCTTGATGCTGCACCTGCAGTGAAAATGTGAAATAGTTTCCTGTAGGTCAACCAGCTAAAACTTGCAAAAACACGTCTGCCACAGGAAACAACCAATTAAATCATAAAAAAGCAAGGTACCTGTTATGAAGGGACCTTTCTGCAAATGCTACTGTTCTGTTTGTATGACATGTTCTTCATACCTCGTACTCATTTTTCTGCTTGTAGATCTTTAAATTTTCACACGTGTACTGCTTAAGCCATATCACATAAGCTGCCTGCTTCCTGCTGCTTCTTTTTATCAACAAGGGTTGTGCCAATGTCAGTCTTCCAAGTTTGCTTTTTCCCTTCCTGGTATTCTGATTAACTACAGCTCTGCTGGTGGCTTTTTGTTTGTTTTTTTTTTTTTAATTTTTTGTTGTTGTTGTTGGTTAGGTTTTTTTTTTAACAGTGTTTATTACTGCTGTTTTCATAATGGAAAGTTTATAGTCTAAAATTAATTGCTAGATGATTTTATTTGGTAGCAGTGATTTTCTGCAAACTTCCCACGCAATGTTGTGAGGCCCCAGAAAACTATTGTATTGTACTCATTAACTCTTTCTCTGCCTATATGGCTGCAGCAATTTTTCATGGGTTCTTTGTTACGAAATAAGTGTTCTTTTTTTATGAAATGGGACTATATGTATTTTTTTAGAAATATGTTTGAGCAAAAAGACTGCTTTATGTATTACCTCATGCTAATGATTTTTTTTAGTGTTCAGTTTTCGGTGAAACTGAGGTTAGGTGTAGCACTGAGGACAAGTGAAGAAAGCAGCAGGAGCCAGGCTCCGAGTTCCAACTCTGAACTCCTTTTCAGCATCTGGTTTTAGGATTTGATCCCAGTGAAATTTCATTATGTTCTGCTTTCCAAGACCGGCTTTCAAATGCAGTTTACAGTGGTTTTCCTCTACTCCCATTGACAGGACTGAGAATATTGTAGGCCTTCTCTGAATCCCGAATGGTATGAGTAAATAAACTCTAAATGGGATTTCTAGGACAGGAGACTTAACCTTGTTGCAGCCATTTTTACACGATATATATGCAGCTGACTTGTCTCTAAGATGACACCTCATCTGGCATGTGCCCATTGTTTCCTTACTGTACAAACAGGAAGAAATAGTGAAATGTGTTGTAATTAATGTCTTTTAAGTATAGGATGCAAGTCCTATACACCAACAATAAAGCCAGAAACATCGTAGTGAAAAGCATGAAATTCAAAACATTCCGGAATGGCTTTTTGAAGGGAAACCTGTGGATTGCCTGTTCTCGAAACCCGTTCTTTGTCCTCAAAACATTTTTCACAGGTGCTGGAAAAGACATTGGGCTTATTCGATGAGTGACGGTTGTTATTTAAAAAAGTCACGTGTTAGAAGAGCAGGCGCCACTAAACAAGAAGACTTGACAGTTCCATCTGTAATGTTTTTGCTGGCAGAGTGAATCAGATATCGTTCCAAGGTCTGTACAACGCATGCTGCAAACCTCTAACACTGGAAAGAACTTCAGAGTTTAATGTGTTCTGGCTTCGTGTTACATAAACAGGGGTCCCCATGGTCCCATATTGATTGGGCTTGTGTTCCACCACTGTTTTTGCGGGTATATGCTAGCCCATAAAATCACATTTTTGTTTTTTCCTGCCAACTCTCTTCTATTACTTTGTCTATTAGGCTGCAGTGGTGAGTGCTACAGCTGGTGTGCCGAGGGATCCAGCGCGGAGCAGTCAGACCACTAAATCTGTGGCTGATGAGCTTGGGAGAAACCCCTTGCAATTTGATAGTACAATTAAATGTATGTCATGAATTGTCAGAATTACTTTATGCTATTTTGAGAACGACTGTATATCCCTTGGTATCAGCACAAACTAATATCGCAAATACTACAAATACTTTGCAGCATATATCTAGCAATGCAACCTAATAAAAGGACTACTGTTTGTAACCCAGAGGTAGTCAGACAGGGAGAAGAAGACCCCAAAGAGAAGGATCACATTTAACATACTCCACTTATTTCATTTGTCTTCTCCCTTACCATTCAAATGTTGATTTCTTGTAAAACTTGTTGTCGTCCATACATGTGAGCATGAAACATGAAATAACAGTGAAATCAGGGAGCTTTGCTGGCTTTCTTCAGTGGCTGTCATTTGACTGTGCAGTTGGACATACTCTGAAGATTTTAAGTTTCTTTCTGTAGCAAGCAGCAGTTAATTTGACTTAATCCTTCTACAAAGACTGTGGCTTCCCTTGTCATCTCACACAATTGCATAGTGTTTAGACTTCACTGAAATAGAAATTGAAAATAGGTATGCATGGCACCTCCATGGTTAAGGACTCTGCAAACTGATTATCTGTAGACTCAGCATTCAGTATGCTGCTTCCTGTCACTTAAAGCTCTAGAAGAGCAATATGAAAGCTTTGCATAGCTTTGCACTAGTTTGCAATGCCTTGCTGGCATGTATAGTGGGTTCTTGCATTTTCTTCCCCACTTCCCTTTGGAATACTTCAGTGGTAGAGCTTCCAGTGCTATGTTGTGCCTTAGCTGTGCTTGCAGACATTTCTACTAGCTTGTACCCAGCTGTGCTGAATGGTGAGGATCAAGCTGTGCTTGGTATAGCAGGGTTAAAATTTAGTAGAGAATGAAAGGTTGAGGAAAAAGAGTGTCTTTTTATTAAACTTTCTTGACTGTCACCAGCATTCGTGTGAGCAAAGTACTGCTAGGTCTTGTTTCACTGCCAAGGGTGGATGACAATAGGCTTATTTTTCTTAGGTAATGAAGTCATCCTCTCGCCTTCAGCTGTTGTGATATATAAGATGTTATGACTAGCGTTCTGATTTCTCAGTAGACTTCCTTGTGCCAGTGTCATTAGGACTTTATCCCAAAATAATCAATTCTCTGCCTTCTCTATGTAAATGAGAAAAACGCACCAGCTGGCAAGTAAGTTTTTTTCCTCTCTGCAACTTCTGTCCTTGCAGTCCCTTCCATGTGCTCTGTTTTCACAAGGCTGCCATTTGCTACATGGAGGTAATGATTACCTGACAGAGGCGGACAAAATTCGATGTGCTATTTTGTCACAATGAGCAAGGATTTACTAATGTGTGAAAGTGATAGGAACAGGACATCTTAGTGCTGTGAACCATCCCAGAAAATCAAATATTCACTGTACCTCTACTCTCTTTTGAAGAAGGAGAATTTTGTTTACTTTGGTGTGGGGTTTGTGCGACCACGCTAGAGTGAGATGAGGCCTATCTAAAACGGAACCAAGAAAATGTTATTGGAGGGCAAGAGTCATTGGGCCTATGGGTAAAACGGTTTCTTCTATGAAGAGTAGAAACCTAAATATTGGAGCCATTGAAAATTCAACCAGAGACAGTGTTTCCAGCATATTTTTGTACTCTGGTCTCCAAATAGTATGATCTTAATAAAAAGTCTTTCATTCAGTGACTGTCATGTGTTTCAAGACAGCAAATAGCTGAGAGGCCAAGAACAAGTGAAAATCCAGTTCTATTCTTTGAACTTGAGAATTGCTTTTATTTTGCATTTATTATTTGTGTCTGTGTACCTATAAATGAATTTCATAAAATTAGTCTGCGTAAATTTGAACTACAAAGTTAATTCACTCAGAGTGGACTGATAGGGGAAGTAAGATGTGCAAATGTTTCTTTGGACATCTTATGCATTTAGTATTTCACAGAATCATGGAATCACAGAATGACTTAGGTTAGAAGGGACCTTAGAGCCCATCCAGTTGCAACAGTCTGCCATGGGCAGGATTGCCAAATACAAGCTCAGGCTGCTCAGGGCCTCATCCAGCCTGGCCTTGAGTGCCTCCAGGGATGGGGCACACACAGCTTCTGTGGGCAGCCTGTGTCAGTGACTCATCACCCTCTGAGTAAAGAATTTTTTTCTAACATCTAGCCTAAATCTCCCCTCTTTTAGTTTTAAGCCATTCCCTCTTGACCTGTCACTATCTATATAAAAGATGCTGTTTGCTCTCCAGTTACCTTTCATGCCAAGGACTGCATTACAAAAATCATTACTCTAAGGAAAAAGTCACTACAGTATTATTTGAGTGTAAGGATGTTCCAGTGTCGTGAGTTCATTTTCTGGTGAGATAAATGGCATCCCATAACCATTGCTTCGGGTCATAAATTTCTTCCTGTGTCATTAGAGGGGACACACTGTGTAAGGAACAAGTAACAGTTTTGCCAAGTTAGCTTTCAATCAGCTAAGGCAGTGGTTTCTTGAAAGTGGACAACATGCTATGGCCCTGTTGTAGAAGGTACAAGTGATAGGGTGTTACCCCCAAACAATTTTTACTTTGTATGGTGAAGGTGGGGAGGGAAAACAAAAATACGCACAGTGAAACTTACATTCCATACGGTTTTCCTAATGATTATCACAACTTTTCCAAAGATCCCGTGTCTTGGTTGTAGATTTCCTTGTAGCAGCTCCTGCTGCTTCCTCCCCTTATCTTGCCAGATCTTGCACATGCTTGCCTGGCGACTCTGAGCAAGACAGTGCTCCACGTGAAACACATGGTCTAAAAACCTGGACATGTTCATTCCTGGTTTTCTTTTTTTTTCCAACTTTAAGCTTCCATTACTGTGCATAATAAAAACTTTCTTTAATCTCTGTTCCATTTTCCTCCCCCCACCCCCCCCCTTTTTTTTTTTTTTTTTTTTGAGATCTGCCTGTAGCCTTTCTCTCCCAGTACGATGGCTGAAGTTCAAAGAGTAACCAGTCTGAGATTTAGTGGTATTTATTACAGAATTGTACTGATTTTAGAACATGTCTTTTCTCCCTTGCACACAATGTACTTGGATCACAAGCATCTGAGCTGTCACATTACGATTACAGCAGTGCAAGTGGAAGCAAATCTTTTGCTTTCCAAGTGTATTTGGGGTTGTTGCTGGCTATTTGATCTTTGTGACTCTGCTAAACATTACGTGCTTAAACTGATTGGTCACCATGTGCAAAGTGGACTTTGGCTGAAATGAGCATCTCTTCACCTAGAAGAAAGATATGCTTCTCAGCAAAGCTTGTAATTGTGTTGAACTTTACCACTAAGCTCAGTGTCTAGTTTACTTTTGCAAAGCGAACACAAAGGACGTCTAGCAGTGCTTTGCGGCCCTGCTATTACATTTGGTCCATTAGTTCCAAAAGTGAAAAGTTCTCTAAGGTGGAGACCTTTTAATTTGGGCATGTCCAATCTGCAGCCTGGCACAACTCATACTGTGGCTCTCCTCCTACTCCAGCCCAGGTTGCACTACTATGCATCAGCAGCAACCAAACATTGGTGTGCTGATAACACTGTCTCTGCTGAAACCAGGACAAGGGGAGGGTGCAGTGCAGTGCTGACTCTACCTCTCACACCCACCACACATGCTCAGTCAAATTGAGTCCTGGGTGTATTACACATTACGTGTGCTTGTGCTACTTGGTGAGTAAAACACAGCAAGTGTAGACAATAATAATTTCAACCTACCTAGTGGCATCTCAGAAGAAAACAAAACTCTGAAAAAGGAAGGAAGAGAATTCAGTGAAAAATGGACAGATGAGTACTTCTTTGTTGAGACAAATTTCTAAGGAAATTGTGTCAGTTTTCAAAGATTACACTTTGAAAAGACATCATATGCAAAAATGTATGCTTTTTGTGCTTCGACAGTAGATGAAAGTACTGATGCTGCAGATACTGCTCAACGTGCCATTTTTATTAGAGGTATTGATAACAAATGTGATGTCACTGAAGAAATGGCTTCTTTGGTGCCATTAAAAGACGCAACTAAATCTCTTTATTTGTATGAAGCAGTAAAAATTACACTGAAGAGATTTTATTTAACTTTTGTCGGTGTATCTGGTATAGCTACTGATAATGCTCTCTACAACTTCCTGAAGGGAGGTTGTGATGAGGAGGAGTTTGGCCTCTTCTCCCAGGCAACAAACAGGACCCGAGGAAATGGCTGCAAGTTGTGCCAGAGGAGATTTAGATTAGACATAAAGAAAACCTTTTTCTCTCAGAGAGTGGTCAGGCACTGGAATGGCCTGCCCAGGGAGGTGGTGGAGTCGCCATCCCTGGCAGTGTTCAAGAGGCGTCTGGATGAGGAGCTATGAGATGTGGTTTATTGGCTGTGGTAGCAATGGTAATGGGAGGACGGTGGGACTAGATCTTGCAGGTCCTTTCCAACCTTGTGATTCTGTGGTTCTATGATTCTATGTCCTGGCCACAGTTGGTAAAAAAGAAGGATCTGTAAAACTAATAGAAGACAGTGCAATTGCCACCAGCAACTCACATTTGACGAAGTACCACTTCTTTGTACCTCAAGAAAATCTATGCGTGAAAGCTTTAAAAATTGATAATGTTATGTAAATCATCATCAAAGCTGTGTATTTCATAAAGCAGGTGATTGAATCATGGCCAGTTCCAGGAGTTCCTTGAAAGTGTGGATGCTGATTATGGGGGTATCATTTACTTTTCTGAGAGAAAGTGGCTAAGTCAGGGTAAAATGCTAAAAAGATTTTATGATTTGCAGAATGTAATCAAGTTATTTATGGAATCAAGAGGAAAATTTGTGATAGAACATGCATTATTGGTGGCTTTGACCACTCATTTAAATGAGTCAAACGTGTCTTCAAGGTGAAAATCAGCTTATCTGTGCCACGTTTCAAGCCGTAACAGCATTCAGAATGAAACTAATTATGGCAAGATCAAGTTATGGCAAATAATTTTATGCATTTTGATACATTGGCAAAACACAATCCTATGAACAGCAAAAAGTAAAGGGATTTGAGAACCAATTTCAAGAGTTCAAAAAAAATCATCAGTTTTTTTGTATACTTGTTACTCCATTTTCAGTTGTCATAATTACGTGTGAATTTTCAAATGGAATGTATAGAGTTGCAATCCAATATTCAGTTCAAAGAAAAATCTGATTGTGTCTCTTTGCCAGGCTTCTATAAGACCACTCTTACCAGAGAAAGATATCCCTCACTTCATGGGGATGGTCTTATTCATGCCATTGCTTTTTGGCAGTATGCACATACGTGAACAATTATTGTCAAGGATGAAGCACAGGAAGAGTAAAGTTCAGAGATCAAAAATCTCTGACAGACACCTCACAAACTCACTAAGACTTGCAACCACTGCAATTGAACCAGACATTGATGCATTAGTTTCACAAAAACAAGGTCACATATCCTGCTAGTTTTATGTTTTTGTTGCTCTATTTTTTTATATTTTAAATGCAAAAAAATAAGGTAGGTTTTGTTACTTATATACATGAACTGTATTATATATTTTATTCTGGCCCTTCTCCTGACTTAAAATGGCCAAGGGAAACCAGAAGGTTAGATGCCCATGCTCTAGTTCTTCCTTGATATTTTTTTTTCACAAAATGGGACAACTTGACCTTGTGAGTAAACAACAGAAATAGCCACAGCTGCTTGAAGGACTTTGACCCACTGAAAACATAGTATAAATGCCCAACCTGTTAGATTCTATCTGGCAATATGGCTGCGTGAAGCCGCTCACTGGTGGCCTTTGATGCCGTCGTACCCTGAAGTGCAGCAGAGAGCAGATGCAGCTGTCAAATGGCTGAAAGTCAGCACTGTGACTGCAGCTGCACACCCAGAAGGCTCTGATTAGATCCTAACCAGGGAAAAACATTTCAAGAAAAGTCTCTCTGTCTTTGGAATATCACTTCTGCCTTGGCTTGTGCAGTAATTTGGTTCTGTGGGTACCCTCTGCAGTGATGAGGTGCCACGGGTGCTGTAAGCTGAACCTACCTCAGGGGTATGGGGGGGGGCTGGGGCCGGGGCTGGCAGCTTAGGGAGGAAACCACTCAGTGTTTCAGAGCCTTCCTCAAATTCAAGAACATAAAGTTATGATAATTATTAAAAACACACGCGTCGAGCATTCTGGCTTTAGGTCAACCTTCTCATTTCTCCTAAGAATATTTACAGTCAGAATAATTAATCATTTAGGCAGTCAGAACTGACAGCCGTTACTTGTCGGAGGAAATCACACAAGGAAAGAAAAACTGGCAAGAGGTTGTGGGAATACTGAAGTGGCCTTCTGCATTGTTCAAAGTGACAATTTCGTTCATTGTTTGCCTCGGACCCTCCTTTATCTCCTGGCTAGTCAGCTGGTTAGCTTTGTGCCTGCAGGGGTTCAGAAAGGTTGGGACACAGCGCTGTGCAGTGATCACACAATTGTGCGCAGCGCTCGGCTCCTGTATCCTTGCCATAGAACAAAAGGGCTATTGTTCCCAGCCTAATAATAAAGCAGGAAAAAAATCACGAAGGTCTTTCCTCCAGATAGAAGGTTGGCTGAGCTGCAAGCCAGAGGGACCGACGAAGAGTTTATCTTGTGGAAATGGCTTCTCCAGTTTGCGTTTCCATTTCACTGTCTTTTACAGATGTCAAGAGAAGGTGCTTTGTAATACAACTGGAAAGTCGGGTAGGGTTGATTTCTGACTGTGAGCTGATGATACGGCTAGTCTAGCACTGGAAACTTTTCTTTTTTTTTTTTAAGGCTTGGTTACAGTTCAGTTTTTAGAATCATTAAATCCTCGTGGAGGAGTAGCCGGTCCTTTGTGTGTGCATTTCCCTGTCAGATCGCAGAGGCCTGTTAGTAGCAGCGTACCTCAGTAAGAAATTACTGAGGGACTTGCCAAGGTATAACCAGTAGTACCTATTTGTCTCTTATGGGAGACAACGTTCTGCTGAAGTAAACTAGGATATGGAGCCACTTCTAGGAAAATCCATTCTTGAAAGGTACTGATATAGCAAAATACCTCATGTCAAGCTGATTTTGCATGGGTTAGCACAGTTCTGAAAACAGTGGCCGGAGCCCACTTTTTCATTTGATGTCAGGCTTCTCCTTCCACCCCATCTGATTCAAGCTTGAGCATTACAATGTGTGGAGGTGTCATCTGTGGCATGGAAATTTCTAGGATCGCCTCCAGGCTGTGGAACACGTAGGAGACATGCAGAAATTATCTTCCTACATTTGGCTTCTGCCATTGCCAATGAGACTTCTTTGTGTATCTTATTCTGCTGTCACTAGATGTGTAGAGTGCTGACCATGTGCTTGTATTAGCAAAGTGCACATCTGTGCATTGTGCTTGTGTGGATTTGCTTAATTCTGGCATCAGTTTGCGTCCAGTATTTAAGGTGGTCACCATGAAATATCTATTTTGTAATTTCTTGTACAAGCAAATATACCTCCAGTAAAGACAAGCATGGTCATTTTAGTGATATCAGCATGTCTAGATGAGATACACAGAGGGAGACAAGAAGGACCCACGGGGTGCAGAGTAAAAGAAATCCTGAACAAGTTAGAGCAGTGAAGTGACTGGCACATAGTGGTCACTTCCTTTCCTGCTGTTTTTTTCATCTTCTCAGTTTTTTTCATCGAACATGCAAGTTTTGGTCCTTTATTCCTCAAGTCACTGTTTTATTTCAAGGATGGCAATGTTTGGTGCACCAGTACACTGAGATGTGTGTGTGATAGGCAGCTGTGCTTTGGGTGGAAACTAATATAACACATGCAAAGACTTTCAAATAATTCTGAGTGGACATCTCCTACATCTGAGTTTCATGAGAAGGGGAGCTTTGGTGATGGATTTTTTGTTTTGTTTTGGTTTGTTTTTTTGACAGCTGACTACTCTGAGCAATGTAATTGGAAAGAATAGTTGCTTGGATTTTTTTACACTGCTTTATGGCAAAGATTTTGCTTTCAACTCTGTTAGACTGACACAGGCAGGATGCTAATGTTTCTTCTTGCATAATTCTCTCATTTTCTTAGGTGTGGGCTAATGAACCTTGCTTATAGTGGTGTTGTCATCTTGATCTTTTGCACTTTTGCTTCTAAAAGAGACTTTGTCTTTGATGCGCTCTTCTGCCAGTGTGCATTTAACATGGTTTCACTGACTAAAGAAGGCACCCGTCTTTCTGCTTTGCATGTTTTCCTGGACAAGTTCTAGTGCTTTCACCTGAACTTCGGTACAGCCATGGGCAGGTACAGGGTGGTATTTTGTTCTCCTTACACCGAACCAAACATTTTCACTCTTCATCACATCTGAGTTTTTGTAACTGATCCTGTACTAATTGACCACACTGAAACAAGAAGACCATTACTTACACTAGGATTTCATTGCTTGTAAAACGATAATCAAAGGAAGCCAGAAACTTGAAGAACTGCTAGATTTCAAACTTCCTTTCCAACATTCTGTGGGTATTCCCGTGGAAATCTCTTCTCCGGGTTTGGGTTGGTTGGGCTGGGTTGTGAGAAACCATAGCATTTTCTTTCTGCTGTTCACACGGTAACTATTTTGAAAAATGATTGTGTGATTAAAGGCTCTGGAGCTGAATGCTAATGGCTGAAATCTCGTGATTTCACTGTAAGCATGTAACAAAGCGTATTTATTGATGCATAGTTTCAAATAGCTAGAAAGGCAGTTGTTTCACAGTGAGAAAGCGAAGCAAGCAGCTGAACAAAAGCCCTGCTGTCATTTGGCAGTGCAGTTATGAGCAAAACCTGCAGTTATGTTAGAGACCACTTATGTTTGGTATGCTGATGGCAAACCGATCATTTTATTTGTGATGGCAGATCCCCAAGCGTCTGAACGCTGCAGCACACAGCAACAGATGCAGCCAAAATTCACAAACACACACTTATGCCTTAAAGCACTTTCTTATTATATATGGGCAGTTTAGGATAGGGGCTGTTTGCTTTATGACTTTTTTTGTCCTGTCATGTTCCCTTCCGAGCTCAGTTTATAATTCCCTGGACTTTTGTGTACAAATAACAGACGCTGAAGCCTCTGTATTGTTTTGCTCTTAATCAAGTACTGTTGTTTTTATTTGGGGGCCAGGTTTGTTATTTTTAAGCGTTTTCCCAGCATTTCTGCTCTTTTGGAAAGTTTTTAAGAGCCATTAGTGACCTCTGATAGCAGCAGTTCTGTACAGTTCTGACAGCAATTTTATTTTTTTCTTTTGGCATTTCTGAGGTAGCTGGAGCCTTGCAGGTCACACAGACCGCGCTGGAAGCTTACAAGTGTCAAAACTGAAAGCCTGTAATTATCTTCTTCCTTAGATGGTTGGAAATAAATTCTGTTAAAAAAAGAGAATTTCTTGGTAGTTTTATTTCTTAGGCTATAAACAACAAAGACCCCGGTTTTGATTAACTTAGTTAATTGTGGAAGTAGTGGGTGGTTTTGTCTCTCCTTGCACTTGAACTCCGTACAAGGGAATGAGTACGAGCATTGGTCTGGTCTCCGATCCTAACCTGAAATTGGGCTTAAGAAAAGAAAATCCCTGTTTCTCCAAACTGGCTTTGTGGGATCTGGGCTTCAGTCAAGCTTGGAGAAATTAAGTGGTTAGTACAGTTTTTTCACCTTAACCATACAAACTTGTGCTTTTTCACATTGCTGTGATTCTTAACTCAAACAAAAGTAGGCATTTCTGGCTCGTGCTTCTGTGTTGTAATTCAGGTCAGAAAGCAACAAAACTCTGGGAGTGGCAAGCCTGTAGAGACAAATGCTGCCAAGTTCCTCGCAGCCTTGATATGAGCTGCATGTGTATGCTGGTGATGGAGATGAGTACAAGCTGTCCTGGGATGCTCAGAGGAGAGGAGGGAGGTGCTGCTCTGAGCATGCAACACTTTGTAGCTGCAAGATTCTTTTTTCATGACTTTTTCTATGGAAAATTCTGAGCTAAGAGAGGAGGGAAGACAAACATAATCAGAAATCTATGCTATAGGAAGGGAGCAAAACAGCCTTATTGTCAATAACCATATGTTGAAGATCATGGAAAGTAGTTGCATGATGAATTCCATTCTTAGGTGCTTCTCTAAAGTTATATTTAATCCGTTTCTTGACAGTCATCTTTTCAATCTAGTGTTTCTCAATACGTTGTGTAGAGTAACATCTTTTACAAATTACTTGGCGATCTTCCCCTTTGTCTATTTATTGAAGGGCCTTACACCATCTCACAACCATATAGCTCCATTGCCATGGTCCCAGTTAGTTTTCTCCATCTTGCTTCACTGAGTCTTGGCTTAAATAAGGGGATAACTTCACTGGGAGCAGAGCCTGTATTTATCTGTGGCGATGAGAAGAGGTGCCATAAAGTAACAGAAATGCCTGGACTGGGAGGTGAGTATAGCTGGATGGCTTAGAGGATGGAGGAGACATTCAGTAAAGGAATGTTTCTAATTGCTTACTTTGTTGAGTGAGATCAGAAGAAGAGCTCGTTTGAAAAATACAATCTTCTTATTGAAAAGGTATACTTTGATTTTTCTAGTTATTTAGTCTTTTTTTTGTTTGGGAGACTGAAACTACTGCTGATAATCATTAGTGACTTTGAAGGATTTGGTCCTCCAAAATGCTCTGAAAACCGATGGACTAAATTTACAGCACTTTAAGGCTACTGTGCAGTAGCTGGTGGTGAACATGGAGATCCCCACCAAATGAGAGATCTTCCAACAGCTAAGATTTACAGTGCTGACTCAGATAGCAGAAGCTAGTGCTCAGCCTTATCTTTCATCAGGATGGAGTTGTTGCCATTTAACAGATTCTTTTAGAACACTGTTTTGTTGTTTAACACAGGATTGGCAAAGCATCAGACAAAATGGTTCTTCTGTTCTCCCTGGACTATTGTCCTTCCCTCTAATCTTCCCCAGGGTCTGCTACAGAATCCCTCCTCTCTTCTGCCTCTTCTGTCCCTTCTTTCTCAAAGACTAAACAAACCAAACCAAGAAAACCCCTAACTACAGGCCCACCACGTCTGGAAACTTTGTGGGCGTGATGTTATGCTAAAGGGCTGCATTCCCTGAGATGGAACCACTTCTGAAAATGCACATGGATTAGTCACTCATTTTTTTGTGACTGTCTGATCTTAGCAATAGAAGCGCGTATTTTACGTGGCTATAATTTGCACCAGTGCATACACTTGTGTAGAAAAGCTGTGTATAGTTTTTCACTACTGGTGCTGGATGTGCCCCTTCCATTCCTGAAAACTTGTAGGGTCCTTTCCCCACCTCTCATGGATGCAGAAAACACTTTGACCTCCTTGGCACTCACTACTGCTGCAGCTCCTAATCCCATTGTATGAAGGAATAGAAATAGATGCAAGATGACCCTTAGTGGGAAGAAAACATTAATTAGCAGCTCTGAACAGTTCTCAAATGAGGAATAACTTTCTTCACTCCATGGAAACAGCATTTCTCACGAAGTTCATTATATATGCAGACTTGTTAAACTCTTTAAATTGCCCAAGTCTGTGTGATGCTCAATGCTGTGAACTGCTATGGGAATCACAAGGAGTTTCAGCATTGTGCTGTTTGCTTGCAGGAGGCGTTAAGGATCCCAGTAGGTGAGGGAAGGAGGTGCTGGTGTATGTAATAAGTTAATTAGTTAACAGTGTTCTTGTAACCGCTGCAAGTTTTGAGCGAAGTGGGAGATTAACTAATCTCTCCCTAATCTGTGAAGGAGGAAGGAAAAGGGCTGTTCTGTTGATTGAATAATACCAAGACATGCTTTTAGCATAACTAATTATAAAACCCAGTAGTTAACTCTTGCAGATCATAGAAGTAAGGTTAAGGCCACGGCAGCAACTGGGAGTCTTATTACAGATCCTGTATTTTTCTGTGAGAGCAGAAATATGGTCACATCTCTTTCCTGGCTGTATGAAGAGCTTGCTAAATCGTGTTAGCTCAGTGTGCAGTAAATGAGTTTATCAATATATTATATCTTAGGTGGCAGCTGCTAGCAAGTAGAATGGAAGTGAATGGATCTTTAAAATGTGTGCTTGAATCTGTGGCCTTTAAATACATTGCAGATTTTAATTTCCTCTCTTCCTGTTTTTTTCTAGGGATTTTTTTAAATTGCACGTGCATGTACGACTATTTAAAATAAACATTACTTGCAAACACATTGTATATGTTTAATTGCCCATGCTTTCGAAATTCAATAGGACTTGTCAGTAATACACTGTGGAACCTGAGAGGGGAGAGAGCAGATGGGTTGTACCGAAATGCCTCTTCCCTTCTGGATAAGCCTAACAATGCAAGATTTAGATACAAGTTGCTCGATCCTAGAGCTTAGCTCAAAGGCATGGCCATAGGTAAATCCAAGCGTCGCTATTCAGCAGGAGTGTGCCTCTGCTGCTGAACTGGGCTCTCATTTTTTCATTCCTTTTAATCACTTGAAATTTAATAAGGGAATATAAGGCACTTAGGTTGCCTAATATTTTCAGAGATGGATGTCAAAAGCACTGTTCTGTCTGTTGACATGGAGAATGTTTCTGAGGAAAGATGTTTTGTCTTTGGAAAATGCTGACTTGTTAGAATCCAAACTTTGTAACAGGAGTGCATGCATCTGCAGAAGCAGAGGTACCATCTGGTTTTGAAATATCCAGAAGTTCAGTTACTAAGGGTATTTACCTGAGACACAGGGGACATGAACCCAAATCTGACCTCTCTTGAGTAAGGCAAATCCCAGTCTTCAGGCAAACATCTTTGGAGGGACCTATTTCCATCCAATGTGAAGTAAGTCAATTATTCAGTTGCTTAGATAGCTTGTTGAGTGGAAAAGGTTATACACCCGATTCTATCATCTAAAGAAAAAAAATTGAAACAATTGTTTTTACAAACGATTCTCAGTTTGGTGGAATTTCTCTCGTAGGTTAAGACACTGTTTGTAAAGAACTATAATTGTAGCTTGGTTTCGATTTAGCTTGCCACCTCAAAGTACAAGAGTGATATTGGCAGTTGTGCCCCATCTGGGGATGTGCTCTCATCCCAGCTGTCTTTTACACTCTTTGAGGTTGTACTCTGTTGCTTAATTTGAAAGCAGTGATATTTTGCTGATCTACTGTATTAAATATGGTTTTGTTTTTTAATGTTCTGTAGTGGATGAAAAAACTAAGGCATGCCAAACAGAGGAGGTCTAACTGCTTGGGGCCAGCATGCCCTTTTCCAACAGCCATTAAATGACTTGGAAGTAGAAATGGGTTTGCTTATGATACTGCAAGTCTTTTCCATATCTCTGAACTGTCTCACTGTAAATGAACTTTAAGTGTATTT
This sequence comes from Pavo muticus, assembly GCA_016647715.1. Lineage (NCBI taxonomy): Eukaryota > Metazoa > Chordata > Aves > Galliformes > Phasianidae > Pavo > Pavo muticus. Next base: position 989,264 of record JACDJE010000122.1, read on the forward strand.
GATTAAGTGTTAGTCAAAGCTAATGATAGGAAGAAGAAAATAGCAGCCTTGGTGGAGGCTGCGTACAGACTGCATCTTAAACCTGCCTGACACTTGTGGCTTAGGATTGCATAAATAGCTTCACTTCTTCCTGATCCATTCCCATGCTGTTTGTGGGGCAGTTGCCTACTGCTGGTAACTGGAGTAACAGCTGTCACACTGCAGAGCACATTTTGAAAGTATAGCGTTGTTTTCAGTGACTCCACCTATAGTAGCATTGCCCAGGATGCTTTGTTGATAAATAGGACTTGTCTGCATGAAGTTTTGACTGCATGTCATGGGGAAAGAGGAATAAGTGAGTGGTGATTTGTTTGTTTGTTTGTTTTCCTCCACTGAAATATGCTATTGGAGATTCAGGTCATTGTTCACACCTTATCACTGTTCAGGAGCTTCTCTCTTCCATTCCTTTTGCCTGCAAGTAGAGTTACAGGTTTTTGTCTACTTGACTGAAAAATGTCCTTGAAATTCACTGTTGGCCTTTCACAGAATAGTTAAAAGCTGAGATTACGCTTGTCTCTTCTCCTGTCCAATTTGGTAAGCACTGATTAAGCAGAAGCTGCACCTGGAGCCTCCCATTTTAGAGAAAATGAAGAGGGATCTCTGTGTAGGCTACTGCTGGTGCACCCTTGCTTCCTACTTGCTGGATGCAATTTGGCATGGGGAAGAGGTGCCAGGGAAATGCACTTGGATCTGTAGCTCCTGCCCTGCAGTGTGCCGCCAGGTGGAGCCACAGGGACTTCAGGGGTCAAAGTGTTTTTTCTCCTTTCAGTCCCTGAAAGCGCAGGAGTTGGGATCGAAGCTGCTAGCAGTTCTATGTTTCCTTAAACTTCTGGAGCACTGTGAGGTGCCTCGTTGCAGTCACCTTTCAGAAACAGGCACTAAAATGGTCTGGCTAATAAAGAAGCAGTGCACTTGGCTGAGCACTGTCTTGAAAGGTGAAGCTTTGTTGGAGGTAGGTTGATGGGAGATTTTGTTTGTTTGGTTTTTTTGTCTGATAAAACTTTTGTTTTCATTATGGCTGCAGCCTCCAGGAAGATTTGTACCCATGTAGGAAGTGCAGTTGCTAAGAGAAAATCACTGCCTTTTCCCCATCCCTCCTCACTTGTGCATGATGATCTCAGAAAAGGGCACAGTAAGAAGCTAGAGCTTGGCAAGAAGCAGCGTAAGGCTGCTGTGGGCCTCTGGGGCACACTGTAGAGGTACTTATACCCATTCTGTGGGTCATTAACTTTTCAGAGGTGACTGGGGCTTCTCAGGGAATGCTATCTTCCTTACAACTTCCTTCTGCTGCTTCGTGGCCCACAGAACTACAAGGACAAGCACCTTTTGTTTGCTCCCACTGTGGGGATACAGGCCTCTGAAGAATTGCTTTGCAGCTGGAAGTAGTGCTGGCTAATAGCACAGGTTCTCGAAGGCAAGATGTTTATATGGTGCACAAGTCTATTTCTATAGAAACATCCGCCATGGGTAATAATCACCATGAATAACTTCATCTCATCAGGAGGCTCTCAAGCAGGATAAGTATATGAAGGGCTGGATTAGAAAAATTAATGCTTAAGTGGAAAGGCTTTACATTCTTACCAGGTAGTTCATAAGCTCCTCTCGCTCCCTGAAGGCATGATCTGTCAGTTTTTATGAAGATTAAAAACTTAAATGTTATTAAATGTGTTTCTTTTCAGTAAGAGCTTCTCATACTTACCATCAAATATGAGTCTCCCAGGTGGTGTTCAATGGCAATAGGATCCAAGTGGGAGCAGGATTTTTGGAATTGAGGGCAGAAGTTCTGTGTGTTCTTGTTTGTGGAGACAAAGCAAACTTCAGCTGTGGATTTGGACAGGCTGTCATATGTACTGCACAGCATCAGTTGTGAAGCTGATGAATCATAGAATCACAGAACTGCTTAGGTTGGAAGGGACCCCACGGGCAGGGCCACCAACCTCCACATCTAATACTAGACCAGGCTGCCCAGGGCCCCATCCAACCTGGCCTTGCGCACCTCCAGGGACGGGGCATCCACAGCCTCTCTGGGCAGCTGTTCCAGCACCTCACCACTCTCTCTGTAAAGAACTTAACCCCTGACATCCAATCTAAACCTTCCCTTCTTGAGCTTAAAACCATTTCCCCTTGTACCCATTGAACTGCCTGCACATAAAGGAGTCTAAATTTATCACATGGTGTAGTATTTCTTAGCTGTATTTCAGATGTACTTCTGATTCCTTCAGAATTTACTTTTGTTTCAGAGAATATGAACATCCAATACACAGGTTTAATGTCACTTGCCATGCTAATGGGTATTATTGTCCTGGAAGCTACACTCACAAATTTGAAAACCACTGTTTCATTGCTTAATTTGAACAGCAGTAAAACAATAATGAGAGGAGCAGCATGCACACTGAGAATGAGTCATTATGAGTTACTTCTCTGCTAGGAGGGATGTGCAGCTCTGCAGTGAATTACTCAAGATCTTGTGAAAATCGCCATCCTTGGAGATTTTCAGGGCTCAGTTGGACTGAAGTGCTAAATTAGATGGACTCTAAAAGGTACCTTGCAAGCAGTGTTCTCATGATTAATTTTTCTTCTTAATTGGTTAAGACTCAGCTAGAGAAGCATATTTTATTTTGGGTACTGTGCTTCAAAAAGTAGTAAACAGGCTGCCTCCTCTGCCTTCCAGCTGCTCGGTGGGGCCAGGAGCTGCCAGCTGAGGGCAGCTGGGGCGGGTGAAGTGCAGCTTCCAGAGAACCAATAGAATGCTGCAGACAGGTGAGCAGGGGTGGGCTCACTGGTCCCTGTGGGGCTTGTCCTGCTCAGGATGCTCTGTGGTTCTTGGTGAGTCATGCAGGAGAACGAGCCCAGGCGCATTTGCACTGGTGACGCCCAGAAGGAGCAAGAGCAACCCAACCTGATTAAAGATGTGAATGTCCCCCCTCTGTACTCTGCACCAGTGAGGCTGCATCTCAAGTGCTGTATTCAGTTTTGGGCCCATCACTACAAGAAAGACATCAAGGTCCTGGAGCGTTTCCGGAGAAGGGCAATGAGACTGGTGAAGAGTCTGGATCACACGTCTTATGGGGAGCTACTGAGGGAACTGGGAATGTTCAATCTGGAGAAGAGGAGGCTTAGGGGAGACCTTATTGCTCCCTACAACTACCTGAAAGGAGGCTGTGGCAAGGTGGGGGTTGGCTTCTTCTCCCAGGTAACCAGTGATAGGATGAGAGGTAATGGCCTTACGTTGCACCAGGGGAGGTTCAGGTTGGATATTAGGAAAACTTTTTTCTCTAAAAGAGCAGTAATGCATTGGAGCAGGCTGCCCAGGAAGCTGGTGGAGTCACCATACCTGGAATTTTACAAAAAACTTGGAGATGTAGTACTTGGGGACATGGTTTGGTGGGCAACGTTGGTGGTATGTGGACAGTTGGACTTGATGACCTTAGAGGTCTTTTCCAACCTTAGTGATTCTGTGATTCTATGACTGAAGAGCATCTACTTGGGAGAGAAGAAAGAAATCTAGTAAACAGATCTTGCAAGACGGTGTTGAGTGAATACATGTTCAACCTGAAGAAAATTGGCATCAGAAGGAAGCAAACCTTCACTCCACTATAGCCTTTTACTTGCCTGGAAAGAAATAATCTCTTTTTGTATACAGTGGGCAAAATGAGAAGAAAGGGCTTTAAATAATAGCAAAATGATCATTTAAATTTATGATAGTGGAGTGTAAGCATAGACTGCCTGAATGGGCTGTGGAGTCTGTCAGTGCGTGCTTAAAAGTCTGTTATCACAGAAGAATCACAGAATCATTTGAGCTGGGAGGAACCTTTAAAGGTCATCTGGTCCAGCTCCCCTGCAATGAGCAGACACACCTACAGCTAGATCAGGGTGCTCAGAGCCCTGTCCAGCCTGACCTTGGATGTCTCCAAGGGAGGAGCATCCAACACCTCTCTGGGCAACATGTTAGCATAAAAAACTGTTTTATTCTATCCAGTGTAAATCTTCCATCTTTTAGTTTGAAACCATTTTCCCTTGTCCTATCACACCAGGTCCTGCTAAAAGGTCTGTCCCCATTGTTCTTACAGCCTCCATTTAGATACCAAAAGGCTGCTATCAGGTCTCCTCAAAGCCTTATCTTCTCCAAGCTGAACAGCCCCAGCTCTCAGCCTGTCCTTGTATGAGCAGATTTCATAATGTATGGCTGATTTTGTTAGTGCATTTGCAGAAACTAATACCAGTATGAGCGTCTGTCTTGTTACTAATCAGAATAAATAACAATAATAAAAGACATTTGGGTTGTGTAAAACTGCAGTACCACCACTACCCCAGCTTTCAAGCAGCAATTGGCTTCCCAGGTATGTTTGAGCCCTTAGTGAATTCTAAGGCTTGTAAGAGTCTAGGACAGTCACCAGTGGCCTTTCTGCTGCTGTGCTGTGGTACACAGTAGCTGGTCTTTTCTCATGTCGCTGGGGGAAATGCCATGTGGCTGATGCTGAGACCAGTGCAGATGTTTTGGGCTCCTTCCAAGAGTGAGTGTCTTTTGTGTGGTGGCTTGTGGTGTGGGGAGCAGGGCTCAGCGATCCCTTTTCAGTTCTATTCTGAAGCTGAACTGTGGTCCGTGAGGAGTCACGCTCATCTAATGAGCTTTGTTGTGAATTGGAAAATCAAAGGCATTTTATTTCTCTAGACAGTATGGGTCAGTATAGCCATGGCTTTGTGTTATGAAGTAGCAGTTAAAAAAAGCACTGATTTAAGCCTTGGGATGCAGCTTTCCAGCTGTGTTTTTAACCCCTGCTCCTGCAACATGTTGATTCCTGTTTTAAGTAAAGTTGAAGGTCAGGTACAATTTCTGCTGTCCCTCAACTGCAAATGGTTGTGTTCTGATGCCCACTGGTGGTTTTGCCAATAGTCAGTGAGGATTTCTTGCAAGAAAAGTTGCTATGGAGATTCCTTGCTCAGCAGGTATAAATGTTTGGCTTTTATGCAAAAATACAGAACGATGCAAATTACTCAGCTCTTCCGCCAAAACATGCGCCACACCACTGAAGGATGAAGGAAGAAACAGTAACACTGTTATTCAAAATCAGTAACATTTTTAATGCACGGTTTCTGGGGACAAATCTGCCTTATTGTTTCTTACAGACTTTATTAGGTCTTTTATTTTTAATTGACACTTTTTATAACCTCCATCTTCTTGGGATGCTTCAGAGTCAGTGATCTAACCCAGACACGTCATAAGATACTGCGGTCTCGCTGTGAGGCTGGCCTTCTTTGTGGCAGTCCTGACACACTCTCTTAGAGCTTGCACTTCAGTGCAGCAACTGTAAGCAGCTCTTGGTGTAAATCATTCCTGGAGATGAGTAATAGCTGTGTTCATGGTTACATTACAGCAATACAGTCCTGAACTTGTGCCACACTGACTTATTCCAGGGAACAAGCTTCTGTTTGGATAGACGCTGGGAGATGTTTTCATAAAGAAGGTTTTTAATGAACTCAATCTTTTTTCTTTTTTTTTAATTGCTTCTGAAATGCATTTTGTAGTATGAAGGAAGTCATTTGTTACAGTGTGAATCAGCTGGTAATCAGTGACACAAAGTTCAGTTGGCAGCCAATTACCAGTTGTGGCCCCTGTGGGTTGATGCTGGAGCCAACAGTGTTTAACATCCACGTTAACAACCTGGATCATGGTATAGTGTGTGTTCTTGGCTAGTCTGTGCATAATACCAAACCTGGGGAAGTGAGTGATATGCTTGAGCGGATGTGAACCTCCACAGTCTGGAAAAGTGGCCTGACCAGATCTTCAGGAAGGTCACCAAAGAGAAATGCTGAGTCCTGCACCTGAGGTGGAACAACTCCATGCAAAAACACTAGTGGCCAGCTGACTAGAAAGCAGCTTTGCAGACCATCTTGGGGAACATGAGGCAGCAGTGTGCCCCTGCACTGACAAATCCCAACTGCATCCTGGGCTGCATTAGCAAAAGCATGGCCAAAAAATTCAGCAGAGTTGTTCTTTCTCACTTGGCACTTGTGAAGCCATACTTGCTGTACTGTGTTTGCTTTGAGCTCCCCAATTCAGGAAAGGCACTGACATGATGGAGGCAGTCCAGTGAAGAGCTGTCATGGTAGTCCAGGGCCTGGAGTACCTACCTGTGAGCAAAGGCTTGACAGGGCATGGCTTGCTTAGCTTGAAGAAGAGATGGTCTTGGGGAGTTCTTGCTGCTGCCTTTGACTACTTAATGGAAAAATATAGATGAGACGTGGACAGATTCTTCTGACTATGCTTTATGATGATGGTGGATTAACCTTAGTTTGTGCTGTCGTACTGCAGGTCAGGTGAGCATGCTTGGCTCTGCTGTATTTCCTCAGCAGCAGAAGTTACACCCTATGGCCCACCTTTCTGAGGAGAGAAAGGCGTTCTGGGTAAAATTAAATCCAAAAACTAGCTCATAGTTTCTACGGTTCAGGTTCTTACATTTTCTCGTGAATGCATAGCTACTGACTATTTGCTTCATTCTGTAGTTTTGAAAAATTGTTCCTGTCACCTTTTGATTCTGATTCATTACAGTCACCTGGGGTTTTTCAGAATTGCTGTAAAAAAAAAATGAGGGTCTTTTGTTTTGTTTTGGTCATTGTTTGTTTGAGGAGCTTGGAGTTTTTTGTGTTATTTTCTTTGGTGCTTTATTTTTTTGGGTGGTGGGAGGTGGAGAGGGGTGGGTTTTTGGTTGGTTAGTTTGGGATCTGGATTTTTTGTGAAGATCTTATTCCAGAAATGTCATGCTGCTTCCTGTCCCAACAATGCTGTGTGGTCACACAGGGAAGAAGGAGAATGAAGGGTATTTGGAGGAAGAAACAGTGTTTAAGTATAAACACTGGAACGACCTTCAAATGAGACAGCTTTTGCCCAACCCTTGGTAAAAATGCAAAATTATCAAGAAGAATCTATTGGTAAGGGGGCAGCAGGAGTGTGGCTGGAATCAGTATTAATAGCAGACTCATTTTACAGTTCTGAAGAAGGAGAATCTTGCTGTCTAATGCTCTCTGAGTAACAGAAGACTATAACTTTTTTTTCAGTCACGTTGATACCGCTCAGTGTTATTAAATCTGCCAAGTAAATTGATTACATATTCTTAAACAGTAACTGCTTTGGAACAACGCTCAAAGCAAGAAACTTGGAGTCAGGTCTGGATTGCCTCTTTCAGAGCAGGAAGATGAGTGTGAATATCTGCGTGAGGGCAGTTATTTTTAATGTATTGGAAATAGTTTAATTTTAAACTTGTTTACATTTGAACTATCAGGCTGAAGAAATTATTTCTTCGTTAGTCTTAAGAAGATGAGCTTCTCTGTTTAGAGGTTAAATGAACTGGGACAAATGAGACCAAATGGCTTTTCCCAAGTGTTTATGGACTGCAGTAGTGCATGTTGTCATTTCAGAGTGTCACCTGCACTTTTCCTCAGAGTTTACTTTCTCTCAAGAGTTTTTTAGAATCTTGAAAGTGATGTTTTTGTTCTTGTTTTGGGTCTTTTATTATAAGAGTCCGGGATCTAAGCAATATTTTTCATTTGCATTCACTTCTAATAGTCCTAACAAGACACATTCTCATTTTAATCTTTCTTTTTTTATCCTCACAAGTTTATTCCCATCCATGAAAAGCCATGTGAAAGTTCTGGCCAGTTTGAACTGATTTATTTGCTTGATCTTTCTGTCTTAACACTCTGCACTTTTCATGTCTGGTGACCATCTACATTGCAACTTACTGTTGCTTCACAACTGGAAGACCTCTTCTGTTACTGCTCTTCTCAATCTCTGTGGAGTTCCCACCACGCAAATTGTGAGGAGAAAAAGGGTTATTTTCTGTTTTGAGTTATGCTTCTAAGATTTTTTCTTCTAGCTTACAGGTGAAGGAGAGAAGCGTCGTTCTGAAGCATGTGTGTGGTGGAAAGTGCCTGAATAATGTACTTCTGAGGTTGCTGTTATCACTAGCATTACTCAATCAGATAGAAAGTAGTTTCTGTAGGAGTGTTGATGAAACACAGAGCGTTTTGTCTTTAAGCTATAGGCTCATGTTCACTCTACAGTTATAGCAAAAGTTGAGATGAATTATATCGTGTGTTGTATATCGTATCTATACTGACCGATCACTGGTAGAAATACAGCCAGAGCATGGAGGAAGATTGACAAATACTTTGCTTGCTTGGTAAACTAGCACGAAAAATGTGGGAATTGAGACCTAATATTTGTCGGATGATTCATCAGTGAACTGGTGTCAGAAATACTACTGAGCAGTTTCCAGTTAGAAACTGCCGTAAGGTGTCCTCTGACTCCTCACTAAGTCAGATTACATTAGGTCATGGTTGTTTTATAGGGGCTTCTTGATGGATTTCTTCTTCAAAGCTCTTGAATAAGTGCTAACATACACAGCACAGAAGCTGGCTCAGGAGGGCTCTCCTGTATTTCCACTTCAATAAGACTGAAAATCTTCTTGCTCCATGTGCTAACTGGAAACCTAATTGCCCTGATGTTTACCTTACTCCATAGCTGATTCTTCTTGATGATGTAAGACAAATGAGTGTGCAACTTTAGCAGGTGACAAAGAAGCAAAATGCAGAGTTTGAACATGTGTTTTGTCTAATGAATTATCTGAAATTTATTATGTGTTTGTTGGCTGCTTTGCATAGAGTTAATTCTCACCAAGGCTGCGTATTTAAAGTGCCAAACATCACTTGTAAATGACTGGACATCTTGAATTCCCTCTAGAGACTAACATTTAATCCCTCTCCCAGTGGGTAATGCTTTCCAGATAACTTCCAAGCCTTCGTGTGTGCATTATGCAACTCACTAGTTGCATTTTGGCCGAGAGCTGTTTTCATCAGAGCGATCTACAACTGGTGCATTTTGCTGAACTAAAGTTTTCTTTTTCTGACAGTCACTAAGGTTGCATACATCAGTGGCCTGCAGTGGGCCATTAGTACAAATTAAGAGGACATGACTCAGCCGCCAAACTGTGCAAGCAGCATCAAGGCAGTGTTTTCTTCTGACTAACCTCTACTGACTTAAGGACAATGTAGCTTGCTCCTGGCTGGCTGTCTGGTTTTCGGAGTGTTGCGAAAGCCCTACCACTGTTGTTTTGTTTGTTCTGTTCCAAACCAACATTGTGTGACTGGTGTTCTCTTGCCACTATTATCCAAGTTCAGTTATGATAGAAGAAAATTATCCATAAAATTGTAAAGCCAACTGCAAACTCCACAAAGTTCAGATTTCTTGACTAGGCTTTTGTACAGGTCTGCTAATTTGTTAAGGTCTATTTTTGTTTCAGGAAAAAGATTCCCAGAACATCTGAAAACATGTTATGCTAGGAAATAATGGCAAGAGTGAGACTTTTCCACTCGCAAATGAACATGTTGGCGACTCTCATCATACACATGGGTTTAAATACACAACAGTTTTAAGTTGTACTAATTCTCTGTATATGAAGTATAATGAAACTTAAGTGAAAACAAAACCCTGCTGCTGTTTGTTTTGTTTAGATATTGGCAAAGTTTGAAGCTCGCTTTTTCTTCCTCCTTTCATAACTATTTCAATAAAGCGCAGACAAAGTTAACCAGGAATTACTCTGTCCTCATTTGTAACTGAAAACAGGCACATCTGCTGTCTGTTGTAAAGGTAAGCACAGCATTAGTGTATTACAGAATATTTTTTTCCTGATACAGAACTCTTCTTTTTTCAACCTTATTATTGAGAAGTTGAGCATGTAAGAGTGTTTTTTGTATAGTTTGGGGTTTTTTTAGGAGGAAAAAAAAATTGCTTTAGAATGAACAACTAAAGTAAGTGCTAAAAGTCTGTGAAGGTAGCATGTGCTCATCTGATGTCTTCAAACTTAGGGTATGTTATCACCATAATTCATCTTTTTTTTTCCCCCTCTATCTCATACCATGTCCTTGCTTGAAATCGCCATTCTGACTGAAGGGGAAAAAGTGTCTGCACTACACATGGACGGAACCTTAGAGCCTATTAATCAAAGAATGAGAAATCTTCAGGGGTTGAAAATCACATGCTTCATTATTTAGCTTGTCTCATGGTGTATTTGTGATAACTTTTATATTTCTTCATATGCCACATCTAGTTAGTCTGAGCCCTCTTAGCTGGGCCTTTTCTGCTTTAAAGCAGAAAGCACATTACAAATCTGCATTACCCCAGTATAGTCAGTAACTTCTTAATAACTAACTTCTTTCATAGCTGTAGATGGGCAGTCAAGATACTTCTTTGGTTATGCTTTATGAGGATGAAGCTCTCTGTTAAATCAGAATCCATTTCTCAAACCCTACCATGACGGGGTATCTTTGTATGCGTCTCAAGGTGGTGAGTCTTCTAATGAGCTTGAAGACACGATCTTTCTAATTACAGACACTTTTTTAACTATTACTTATATCTTTTGGATTGCCAGCATTATTTTTGTCTGCCTCTGTTTTCTCACAGCATTTTGGTTTTTTATTCATCACTGTTATGTCTGCCACCCTATACTTTTAAAGTTGCAAGTAACTTTTTCCAATAATTACTTTCATTATTGTAGTGAGTAAGAGGATATAAAAACAAGGTACATTCACTGCAACTACAGGAGCTTAATCTGAAACCAGATGCTGTGCTGGAATAGAGCAGTGGAGAATCAGGCCCAAAGTAATGATTGATTTTAATTTATTGTAAACATGGGATTTTTTTCGAAGCAGCAGTTTTTTTGGATGAAAAGTACCCAGAATGTCTGAATTGACTCTAACATTACAGCCATCCAAAACATTCATAATAAAATCCAAACCAGCTCAAACATACTTGGTTTTTAGTGTTTCATTATAAACCCTTAACTCAGCCAAGGTTAGCAAGCCTCTGAAAATCTGGCCAGAACTGTGAGGGAATCTAAGAATGAGAGAATCTAGGTCATTTTATTCTTTGTGGATGGAAACATGTAAAACTTGACAGTTTTACATGGTTTCAGCTTTTTAGCCAGGCAAAAATTCAAAGTTGAATTAACTTCAAGTGAGCAATATAGCTAAAATGAGTGGCCTGTTTCCTACATTTGACTTGCGTGGTCCAGCCCCTTGTCTGAGTTGACTTAGGTTCCAGTATCTTGCATTGGATCCACGAAGGCAAGAACAACACTCATCACTAATCGAGGATGTGGCACAAAATAAATCTGTAATTATGGTCTTTATTTGGCCTCTTAGGGCATTATTTCAGAGCATACGGCAAAGAGGGAAGAGAACTAAAGGCAGGTTTTGTAGGAGAGGAGGATGAGTTGACTTTCCCATTAACACTGCGGTCTGCTGCAGTGTGCGTCACAGGACCTGGGAGGGGAACACTTACTGGAGCTATCACTCTGACTGTAAGCAGAATGCACAAGCTAGGGACACAAAGACAAGGATTTTCTGTCTCCAGTACAGTGCTCTTGTTTATCCCCAGCCTTGGCATGTTTCTAGTGGATTTTACCAAGAGGGGAAGAGTGTGCCTGGTATGCTCACTGAGCGGTGATCTAGGGAAGAAGCCTGTTCCTAGCTGAGCTAGTGGAATGTGTGATGTCATTAAATGTGAGATTTGGTAGAATTTCTTGTAGTCTTTATTTGTAAGTATTAGGAATGCATTAATGAGTAGGTAAATAAGTTCTTAGAAGGCCTATACTCTGGTGATAGAGGGCCCCTTTATTTCTGGCAGCCTATTGCCAGTTTGAAGCTTATACAGAGGTAAAACAAGCCTGGTTGGAAAATGTAGGTGGAAAGCTGTTGCGCATGTCTTGCTTCACACTTCTTTGGTCTTATCCTGCATAACTGTGGTTGTCATAGGACTTCTAAGTGCAGTAGAGGAACCTACGTGGGTACTGAACCCTTCACTGACACAGCAGACATGCTATGGGCTGTGTTGTGGGGGACTGCACATAGAGAAAATCTTTTGTGGCTATTTCTTAGTAACAACTGATAAATCCTCACTTTTTAAGAGTATCTATTGTAGCTGTACTGAGTATCTGGGAGAACTCAGGAAGTTTCACAACACCAAAAATAAAGATTATGAAAGCAGTCTTTCATTGGGATCTGGAAGTAAAACCATCGTTTTGTCTCATAAATCACCAGACTAGTAGACAATTCAAAGTACCAATTATGTACAAAATCACTTGGGATACTGTGATATTAGTGCTAAAATTACTCTGTTGCCTCAACCAGCAGAAACTCTTAGCAGGTTTTTTTGGTTAGTTGGTTTTGTGTGTATGAGGGAGGTATTTGGCTTTTTCTGATTGATTTTTTTTTTTTTTTTTTTTTTTTTTTGTAAATTTGAGGCAAATTCATCTTCAGTGCTTCTGCCAGCAGGAGTGGTTTGCAGAGACTCATAGGACAAAATGAACATCTGGATAGAACTGTAGAAAGTAAAAATGAAATGTGATTGTGAGACATCCAGGGAAGGCAGTTTGTCTTATCGCATGAATATAAATATTCTTCACAATGAGATGGTGTTTCTACCCTTCTCATAAATATGGGAGATGAGAGACAACAGCATTAGAAAGGCAAAGTGCAAGAAATGAAAACTAATTGAAACAGTGATTGATTTTTCAGTATTTTAGGAGCTTGTGTAGTTGTAGGAACAGAAGGAACAAAAAATCCATTCCTGTTATAGCAAGCTATAAAGGGAAGAATGTTCCGTGTCAGCTTTGCTTGAATATTAATTCAAGCAGCAACCTGCAGAATTCAATTCTGCTTAGTGAGGATTGAAATGATTTTAATAATGCCATTTGTATCTAACTGGGATTGAGATATAAGGCAAAAATATGAGAAAAGAAAGAGATGGTAAAGAGGCAAAATAGCCAAGTACTCCTGTCCTGACGTTATGTTCAGAAAAAGGAAGAGAGCGGATTTTCATTCAGACCCTTTAATTCGTTGCTTTAAATTGCTGCTAAGAGCTTGCTGCTTTGTAGAGGGAGAGGCCAGACTGGTAGCTTGCAGTCAGGTTCCAGGTTGCTCGTTTGTTTCGTTTAAACTCTGCTGTTCGCTGCCGGTCTTGTGCTGTTGGGGCGGGGAGGTTGTTGCCAATCAGGTTCCGTTGGCTCCCTCTAATGGCGGACTGGGAAATAAGTAAGGCAGCAGCGGCCGTCGTCGGTTGCTGTTCTTTGCAAGCAAGCAGTCCTTTCCCCTGCTCCATCATCTGCATGTTTCAGCATTTTGTTGTTTTCACATTTTCCGCATGTGTGTGTTTCTGTGTTAGATCAGGCTCCTGCTTGCATTTCTCACTATGTTGTAGTACATCCCCAGAAGTTTCATTTCCAGAATTACACCGCTGATGAAGCTGCAGTTGCAATGGAATATATAGTTGCACAGTCAGTGATTAGAAGAACTCCTTTAGATTTTTCTAATGGAACGTACCTCCACCTGTTGTTCAGTGGCCAGTATTTGCTTTCTTCATTTCATTGCTTGCTTTTTTTTTTTTTAAACACAATACAGACATTCCTACTTGCATTGTTGCAGAATAGAGTCTGTAGATACTTCCACCCTGTATACTAAAAGCTTGCCTTATCTCCCCCCACTTATATTCACTTCAGGTATTGTTAAGGCAAGGTCACTGAGATTTCTGTGCACTTATGATCTCTCATTGCTTTGTTGGATTTATTTTTCCTCTCGAGCAAGTTCTCACAAAGATTTATATTGCTAATGTAGATTCTGCAATTTACAATATTCTGCCATCTGATTTCCGTTGTTAAATACTTAATTTCTGCAAGTGCCTCTTAATGGCCTGGCGTAGGTTTTCTTCTGTTACAGTAGGATGGGAATCTTTGCTCTTGAAAGCACATGTTCCCCAAGCTGCTCCAAGGCACTTTTTCACATGTGACTAAACTAGATCACCAAATATTTAATGAGTAAATTACACTGTCTTTGTTCTTAAAATGAGGGATTAAAACCACTTTGTTCTTTTGGTTTTAGAAACATTTGTCCCCATGACTGAAAAACTTATATGCTTAAAGAGAGTTAAATGAGAAGTTGTATTAGTTGCTAGAGGGCTTTTAACTTTTTTTTCTGTATGCCAGTTAAGATGTAGTTGATAAGTATTAAAAGAACAGTTGTTTCAGTTGTTTTATTTTTGTTGGAGTTTTTTTTAGTTGATTTTTTTTCAGTGTGGTTTTCAGAACTTGTTTAAATTACAGAAGATGTGAAATACTTTGCAGAATATTAACCAGAGTCTTTAGTATAGGTTAACTGCAGGCTTAGTTGTGAAATTGAATGGTGTTGAATGGTATCTAAATGAATCTAAACCACAGAGATCTTTGTCTTCACTTGTGTAAGATTCAATGATCAGTAGATGTGCTGATCTTTCTGATGGCCACCCTTTGTTTTAGCTTTAATCTGGAGTCCATCCCTGTGTTTTGTTTTGTCAGCATCCATTCTTGCTGAAGAGCTCCATGTGGGCTGTTGCTCACATTTGGTCCTGTCCATGTCTGCTACTCACCTGGCCAGTTCTGAAACTTGTTTGAAATGTCTTCTGTCCTAAATCAGCTCCAGAGCTGGTGGGAGCTACAGAGGAGAGGAAGACTTGGGGCAGGCATTTGCTCCTCTAACATACTTAGGTGTTGTATTAGGCAACAGCGAGGCTACGGGATGTCACGGGATAGTGCCCCCCCGGCTCAGTAATTGGACAATACACCTTTAGGGGTGTAGATGAAGTACAGCAAGAAAGTATTTAAACGAATGCCACGTGTGATTAAACTCCATTTTTCTGCACATCATATTGGTGTCTTATGCAGTTCTTGGCCCTGATCAGGTAATTGATCAGTCTCGCAAAGGGTTAATACAGCCTGAACAGATCGATCGTGACAACACTTAGGTTTATTTCCTGTCTGCATCAAATGAACCCTATCACTGGAGGGCTTGGACAGTCCCCAGGCCTATGTGTCTGTAGGTACCACCATCAAAAGCTGTGTGGCTTAGGCAGCGGGGTGCCCAAATGCAGTAGAAGCTTTTAATCAGCTTTTATTTTGATTATTTTTCTCAACTTAGTAGTAGCTCTAGGGAAAGAAAGAAAATCACCTGGGTTTCTTTAATATTTTGGGTTTTCCCTCCTTGTCAGCCAAGTTAGAGAACCAGATGAAAATCTTCCATCTCGTTCCAGCTGGCCAGTCTCTGCTTGGAACAGAACCGGAGGTCCATCAGTTGAGTGATTTTGGAAACTGCTGATCCTCTAGGGACATTAGGAGACCACTGCTTAATGATTTTAAAGGATTTTGAATGCGCATTTGTTTGGAAGAGAACTAGTTGTTTAACCTCTAGCACTAATGCAGTCAGGCGTGCTGTGGAAGTGTGACTAGGCTCACTGAGACGAGCGGTAGCACTGCTGCCTCATGAGCCAGGAAGCAAACCACATTCCTCTCCAGCACTGCTTGTACTGACCATCCCATTACCTGTCGAAGGATGGTGCTCCATTGGAAATCATGATCCAATGGGAGATGCTGGTGCTCTCCCACCTGTCGGTTCAGTTTGGGAAGCAAATGAAAATAGACTCAGCACAACACCAGAAAATGCACTCTGATCTGTATTTACCATCCACAGAAGAGTTTGTTTGGAAATGTCTTCTTGGGTTTTGTTGATTATTTGTCATTATATCTTCAAAGGATAGGTGCTTATGCTTAGACTCTAAGGAAAATCGAAACATATATGCCAATTAACTTCTGACTCATCACCCGGGCTTTTGATAGTGTAACTTGGCTAGGCAGTTAAATGGCTTGTCTAGCATTACAAAGTGGGCATTGTCAGAGCTGGGATTAGGATGAATGTTTCTGGCTTTTGCTCACAGTGATTCATACCATCAAAGTAAATCCTGAAGCCTCTGACCTTGGTTAATAATTTTCGTATGTCAGTAAGTGCTTAATATAGCAATGTGTTGGGCAATAGTAGGGAAACATCTATTGTGTTTTTCCTAATTTTGGTTTTCAAGACACAGTATTTTTTTCTCATGTGGCTCAACAGTATCAGATGGTGTCTCACTCTTGGGTACGTACAAGTGCTGTGGTAAAGGAACAGTCTAGGTTTTAACAGCATGTATTTTTTCCATATTATGAGCTGCAATGTGTATGTCTTAATCTCACAAATCAGACTATGTTGTTTTTTTTTCTGTTTCTTCTCATTTGTAAAAGTCTTACATCATTTTAAAAGTGGCTGGTTAAAGAACTGCTCTCTCTTTTGCAGGCAGGGTTGTGCTGTATGGCTTTGTTTGATACAGACTAACTTTTGGAGCTATTACACATATAATCAGCAGGGATACATTTCCCCCAGCTCTTTCCTGAGCAGAAAGTTGCCAGATAATTTAATAGCCTGTTTTTTTTCTTTCAGTTTGTATTCTTCAAACTGTCCATCGGATTCTGAATCAGTGAAGTAATTTCCACATGCAGATGGTTCATGCCTTCATAAACGGGCTTGCTTTTCCCTTCTGGATTCCTAAAGCCAATTAACAAACGAAGCCATAAGCCAGTGACTAGCCAGCAGTGCATGCAGCCTCCCTGCTCTGTTCCAAGCTTCTCCCACCTCCTGTACAGACAGACCTGTCCACACTCGCAAGGGCTGCAAAGATGTGTGCTTTCCTCAGGTGTCAGGGCAGGTAGGTAGCAGCTACATCAGGGATGCTTCATCCATACAGTTCTTGCCCCAGGCAGTAGCTGAGGCCCAGGGAAAGGCTGTGGAGTTTGAGGCCCGCCTGAGCACCGCTGCATGGCAAGACAGAGCGGTCGCTATCTGCTCTTTTCTTCCCCAGGCTCCTGTCTGCTAAAAACAGATTTCAAATGAGTAAATTGGTATTTGGATCAGGAAACTCTTTTGGGGCCCTCTACACAGGAGCCAAGGGCGTGGGGCAGGCAGTCTCTCAGGAGCGCTGGCTGGCTCTTGCTCCTCGGCATGCCCCCCAGCCACAGCACGGCCTTCTCCTGCCTAAGGCCACAGCGAGGCGGCTCATGTGCCACACACATGTCAAGCCACGGAGGAGGAGGGCTGGGAGTCTGTGCTGGGTCTGCTGCTGGCCTGCAGCTTGGTTGAGGGAAGAGATGAAAGCAGAAGAGCAGATTCCTTTACTGCGGGTTATTCTCCAGATGGTGATTTTGGATGGCATTGAGTCAGCACACAGTACATAAGCAGGCAAAGCTCTTCAGATGTTCCAGTGTGGCAGCTTGATGACCACAGCAGGGAAGACAGAGCTGGCAAGAGCAGATGACAAGATGCACAGGCACCTGGGGAGGTTTGGGTTCCTGGAACCAAAGCTTCCAGATATTACTGAACTTCAGTATTCCTTATGAGAATTAAATGGTGCTCTTTCCTTTTTTGGGGGGAACCTTTAGCAAATTAAGTGATTAAATTCTATGGAAGATGCTCTCCTTGTGCGCTAGCTCTTGTATTAGGCAGATGAATAATAATTTATTGTCAGTTGGGTTGGTTTTTTTTGCCAGTTTTCCTCTTTTATTCTCTGTAGTGATCCAGGGATATTGCTTAAATGGCTGCAAAGATGGTGGCAGAATAATTTATCTTGAAAAGTTGAAACCAAATTTATACATAACAGTAATTATTTCCAGACCTTGCTGGTGATGAATCCAAAAGAATAATAATATCTTCAAAAAATGTAGCAAAATATCTTTTGAGTTTCTGTGAAGTTAGGCATTTCTTGCAACAGAAAAGACTGTCATGAGCACATTTTCTCTCCTGCACAGTCGGGAGCCACAGAACATTTATTCCGTATATGTGTGCAGATCTTTTTTTAGAACGCTACATATCAGCTAAAAAGAATAATGAAGGGAATCCATCTCAACATTTTGACAAGTTGTTTTAGGGCTTGGTATTCAAAAAAAGATCAAACAACTTTGTTTCTAATAAGAATGGCTTCTGCAATTTCCAAATCACAGAATCATGGAATTGCAGGGTTTAGAAGGGACCTCAAAAGGTCATTGAGTTCAGTCTCCCTGCTAAAGCAGGTACCCTTCAACGGGCTGCACAGATAGGTGTCCAGACGGGTCTTTAATGTTTCCATAGAAGGAGACTCTACAACCACTCTGGGCAACCTGCTCCATCACCCTTACTGTAAAGAAGTTCTGCCGCTTGTCAGTACAGAACTTCCTATGTTCAAGTTTTAGGCCATTGCTCCTTGTCCAAATGTTATATTTAATTGTATGTTTACAATTATCCAAATATCCAAAGCTGAGTGGGCCTCTATCAAATCTGTCTTTTCCTACTGGCATTTAGAAACAATTACCCTGAACCTTCTCTGTAAGATAAATAGCTTGAGCTGCTTAAATTTCCTAGTTCGATGTGGCTCTTTTTGATCTCTCTTCGGTTCTTCCATAGTATTTGTGTTATGGGCAGCAGAACAGTGTGATATGCTAGCAGAAGTTGCCTTACTGCCAAACAGAGGCAGTACTCTCTCTCTGCTTGGCATTTCCTTATCCACGTACCAAACCACAGTTCGGTTGTGGTGACTCATGGAAGAAGGTAATATGGGATTATGTACTTTTTCTGCGGAATTGAGGGATAAAAATCTAATGCCTTTGCAATAACCTTCTGGTTGAACAGAAGAACCCTGAACTGCAGTCTGTAACAGATGCTTTTCTTGTTTGTGTCATATAAGAGTGATATTTGTAGTGCATCCTTACTGGCTTGTATTCCATGGGAGTCACAAGAAGAATGACAGAATATATGAGAGGCAGTGTAGATAGAACTCTGATGAGGATCACTTGTACCAGCTGCCAGCTTGGCTGATCACAGGAACTAGGAACTTCCAGAACTAAAATCACTATTTTTCCTGCGCTGAAGAGATGAGCTCCAAGATGAGCTGTGAAGGCTCTCTGCAGAGTTGGGGAGGATGTAGAGCGTTAAACCAACAAACAAAACCTGATTCTATCCCATCTTGCCTGTCAGAGAGTATGCTGGTAAGTATGGTGTTTCCATTTCCCATCTGAACTGCTGCAGTCAACACTTCATTTCTGTTATGTCTTTTAGAAATGTTGATTTTGATTAACTGAAATAGTGTCTCAGCACACGCTTGAATCTGTGCTGGAGGGACTCCAGAATGAAGGCAGACGTGGCAGGGCAGAGGTGCATGAGCTGTATCAATGGCAGCACCATGACAATATCTCGCCTGGGACCTGCGGCACCTGAGACATATATTATATTAGCTTTGTCAAGTGGGAACTGACTCTCTTGCTGTTACACTACAATCTGTTGTCTTCTGTAGACCTTGGATACTACTTCAATGCATAGGTTTAACATCTAGGAATGTTAACATCTAGGAAATCCAGAGCTTAATTGCTAACAAGTGAAACAGATACTTGGAGCACAATAGAGCAAGGAGGTAGATGAATAAAGGAGAAATAATTGGAAGAACATCTCTTTCTGTTTTTTTCCTCTAAGCCACCAAATTGTTTTTTAAGAAGTTGAAGGAAACCACACAATCATGCAGTGTGTGTATGTATTTATGGCATATTTAGGATAAATTATGTCTCTCTTGAGTTAAAATCTTTCTTACCACAAACTTACTTGACAGTTCTGTCACACTTTGGCCTTGTTCTGATAAGCATGATTGGCCAAGAGCATCACCAGCCTGGAGGACATCACTGATATTTGATGCCTAATAAACAGTTCAGAGGCTGTTAAAGGAAATATAAACAATAGAGAAGTTTCTAGTGTGAATACAAGCACAGAAAATAACCCACATTCCTTAAAGACCTTGTTCAGGATGAATCATTAGTACTGCTTAAGAATATCACAGAAAGTTGAAGAGTGCTTGCCTGGCAAGTTTAAGTACTTTGACTTGGGGATGAGAAACAATTAAAAATCACTGTTTGCAGGTAAAGGGAAGGATGCTGCTGACTTGGAGGGCAGCACCGAGCTGCATCTTCCTGATGCAACTTTGGCAGGCACCCCACTTTGCAGTGGGCAGTGTGCTTCAAGTTTCAGAGGCAAGACTTGTGAAAAGAGGTAATTTAATTTTTGGACCAAATAATACCAAATAATGGCTGGGAGGAAGATAAGCTTTTGGGCATACAGTCCTTCTGTAGATCCAAAATAGCTGCAGCAATCTTCACAGCTCGTTAACAGTTTAACAACTGTTTGGTGTAGATGGTCTGCCTTGGTCCAGGCACCTGACACGGAAGCGATCAGTGACTGTAAAGCAAGAGGCAAGGTAGACAAGTGCTATGCTGTTTTGGGAAAGGTCATGACCTGAAACTTAAATTGCCTGTGAACTGTGGAGAGGCTTCCTGGCAGGAGGGAGGGGACCTGTGAATACCTTAAGACCAATATTCCTATAGAATCCATGGTTTTGTTTATTTTATGTTTTGAAATCCAGTGGAACCTATATGAATTTTGCTTTCCAGATTCTCTTCTGAAGGGATTTTATACTTTTCTTTAAAGGATCCAGATTGAGTGAACGTGTATGGGGGCTGTGGGTTTTTTTTTTCCTCTCTGGTAACTGGATATTTTTGCCATTTATCAACTATGAATTCATTCAGGCATCTACTGGCTGCTGTTTCTTACCCACAGAGCTTCCCTTAGTGTGCTTCGTCCTCCAGATGACACGTACTGCTTATTGGGATGCACAAGACTTGGCTTCTGTTGTGTAGCTGATTGTGTTGTGAAGGGGATTTACCACCACAGCTCTGGAAATGTGTTGGAAAAATGTGTTAGTCCAAGTATGGTTTAGGTCCTTTTGGCTCATATAATTTAAAAGCATCAATAAATTTCTGATACTATATGAATTTAGCAAGTTGAAGTCTTGTTTAAAAGTGTAATTAGAGATGAGTGAGGGTTTCTAGGGAAAGTTTTCTTTGAGGCCAGTATGGGTTGTGGTTGCCGTTCAACCTAGCTGAAGTGACCTGGCTGCACATCACCACTTTGGTGAAATGTTCAGTCTGGTTCTTGTCTGCCATCACTTTATTTGACTTGTCTAGCAGACCGTGCAGGGACCATACCTGTACTTTGGCATGGACAGATACGAGCAAAATGTTTAAGCTCTATCCTCATTCTCTCGTGTTATGCTCATGTAAAGAAGACCAGAACCTTGTCCCTGTATTGCACTTTTATATAAAAGGAGCTCCAAACTTTTGTCATGTGAGCACAGACTTCCCGCGCTCCGTGTTTGTTATTCATATTATGAATACCTATGTAGAAATTTTGCTAGGAGAATGGGTGCAATGCAGCCCTCTTCACAGCATCATGCAGAAAGCACAATTGATTTATCCCGTAGCAATTCTAGATGCTGCTTTGCTCTGTAGCATCTTAAGAAAGGCTGGTGGGATACCCCATCAGTCAGTAGCAGGATGAAATGTGATTTGATTAAGGCCTCCCTCAGAGGGGTGGCTTGATGCATCGAATGCAATGAGAGGTAGTTTGGAACACCTTGTGCCTTGGGAAAGGTGCTACGAGCCTTCATATGTAGTTCTCAGGACTTATTTTCTCATTAGATTGACCAAAGCATTTTGGCAATAGTTGACCTTGGGGTAAATTGTGTACTGACTATATGCCTGGTTTTAGTTGCAGTATTAAATGAATGTGACCGTGTTATCTGCTTATATGTCCAATCCAAAAAGTTCATACAATGGACACGTTTGTATGGCAGTAAAGATTATTTGGAAATAACATGGAGCTTCATCCAGCAGTGTGGAACACGTGCTTACAAAGTAAGATTGGATTTAAGCATGTTGTGCTTAGTTTTTCGTGGACGTTTTCCCTGTTCTCTTTCAATTCTGCTGAAACGACTGGGATTTTATATACCAATTTTCAAGAAGGAGAATTTATAAATATAATTTGAATCAATCTTGCTGTAAACAATGTCATTTTCTTGACAGTCGCATTCACCATGGGAGCATATTTTGTACTAAAATGAGGAGGAGGCATGGGGGGAGAAAAGTTTATAAAGATTGAGAAATAAAGGCAGCAGAGATAATCGCTTCCAACAGTCATTTAAAGTCACTAAACAGTTGAATTCATCTGTGAGCAGCAAGAATAGTGTCTGGGGTAGTTATATGGCAATAGCAGTGAGTACTTAAAACATTTCTCCCCGTGGAGATTTTGCAGTGGTTCCATACTGTTCATTTAAAAGACATTTGTTTGGGAACAGAAGTGTATTATTTCATATATCTTACAAGTCTGCAGAGGCTGAGAGTGATTCAGAACCTACACCTTCATCTCATTTCCAATGTCTGGATATTCTGTTTTTGAAAGCAAAGGTTAAGCACTGGAAATCCTTTGCCAGACTTCTCTAAGTACCTTCACATTTCAGTTTTGTTGTCCTGAAGCTAACTGCCCACAGGTCTCTATACTTGATTTGTGGGGCTGGTCTTGTATTCTCTTTCATTCTTGTTGCACATCTCCCAGTTGCAGCATGCGTCACTAGTCTTGAAGGTGCAGTGTCTGTCACGCATTGCTTGAGTTCATGACAGCAAAGTTGTGTATCAGGTCTTCCTATAGCAAACCTTGGGTTAACTTATTCTCCTGGCATCCCCGGCACATGAGGTGATGGGAAGCATGACACCTGTTGGCACCTCTGAGGGCTGCATTTGGCCTCTTCACTCTGTCCTTGTTCTGGCTGCAGCACAACACGTGCCACCTAGGGTTCATTTATCCATTCCCACTGGAATGTGGGAGAAGAGACTGGTGCTGCTTTGCTGAAACGTGAGCTAGAGCCAAACTTCTCAGTGTGAGAGTCATGCAGTGCTGTGACACAATAAGAAGCTATTACAGCTGGAGCATTTCGGCAACCTAGTGAATGGTGCGGCTCCACTTGGAGTTGTATCAACCCAGGTGATGGTGCGGAACCTCCTGCGTCTGGCTTGGCATTGAAGAAATATATCTTGTAACTGTCCTCTGGCGTGACAGGTTTGTAGTCTCCAGAACAGCAGAAGCAAGCTGTTAATCAAGGGCAGCTGCTATTTTGGTGCTTTGAACTCAGAAAGTTTTCTGCAAGCAGAAACACGCTGGAACATTTTGCCTTATGAAATATCTGTTCCTCACAGTTTGTGTTACGTTCTGCAGAATTGTGGTCTGTTCTGTTGTTATGTTTGTTAATGCTTCTGACATTGGAGAGCCTTTCTGTCCACATGTGTGCTCGAGTAGCGCCATTACACTTCCTAAAGCTTGGCATATTTTTTCTCAAGTTTGAGAAATCTTAAGAGTATGTGGAAACCTGTGATCTTGTTAAATTATTGGAAGAGGAGTAAGCACTGGAAATGTACATCCAAGTTGTCCAGCATCTCAGGTAATGGAGTGGAGGAATTTCTCAAGAACTGGTCATGTTTTTCTTTCCAGAGAGCACAAAAGATGTGCTTTGTGCCCATGCATACAGTACTGCATACGCAAGTTCTGTCTGCTTTGGAACTCCAATAGCACTTAGAGGAGAAGGATGCAATTGATTTGCATTTTTTCCACCTTTAGAGGTACAATATTCATTAAAAGTCATTAGAAAATTTTAAATAGCTGCTATAACTGACTGAAACATGCATAAAATAGTATTTTATGACATTATCAAAATGTACATATTTTACAGCTGCCATACATCATTGCATTTCCATAGGAAAAGTACTGAATTTGTGCCAGGTTCTTGGGTGTGCCTATGACTAAGTCAGCATACCAGTTTTTCAACATTATTAGAACTGGTGGTCAGAGAAGAGAGTAGAAGATTCAAGTAACAACAAAATCACATTTCTAGGAAGTTTCTCCTCCTTGGTTATTTCATGACAGTCCCTGTCATGATGTCCTGATGCCCCGTCCCTGGAGGTGTTCAAGACCAGGTTGGATGGGGCCCTGGGCAGCCTGGTCTAGTATGAAATGTGGAGGTTGGTGGCCCTGCCTGTGGTGGGGGGATTGGAGCTTGATGATCCTTGAGGTCCCTTCCAACCCGGGCCATTCCGTGATTCTGTGACAGTCCACAAGACTGCAAACATTTACCTTGTGTAAGACAGCTTTTATTTTCTATCTAGTATTCCTGTGTTTTGAGAAAATCTTAAGCAAAATCCAAGTATCTCTTTTCTAAGCTGAAGATACATTGCTCTTGTTCAGAATGTACTCTGCAAGGACACGAGTTTTTCTTGTTTCCACAGCAGTAAAAGGCAAAGTTGAAATTGCATGAGTGGATCACAAACTGCTGTTTTTCTTGAGACACTTCAGCTGCATAAAGTCGTGCAGATTTATTTCCATGGTGTGGATGAAATGCTACAGTGGTACAGAAGACTATGTTTGCATCTTCATTGTCTTTCTTATGCCACACTGCAGAAACTCAAGCAATTGTTTATGGCAAGTCTGGGTGTAGTGTCTTGAACAGAGCGTTCAGAACTGATGGCTCCCAGAAATCTGAGTGCTTGCATTTTGTATGGAAAGCTTGGCTCCGTGCAGAATTTCCAAATGGGCAAAGAGCTCTTCCATGTGTTCTTCGGAAAGAGATGCAAATAGCATCCCTGAAAAAGTTAATGATGCGCTAACCTAACATATAAAGTTTGTGGAGTTGCCTTTAAATATGCTAAAGACATTATGGCTTGAGAAAGAAATTACTGTCTGGCAAATTATAGGTTTGCATGTAAAGAACAATGGTGTCTTAAACATAAAGTAGGCTTATGGGAAAATCCAAGCTGTGCGCGTTTGTACACTGCAAATGCTGCAATGAGGGCAGACCGAAAATGCCCCGGAGCATTTCTGGAAACGTCAGATGAAAAGATGAGGAATAAGCACAGAGGAGGATAGCGTGGGGCAGTACAGTGTAGAGCATTCTTGAGCTTAGAACAAGCAAACAGAGAGAGCTGTGACCAATTTCTATCACAATTATTTTCTTGCTGTTATGAGACAGAATTTGGGCCACGTTCTCGCCTCAGAGCAGTGTAGTGTGAATCTGAAATTACAATTAACCCAAGCTTGAGAATGGCTTTCTGGACAACTTCTAGTCCTTCCGCTCTTTATATTAGCATCTCTGCTTCTCAGATACGGAATCTCAGGGTAAGCAGAGAGGAATGCTTTTCTTGGTCAAGGAAAGTTTTCCTGGACAGTGAAGAGTGAAGGCATCAGTCCAGTTTCCATCAGAACTGCCCTTTCATTGGTACTTTTTATCTTACTTGGGGCATGACATATTCCAAAAAGCTATTGGACAAACTGGTTAAAAATTGAAAATGAAACACCTGATTTTGGTAGTAGAATCTGATTAAGAATTATTGGTCTTATAATAAAGTTTACTATTTGAGAGACACTATTAAAGGTAAAATTGAATTTTCTCTGTAAAGTTTATATGATCATGTTTATTAAAGTTGCTTTCCCTAGGGTCACTTACATTTTGTTTGAGTAAAATACGTAAAAAGTTAAATGCTGGTCTGGCTGGGTTAAGCCAGTTATATGTTAGGGTCCTTTCCTGTCGTCGTTACTTTTTTATGAAGATCAAAAGTTTCTGCATTGGAGTGAATGCCTGTTGTGTTCAGGAAAACTTTCTAGTCACACTGAATCAGAGTGAAAGTGGGATAGTTTTGCCACTCTTTTAATACCAGCAGTGCTTCAGAACATTATGCAGTACGAATGTAAAGTTGAGTAATCTTGGAAGAAGTTGCAAGTATGCATGCTGAGTTCCAGATTAAATAATTTTTTATGTTGGCATCGAGTAGGTCTTGTGCAAGTATAAAAATAGCAAACATAGTAAGCATTTCTAAGTTACTCCAGCCTACCGCGTAAAGCTTTTCTGAATTCTTTGAAAACAAATCAAGTGAACAAACACAGTGTCTAAACTCTCAGCTGTTTCTAAGTTTCTCTTTTTAAGTCCCTGATTTTTCTATTTGAGAAAAGAAGGAAATGAAAATCCGTGTTAAATTGTTTGCTCTCCTCGGGCTTAAGCTCTTGAATACTTTATATTTGCACTTCTTAATGTAGACTTGGTTAGCAAAGCATCTATTTTTGTCTAGGATACAGCATGAAATGCACTTTGTTTGACATTGCATTGAGCTTTCCCTCCAGCTACATAAAAAGGCTTGCATGCAATGAGTGTTTAACTTCAGTAGACAAAGTAAACCTCCTGATGGTAAAAGCTAAAATGTTAAGTGTCTCTTTAAAGATATTCAAGAAAAACAGCAGTTACTCGAAACTATTGCACAACACTGTCTGCTCCTGCAAAGAAGCGCATAGGGAGAGTCAAACTTGATACTGCGTGCAGGAGTGTGCTTTGGTTAGGCACAGCTGTTTAACTTGGAATCCAGTATTTCAGATCGTGCACTTTTCTGCTTTTGTTTTCCTTTTGTTTCTGACAAGAAAAGGGTTTTCCAGGGTGAAGGGCTGTTGGGTGTGCTGGAGGAGGATGCATTTGCACTTTTTTTTTCCCCCTCATAATTGGCTGATAATTTGGCTCAATTACAAGGTTTGTGGAACTGTTAACAGCATTGTACCTCATGAACCGGACAAGTGCCTGCTTTTTTCTGTAGCAATTTTGTTTCTCCAGTTAGCTTTGTACCGTTTCCTTCCTAGCTGTGCAAAGGTGACAGAAGCTACAAAAAGCGAATTAGAGTGTGAAGAGCTGGGAATATAAAACAGCAATACAGGCCTGCTTTTGAGCTTTGCCATCTGTGAGGCTTGAAGGTGAGCAGCATCGAGTTTCCTCCCAGCTGGGAATCGCTTGGTCTCTACAAACTGGACCTGGAAGAATGAAATAGGGCTGCTTTATCAGGAGAGAAGCAGGCAGCCAAGAGGAGGGCAACTGGGGAGCATGGAGCAATAGGTAACACACGTGTGGCTCTTCATCTTTTGTTCTTAGTGGCTGACGCCTGCTGAAGAAATTACTTTTTGTTCTGTTTCATAACTTCAGAGATTAGGCAGTGCTGTGCTCTATTGCACAATCCATTCACAGTGGGAGATAAAAGCTGTGATGAGCACATGCTTACCTGTATTCTGAAGCAGGGGTTTTACAGTTGGTAGTGCTATGAAAAATAACGAGTATTGTGAAAAACACTACAGGAGATTAGGGCAGTGGGCAGCAATTGCTTAAGGTGAGATCTTTAAAATGTGTACTGCTCATGCCAAGAAGAGGATGGAAATAGAAAGGTAGGGCTAAGCAGAGTTCTCTTGGTAAGCAAACGGGGGGAGATGTCTCTTGCATGAACATTTAAGCTGAAAGATCAGGCAGGCATGGAGCAGTATGACAGCAGTCTTTCAGAAAGAAATGACAGAAGTCGCACAAAGCTCAGAAGGTGAAGCTAGTCAAGAGAAGCAGGCTGAGCTAAATGCACTAGTTTCTTCATATTTCTGCAGGAAAATCAACGGAAAATACTGTGATGCTCTATATACTTGTCATGACAGCAGGATAGGACTTCTCCCAGTTTTGTGTGTGTGTTGATAATACTGCGTCTGTCCGTCTTGGTGATGGTGATTTGCCTCACTTGATAATGAATCATATACACTAATGAAGGAAATAGATTTTTCTTATGGCAGGATTCCTCCTTACTACAGAAAACATATTCCTAATGATTCAGACTGAGCATCAAAATATATTTGTAATTTCTTTTCTGATGAATGTCTTGGTTCCCACAGAGTGCTCTGACTTGTGAGATTGAGACAGCAGCACTCACTCCCATGGGTGGAGACCCTCGTGGGCTCTGCTGCTAAACCTGCCCATACACAATGCACAGGAGGATGTAGACAGGAAGGTTGTCCATGTGGCTGTAAAGGCTCTGGGGCCCTTGATTAAGTCCTACTCATTGGTGTTTTGTTGCTGCCACTGTGAAAGCAATATATGATGATTTATGTATCTGTTCCCTACAGGTGTTCAGAATACTTAGGCAAGCAAACAAGCAATGTAATAAAATTGTTAGATGATACCTCTTCCTTTACAAATAGCCTATGGGGATCTTGGTTCTAACCTAATTTAATTATGGGACTCTTCATCTTTCCTTGCATACTGCAGACTGCTTCAGAAACATTAATGACATTGAAAAAAATGTTTTGAAATATGGAGACTGGAGTCCTGTGGACTCTGTGCAGTATGTGTTTTGTTTTGCTGCTTTTTCACTGAGTGGCTCTCCCTGCTTTCTTCCTCTTACCAAAGCCTTGGAAACACCTTGGTGGAGTTTCCTTGTTTTATCAATCACAGAGCTGCTGTGTTCTCAGCACTGCTGTTAAAATAATGTTTTTGATAGAGTTGCTCATAATTGCAAAAGTGACCTTTCTGCTCTGCTAAAATTGCGGCAGTGCTGAAGGTCAGTGTGAACAATTCACTGAATCAGCTTCACTTAAAACTGACTGCTCCCTTCCTGGGATTAAAGCATTCAATGGGCGTGCGTTCCCTGCACTCTTGGCCTCTTACGTGGCTTTAGAAGTCATCCAGCTCCACTTTAGAGCAGTGCTTGCAACTGTAGGACAGCAAAAGCTGCTTTCTTTGCATGTGGGCACTGCTTAGGGCTGCTGGCTGAAGCTGCATGGGGCTCAGAGGGCACCACAACATCAGCACACTTGAGGAAGATGAGTCATGTTTTGGCTGGGCGGTGCTTAATGTGTGCAGTGCTGCTAACCGCTGGGCTCGTCATTCCCCGGGAGCCCATCTGGAGTCCTGGGATGTCTCTGATTTCCGAAGGAACTTGGGAGTGAGCCTGAGCGGAGAAATACCAAAGGGGGAAAATATGTTCTGGGGAAATGTCACTGTGCACTTACTCTGTGAATTGACTGTACAGAAATGGCACCAGCGTGGCTTAGGCTGCCTTGATAGCTGTCTGCGGTCTTGGAGCAGATGCAGTAACTGGGGTTTGTGCTTCCTTCCTACACCAGTGTCCTTTTCCTTTCCTCAGGTTACATCAGCAGTTTTTGCTGTTTCGTTCTCTGGAAATGAATTGCTTTTTCCATGTCAGGCTTTCCCACGTTGGGGCTTCTATAGGTGAGCTGCTTGTGTAAGCCTGTCCCTCAGTTTCTGCTGCCTCTCATACACTGAAGAGATGACTCATCTTTCTTGTGCGTTGCGTTTTTTTTCTTTGAAATTAATAGCACAAATGTGCAGATCATGTTAGTGTTAAGCCTCGTCTTTTCTTGCCACGTACCTACTACAGTTCTGTGTACTCATCCTGAGATTTGGATAGCTGGGAAAATGCTCTCCTTTCCTCTTTGAGTAGGTTTTAATGAAAGCCGTGTCTAACACCAGCCATTCTGTGGATGCTTTTGTCTTGCAGAGCCTTGTGGGGAAATAAAATTTCCCTTGTTTCCACCAGAGCTGTGGTATAGCACGGCAGGTGGTCAGGAATGGATCACAACTCTCCTGTATGATTTTTACAGATGGTCTTTGGCGGAAACTTAAAAACTTTAACCAGAAAGCTTGGTCAACTTTGAAGAACTTTATATTCATTTGAAGTAACGCTAGCTTGACCCATTGGCTGTTAGAGAGGCAGTGGGAAGGCTGTTTCCAGGGATTGGTCTGAGGATTATTCTTCCATTTCTCCTAAGTTCAGGAAGGCCCTAAGTGGTGCTAGAAAGCTGAAGGCTCATCCATGCACTCATGCACTCATTGTCCATAGGTACCATTCTTCTGAGTTACATTGCTGGCATCTGTGTTACCTAGGCCTGCCTTCCTTTTGTGCTGGTGTCAGAAAATGCCTATCTCCTGCTGTGCTTTCTTCTCTCTTTTTCAGACACTTACTAGGAAGCATAATATTTACCAGCTTAAGCAAATGACTACACATTACTAATTTTTTTAGTTCTAAATGCCAGATCGTCTGTTTACAATTTGACCTTTCTTGACCTGGTTCACAACTTACTTTCTTGACTTACGGCCCTTACCAGTTTTTCACTACCATTTGGCTCCAGCTGTTCTTACAAAAAGGAACATTTAATTGCACCTTCCAGTCAGCCTTAGGGCTTGAGAGCACTCATCCGTTTTAATCATGCTTGCAATGCTCTATAGAATAGACAGCAGCTCTTCACACTTGCAGTAGAATGTGTATTCAGTCATCTGTTTATTGGAAGAGTTTATATGGCATTCTTGCATGATTTAAAAGCCGTGTGAGGAGAGGAAGGAGTGAGATGTAAAACAGTGATGGAGCTCAACAAGAACGATAAATATTATGCATAGGACAGGAAGAAAGGTGATGAGTCTTGTTCTGCAAATGCTGCCATCATCCAACTACAGCTTGTGTGAAGTCCCATCTCGCTGATGTCTTATTCTGAGCCTGTCAGTGGCTGGTTTGACTCTTCTGTTCTCTACTGCAAGAGTAAACGCTGTACAGCTCTTCAGTGCCACTTGTGACTGCACAGAACTTCAGCATATTGTTTTTCAAGCGTCTCTTTTTCTGATTGAAGAGCATTTAGTTATTTTTTATGCAAGAACTGTTCCTTGCCTTTGATTGTCATCAGTGTCCTTCTCTGTACCATCTCTGCTTATACTGAGTTGTTATGAGGAGAAGGCCAGAACTGCATGCAGTACCAAACTGTACTATTGCTCTGTGATGATGATTGATTTTTCTTTTCTTATTCTTTCTTCCTTTCCTCGCATTTTGCTTTTGCTATTTTTTTTTTCTTGTTTGAGACAGTATTTATTTGGAGCTACTTAATGTAACTAACTGCCCATTATAATCCCAAGATCTTCCTCCTGAGTAGCAACTGTCAGCTCTGTCACTTGATATGCAGAATCGTATGTTTCCGTGTGCATGCCTGTAGGTTTGTCTCAAATGAATTTCATTCACATCTTGCCACTGAATTACTTGTCAATGTTATGTCCAATAACAGGGTGTGATTAAGGTTTCTCTGCAGTCCCTCAGGGTAAGTCCTTATCTTTACTTCCTTGAATAGCTTACGATCATATTCATTATTTTCCCATTAATTGCATTTTCTAGACTACCTATGAGCAGTCTGTGTCCTTCCTTTAATGGCAGCATTAACTCTTACTCTGTAGGGGTTGAGATGCTCTGACCAAAACACCAGTTTGTACAGCTCAGTAATGGGGCAGTTCCTACTCTTTGTTGGAGGAACTTGTGTAAATTCCCCTGTCAAGCTGGATGGTTTAAAACTTGCAGAATGAGTTTCTGGTCTCCTGACTGCACATTGCAGTCCAGCAGGGTTGTTTAAAGCAGTATCAATGGGAACAGTTCCAGGTTAATCTCTGCAGCACAAAAGACCTACTGTGAGCCAGATCTGTGTCCAAGATGTATTCGCATTATTCAAGTATTTCCTGTTCAAGATGACTATTAATCAAACCAGACAACTCTTTTACAGCAAAAGCTTTCTATAAAATTCATGTTTAGAACATGGCGTAAAGTTACTTCATAAAAACAGTTGTTGACTGAAAAAAAAAAATACATAAATTGAGGACTGGGGAGTTAAAAAGACTGCTTCTGGAAAAAAAGAATGGTGTTTGGTTATTGTATGATCTCATCTTTATGCTTTTCAGGATTAATATTTCATATTTCTACTAAAAATATGGTGGCAATCATTTAACCTTGGAAGTAGGTTCTGAGAGAAGGGGAGCTAGTAATTTTATTTCAGAGGTGCCTTGTTTGAGAGTGTGGGCTATCCTGCTTCATGGAAGATAAGCTCATTTATTATAGTCTGACATGAGTGCCAGAAACTCCCATTACAAGATCTCTGCTAATCATCTTGCATTTGGACATGCAAACCATATTAATGAATGCTGCTATCTTCTGGCTTTTAAAGGGCAAAATGCACTTTCAGCTGCAAGTGTCTGGTGTTTTCCTCTCTCTACATTAAAGCATAGGATTTCAGGGAATGAGACTCCTCAGAGATGCGCAGCTGCTACATGGGGAACAAAACTGCCACTGAACTGTACCTTAAGGCATGAGTTTTCCTTCTCATTTCAGAGTCCTCTAATATAGAAAATATATTTCACTTCCAAAGTGTCTTCTCATGAGGGTTTGTTGATAAGAACAACTGCAGCTTTCCTCTGAGATCTTTTCGATGCTCATTACTGTTCCTTGCTGCAGTGGCTGGTGGGTATGTAGGGTATCCTTCCACCAACTGGCTTTCCTCGCACCTGCTCCCTTCTCTTGGCTCAGTTCTACAGTGCTTGTGCTAAAATGACTCTTTTTTTGCAAGGTGACAGCTCCACTCGTCTAGATCTGTCCCAGTGTCCTCTCCTAGAACAACTTCTGTTGAGCATCACACTTCAAAGTGTGATGGAGGGTTTCCACTACCCTGAGCATCTCATATTTAGACACGGTTTTGATCATTGCTGCCTGTGAGATATGTGACTGAGGAAAGGAGTGGACAAAAGTTTCTGTTACCTTTCCCTGCTGCTGTTTTCGCCAGGCAACTAAACTTTCAATAAATAGATGGCTTCAAAGGCTCCATCTGAGTGTTGCCCTGTGTAGCAAGGGAGTGTAATGCACATTCTGATGAGGAAGGAAGAGCAGTGTTCCTCTGGGCTGGCTGCAGGCCACAGGGCTGTTCAGGTCTAATGCTTGTAGGAGCTATAGGAATGACACAGCTGATACGTAGGATCATTTTTCTGAAGCCATTGAAGGAAATCCATCTATGCTAGGTACTTGACAACTCACTGGGAAGCATAGTCAGTCAGCCAAGTATGCTCACTTGCAGACCTCAAATGTGTTTTATGTTGGCAGTATTAATTCCAAATAGAGAAGTGTTACAAATACATATTTTATTCTTTTGGAAGTCATAGTTTCACGTATCCTCCAGGGAGAGCATGCTCTTTTTAATCCCCCAGTAGTGAGTTCTTACTTTTCATCTCATCTGCACAGACAGAGAAGGGCCAGGCAAGTGTTCAATCCCTACCCTGCTGTAGTGCACAGTGACAGCGAGGCACTTCTTCATGGATTCACAGAATGAATTTTTAAGCAAAACCAGCCTGACTTTATAATGAACTTTATAGAGGTATAAAAGCAAGAACGTTATCTATTCCTCCAAACAGCTCCCTTGCCCAGCTTTCATTTGAGCTGGAACAGGGCTTTATCTCTCCCCTCTCCTCCTCCCCCACCCAGCAGTTATGGCAGAGATTTCCCCTCATTAAGGGAACTTCAGATGGAGCCCACCCTCAAATAAAAATCCAAACATTTTGCTTCCCTTTGGGCAGTGGAGGCAGGGAGGCATTTAAAATACAGGAGACAGACAAATAGCCTTTCTAAACAAACAAAGGATAATTGCTCTCATAAATGTGGGTCCTCATAATTTAAGAGCAATAGTTTATATACTTGGTAAGCCTTATAAACAGAAAGGGGAGACAAGGGCCGTGGTTGCATTCAATAAAAGCCCAACTCAACAAGGCCCTTGATTGTTAAGTTGTGTATTTTGCGGGCCTCCGCCAAGTTTACTTGCTAGCAGCGCTTTGCTGTGTGTGTTTATAGCAGCAAGCTCTGGGAGATTCTCTGCAGAAAGCCATGGTGATGGGTGGTGTGTCGGGAGAGGAGTTGGAGGCACAAACAAACCGTCCCATGGATGGTAAATCTCTCTTATTATGTGCAGCTCGATACTCTGGATTTTGCAGGTGTAAGGCTCATATACAAAAGTTAAATTTAGTATGTGTTTATAGTACAGTGTATAAAAAACTGAAATGTGTCACGTTTGGCCAGATGGTAGAAAGCAGTAGTAAAAGCTATAACTTGGTCTTCCTACCACAGACCCCTGACACCAGATAACTCCCTGGTTTAGGAGAGGCTGGTCAGTATGCCTGTCTTGATTTCTCTTTTTTTTTTTAAAGTGGCATTTACTCTTGTTTGATAAAGTTTTGAAAGACATAATAAGTGGATGTTAATGAAGTCTGGTGAGGACTGTTTGAGGTCAGGCCAGTTATGGAGAGGGATTGTCCCGTTCTGCTCCGTGTTGTGAAGCATCACCTCGAGCACTGGGTGCAATTTGAGCACCACAATAAGAAGAATATAAAACTATTAGAGTGTCCTAAGGAGGACTGTGAAGATGGTGAAGGGTCTCTGGGGGAAGACGAATGAGGAGCAGCTGAGGTCCCTTGCTTTGCTCAGCGCAGAGCAGAGGAGCTGAGAGGCGTCCTGATGGCGGCTGCAGCTCCTCACAGGGAGCGGAGGGGGCAGCGCTGAGCTTTGCTCTCTGTGACAGCGACAGGGCCCGAGGGAACGGCATGGGGCTGTGTCAGGGGAGGGTGCAGGTGGGGGTTACGGAAAGGGTCTGCACTAGAGGGCGGTGGACACGGAACAGGCTGCCCAGGGCAGTGGGCACAGCCCCTAGTGCTGTGGAGCATTTGGACTGTGCTCTCAGACACAGGGTTTGGATTTTGGGTGGTCCTGTGTGGAGCCAGGAGTTTGACTCCATGATCTTTGTGAGTCCCTTCCAACTCAGGATATTCCATGATTCTATGATTATGGGATTACTAGCAGAATCCTTATTGCATGTCTGAGCTTGGATATATTCAGCCATGCAAATGAACAAAGCTGGAGCTGAAAAACTCCTGTATTTCAAATCATGAAACTTACTTAGCGTTCCCAGGTATTTTAGAGTTGCTTGCAAGATGCTGGTGCTTCCAAGCTGCATAATTTTACAGGCACCGTAATGTGTCAAGAGGGTTTTAACTCTGCTAGCATCTCTGACTCGAGGGTTTTCAGGAGGTTGTGTTGTATTAAGTATCATATTTTTTCCCAAGCATCTACAGTCTGCTTTTTTTTTTCTTTAAAGCATTTTGTATCTGCATATTCAGATTTTGTCTGCTGCAACTACTGCTTCTGATGGTAGGCAAGTTATATCCATCTCCAACTGCATTAGTTTTTACAGCTGGTGTTGGGAAACAACAGATTGCATTTAGCAGCAGGATCGGCATACAAAGAAGATTAGAGGGACCTCAGGACAGAGAAGGATGCATAGCAGGATGAGCAGAACTATTAGATGCATCGTTCACTCTGGTTTAACTTAGTCAGGTTGGTGGGACCCACATGGTCATGCCAACCTGTGACACTACAGTGAGAAAAGAAATCTTAATTCAGCTCTATGAGCCTCCCTTGCCTTAGCACTATGGTACCAGAATGCACAACCGCAAAGAAACATCTCTTCTGAGCCCAGGCTGTGCTTGCCATCTGAGAGCTCCTTCTCAGGCTGTTAACTGATTATTGGTGACTTACTTACTTACTTATTCAATGTGATCAGTAAGCTGCCAAAGCTTGGGTGGGGAATGCTGGTGGCAGTCAGTACCATGGAGGGCATGCTGACGAAGGATGTAGCTTAGGTGCAATGGAGCTTCTCTGTTCCTCCCAGGTTAGGAAGAGCACATAAGTGCCAGCTGCTGAAGAGGCTATTCAGCCCTGCTGGGTGCTGGCTGGCTGGCTGCTGAAGCTAGAGAATGCTGATGTGAGCGTGTTGGTGGGGAGCATGAAGCCAAGCTGCTGAGATGTCTTGTTCATCTATCAGAAGAATACAGGCAGCTTATTTTCTCAGCGTGCTAGAACTGTCAAAAGCAGCAGCATCAGGTCTCTTTCTTAAGTTCTCAACCTCTCTGACTCATAAAATGATGCCTGATTGTCAGAGCATGTGCTGAGTAAGTCAGTCTTTACAACGTATTTGTGGAATGTTGATGCAGTGTTTCTTTTGGATGCAGCTTTTTGAAAGAAGCAGAATATGAATTGACACTGAGGTTGCTGAGACAGCCAGCAGCATCTGAATTCCTTGTAGGTTAGTGTAATAGTTACAACAGCTTATTTTAAGATATACAATTAAGTATAAACTGAATTTCCTAATCCAGTTTATATCAGTCAAAACATAAGAATAAATGTCTGGCTTCATCCTCTGGCTCCACTCGTCATTATCTGTGTGATGTTTTTGACATTATATTGTGCAGTAGTTATGGGTTCAGACAGAGAGATTACAAAGGGGAAATGAATGAAATGGCAGCTCTTTTACACACTCGCACTGAAGCCAGCTTCTTGAGTATGTTATCCTCAGAAACCACTATGCTTTCCATAATGTGGGAACATGTCCCATTTCTGCAGCATGTTTCCCACAACAGTAGCTGAGCTTTCTGCAGCTGTCCCGTTTCCTGTGATGGGACGTTGCGGTCCTGTGTTAGTGCATCTCCTGCTGGGGCAGCAGGGCTCGGGTGAGTACCAGCTACTACCCGAGATCATTCCTAGAGTATGTTAGTCCTGTTCTTGTACTACTTGTACTGCTGAAAAGGGAGACGTGTACTATGGGAGAATTCAGATAAAACATAGGTGGGAACCTGGAAAAGATGGTAGCCGTGGTCAGTTGCTTGGCTGAGGTGCAAGGATCCACATTGGATACTCCCTAGAAGCTATTCTGTTCATGGCACAAATTTACAGTTACAGTATTTACGTATCTGGAATCTCTTAATGTTTTACAGCAAATACCTGTTCTTTGAGCAGTGCTATGGAAAGGTGTATCAGTTGTATGCATTGCAGATGAAGCCCCCTTAAGTGCCCCTTATTGTAAAAGTATATCAAACACTTGTCACAAAAAGGTATTCTGTGGCTTATGTAATTAAGTTCTAATTCATTTTAGCATAATAAACTAAATTTAATTCAGCTTCAAAATAGTCCCCAGAGTGCCTCTGGTTAATTTTTTTTATAATCCTGCAAAGAAACTAGTCTATTGTAACATACCAATTTTTAAGTATTTTAAGACAAAAAATAAGAGTGAAAAAGATAAAGCTAATAACATAAAATCCTTCCATTGAATTTGAGAGATTGGGAGGAATATCCTCATAAGGAATTCAACACCCCTCTCTAGCAAAATAATTGAAATAACGTATCTAATTGTCCTTAATTTTACATTCTAGTCAGCTGTATATTGGTTTCCCCTGGTGCATGCTTTCATAAATGAAAGGTAAGCTTTTTTTTTTTTTTCATTTGTAGCACTTCTGCGGCTTTCAGTTCTTTCCATACTTAGCAAGAAAATTCAGAACCACTGTTTCATTACTGGCCATCTGCAGTTGTACCAATCTGCCTATAAATACAGCCAAATATAGTTATACATGGAAATAGTATGCATATATATGTGGAGAGATAATTGGATTATCCCAAGGTCGAGTTCCCTTGCTGAAGAGCCAGACAGTGCAACAGCTGTGGTTCTCAGCGAGGCAGAGCCTTGTTCCTCGGTGCAGATGTGCACGATCTCCCTGTTGCCCCACTGTGTAACGCTGGTGGTGCTGCACAAATCTGGGCTGAGAGCAAGGTTGTTGATGGAGTTATCCACACC
Source organism: Pavo muticus (assembly GCA_016647715.1). Lineage (NCBI taxonomy): Eukaryota > Metazoa > Chordata > Aves > Galliformes > Phasianidae > Pavo > Pavo muticus. The sequence continues at coordinate 1,026,413 of JACDJE010000122.1, forward strand.
TTTTCTAAGCCATGGCTTGTTGCAGCTGGTTAAACAATGCTCTTTAATCCTTAGCTTTATTTTTAAATTCTCATCAACACCAGCTGTAGGTCAGATTTCTCATCCTTAATAATATATATCCGGAACAAATAGCAATGAGTGATGAATCGCAGCCGTGTGCTGCATGGGAATGCTATTCAGTTAATATATTTCAAACCAAAGTTAGGATTGAAGTTGTTTATTACAGGCATGAAATTAATCAGCAGTCAATGAACTATACATCAGAGATGAGTATGTCACAGATAAATCACAACTCTGAGAACTTAGGAACTGCAAATAAACAAATGTGAATAAGCAACTTCAAGTAACTAATCCCCCCAAAGTTCTTGTCTCCCACTCTCACAGGTCCACAGCACACTACACAGCAGTGCTGCACAACCCATCTCCACCAGCACACGTGGGTTAAAAGTGCCCCTGCCCTGTCTGAGGGTGCCAGTTCCCTGCTTGTACACACCTGCTCATGTGCACCCCTAAGCTGTGGGTCCCGCTTGTAGCAGCCCGCACAGTTGCCCCCAGCCAGAAAGCAGCTGTTCTGTCTGATGGTTTTCTTCAAGATGACTGTCTAGATTTCACTTCCTTTTTAACATGATCAGTGACACATGCACACCATAAATGTGCTCACTTTTTTATCTTATGAGGTGGTATTATTCAGACCATTTGCCGAGGCTGGACCACACAGTCATCTCAATGCCAGGTACTCCTAGATGTCATTTTGGTATCAGCAGTAATCACATGCTTCATCCATCTACACCTGTGTGTACAGCAAGGCTGCTGGATGCAGCTCAGGTGTGATGAGGTTGCTCTGTGGCATTGACATCTGGAGTTTTTTAATAAAAAAATATCTATATTCCCTTCAAGGATTAAATAGCCCTTCACAGAGAAGTGGTAACCTTGCTGAAGCATGCTGGAGGCAGACAAGGCTTTGTTGCATTACAAGGACATAAGCGATTTGCCAAAGCAGAGGGCTCTGCCAGCTGTAGTCTCAGCTAAAATAACTTACTGTGCCTGAATTGTTCCCCAGATACTGCTGCACTTGCATGAAACTCATTATACTCAGTAAAGAGGGCTCAATCACATCACCAGCGAATTCTATAGATATAAAGAGTAATGAGGAGAAATGACCGATGGATCAGAGTCTGCTCAGTTCCAAGGCAGGCATCCCACTTTTGTTTTGGAAGAAGGAAGAGCTAAGGTCTGTGCCTAATAATCAGCCCTCTTGGGTGGAGGCACTGCACACCTCTCTGAAGCCTTTTCTCATTGTGTGGTTTTCAGATGGCTTCTGGCTATTTTATAACACAGCAGATCATTTGGGAATAGTCTGCTCTCTTTCCAGCATTTATGAAATGGAGATTTCTGAATCAACTGTAGAAACTTTGTGACTCAAGTACTGCTTCACTTCAATAAATGTAAAGACTCGTAAGGTGTTTTCCTTAAAAAGGCAAGATAGTAGAGGCAGGATTTTGCTCAGTATGAGCCATCTGTCTGACTGTGAGCCTTGCACTCTTCTCATGTAGACCCTGCTGCAGCACTCTTGTGTAAGGTGTCAGCTACTGTTAGGTTTTTATGCAGTTAAATCACAGTCCGATGCTGTGCTGGCAGAATTCACTTGCTACAAAACCCATGAGTAAAGAAGTTTTCTGACCACTAATAATAGCTTGTCTTCCATCTCCTGGTGATTAACAGTCTCAGCAGGTAGTGAACAAAAGACTCATTTCATGTGATATGGAGATGCTTCTAAGGAGAACTTAACAGAGCAATATTCAAATGGAAAGATTTCTGTGTTTTATTGCTACAGACCTCTATAAGACTCAAGCTGCATCTACATTCCTGTGACTAAGAACTTTCTGTCATTTAATGCCCTTGTCACCTCCATGTCCTATCTCAAAACAGTCAAACTGGTCCAAACTGAACCAGAGATATGGCTTGTGATGCAGACACCTATGCCCACTAACTACAGAGTAATGAGGACTTGGCAACAGATTTCACTTTCTTCCAGACTAGATAAGATTAGTGACATCTCTACACTTGGTAGTTCTAGAATCATGCTCAGGGTTACACAAGTATTTTCCTGATTTGTGTGTAAGACCAGCATTACTGCTGTCCGATCTATGGCTGACACTTCTGTAAATGGAATTAAAACGAAGGAACAAGTAAGTATCATTAAACATTTTCAACTGCATTGTAGTAGCTTAGTTGTACCAGCGTTAGCAATCTCATTCATTTCTTCATTCGGCATTTCTCATACTGACACTCTCACAGTGACACATTACTATACATGGTACGTGCTCTAAATAGTCACACATCCAGCATGAGTGAAGCGCAGCTCAGCATAAGGAAATGAGGGAAATACTTTCCAGGCAATTAGTGTTGTTAGCAGAAAGAGACTCTTTGCCACAAATAGAACAGAGCGAGTGAGCCGAGGCTGCAGTGCTTCAGTTGTAGTGTGAAGTGGGGGAGTTGGGTTCCACTGCGTCACTGGCTGCTCTAACCTCCTGGCAGTCACCAGTAGTGCAGGGGACTCTGCACATCTCAGGAAGGACTCGGCTCCTAGATACTGCAGTATCAGCCTCTGTGCTTCTAAACCCAGTGAGATGGAAAATGTGAAGTCATTGTGGGTCTCAAAAACATTTCCTAACACAAACTCTTTTAACCTCCTCAGTAGAAGTTTTAAAACGTGCCTTGCTGATCTCTGTGTTTGGCTGTGCTCCATGTTTCCACATTATACTGAAAAATGCCAGAAATACATTTTTGTAAGATTTCTTCTTCGTGCAAGTCTGTTGCTTGAAGTCTTGTGCAAATGGGAAGGAGATGAAGTCATTACCATAATTCATTCACCTGAAACTTCAGTACCTAGTGGAACTGCAGCACGGTATCAAATGCCTTGTCTAGAACCTGAGACTCATTAAATATAAGTTAATTTACATCACATTTCCTGTAAACACTACCCTGTCATCACTTCGCTAATAGAATCTAGTAGTGTTGTGCCAGTAGGACAGTGTTTTGCTCTCTCTGCAGCTTAACCAAGCACAACTTTCACCTGTGCTTTGTGAAAGTCAGCGTGACTTCTGAAGTCCCTCTTAGAAAGTGCTGATTGAACTGAAGTGAGTCTGCCTGAGCATTCACTGAGGCATCAGTACAAATTTAGTAGTGCAGGTAGTCCTTGTCCACAAGCTTAAAATAAAGCATCCAGCCAGAAAATCTTTAGCCTCAGCTATGCCTTTACCACAAAGGAATGAAGACAGAATATACTACTTTTTCTGTGCTGAGAAGGAATACTAGTAATGCTATGTGCTACTGAAAACTGAGGTCAGAGAATGCTGCCTTTTATACTAAAGTTAAAAGCTACAAGGATCTTCAGCGTCTTCATCTTTTTATAGGGAAAAAAGAGACTATCTTGAGGAGCTAACCTTATGTTCAGGTAAATTTAACATTTTCTGTCAAGCATTGTGGGATCACTACCGGAAGTTTTGAGGTAGACTAGTTTTTCAGTGAAATCTTGCAAATAAAAAAAAAGCTCATTCTTTCTACAGGTATGAAGAACCAGAGCTAAGCTTCAGGGAATTCTCTGGTTTGGGGGAAGCACTGCAGAACAAGTACCCTGTAGCTAGTTCTCACCAATTACTATATTATCAGCTGACAGGTATGGGCCTGCTTGAGCTGTAACCAATGAAGGTGATCATTTATTTTGTCAGTCACAAAAGGTACTTAATCTTCCTGTTCAAAAGTATCAGTTAAGTTTGCACCTTGAGTTAGTGTAATGAAAAACTCAAACTCTGCAAAACTCCCATGTGACGAGAAGATCAGATTTGAAGAAGCCTGGCACGATAGTCCAAAGCTTCGTACAGTGCATGTTTGAAAGTTAAACTTCATATGCTTTTTTAGGAGGTGTATTAGAGTTGTTTCACAGAATCCCAGAGTGGTTGAGGTTGGAAGTACCTCCGGGTCCACCTTATAGTCAGAAAGATTAGCACAGTGGAAAGGCAGTACAAGAGTGACAAAAGGACAAACAGGAAAGGAATGCTCACCCATCTCCAAGGACCTAGGCTCACAGGGAAAAAATCCACAAGGAAGGAATCTCCAGAAGCAGATCCTTCCCCAGTAGCAGATCCTTCCCCAGTAGCAGTCAGCCCTTAAATGAAGTCTATGAGAGGTGAGGCCAGGCTCCACCCCTTCCGGTCACACAGCTGAACTGCCTTCACCTGTGCTCCCAGGGCTGACCCAGTCCTTTCCCCCAGGTGCTCAATCAGTGGTGCAGGTCATGACTCAACAGTTCCCATACAGTCCATCTGGCCCAACTCCTGCTCAAGCAGGGACATCCAGAGCAGGTTGCCCAGCAAATGTCATGACATCACATGTCAAGATGACTTGTGAAGATCTCTAAGGAGGAAACCCCACAGCCTCTCCTGTGCCAGTTGTCCATCACCCACAGGGCACAGAAATGCTTCCTGATGTTCAGAGGGAACCTCCTGTGTCCCAGTTTGTGCCTGTTGTCTCTTGTCCTAGCAGTGGGCACCACTTAAAAGAGCCTGGCTGTGTTTTCTTTACAACCCCCCTTCAGATATTTATTATAAGTTGATGAGATGCCCCTGCATGGATCACTTTCTGGGGCTTTGTAAAATAAAGTAACTGTTTTATCACGATGACAAATATTTCTCGTTTCCTAATGCTTCTTTTGCTGTGTCCTTAAGCCTACTGCCTAAGATATCTCCATAAACTAATGGTATTAAATCTGCTGATAAATGTGAAACTGCATACAAAGCTGGAAATCAGTGATAACGTTTGATACGATAAGGTTAGGATAATATTAAAAATAGAGGCCGAAGGATTTAAATGATGCTTTTTTTTTCTAGAGTTCTTGCTTTGAATAACTCCTCTTTTCATGATTGTATAGGTGTAAACATCTTTTTTTTTCCCCATATTGATTTGGATTTAACGAAGTGAAAAAAAAAAGTCAGTGAACAATTTTGATCATCTCATTTCAGTAAATTGAAATTGCAGTGAATTGAAAAGGAACTATTTCGGTCAGTTAATATTCTATGCAAAATGAAGCAATTATTTATTATGGTTTCCAGTAGACTGGGAAGTTATTGAAGTTGCCATAAATACAGAGTGCTGAATTATTGATTTATTTACATGTGTGTACATCTGATACTCCTCACATGTCAGAGTACCATATGCTATTGCATATAAATAGCAATCTGCCATTTATACATCACAAGTCACAGACACAGCAAGTGGGAACTCAGACGACAGGGCTGGGTTTTAGAGGGTGGCTAATGCACCACTCTTGCAGTTTTAAGTACCATCTGTTTTGACATAGTCTGGGCCTGTATAGTGCTGGTGGTCAGGAATCCACGCAACTTAGCGCTCTTGGGCTTCAGCCAGCTTACATTTTCTAGTAGGAGAGAGCAACCAGTGGCCGTGCCTCTCTCCCTGCTTCACTCCCGAATTTCCCATAAACAAAATGTTAATCCCTGTGGTTCTGAATAAGCATTATGTGCTTGCTCAGTGCATCACTGAGCATATTGCATATGTTTGCAGCGAATGAGGGGACTGCTGACTGTCACTCTAGGACCTGTAGAATGTGAAATGTCTTTTATTTTAAAAAAATCCACATTTCATGTGTCTTTCTTAGAGAGTTGTTGGATAAGTTAGTGCCGGTGTCCCAAGTTTCTCGTTTGGAGATTACATTTCTTTTCTTTTTTCCCCATCAGGTCCAGGTCGCTCAGGTCCAGAGCTGATTCCTCTGGAAAGTGGCTTTGGCCAGCTTTTTGCTGAATTTATTCCTTTGTCTGTAAGCATAGTGGTAGCACTACGGATTTGTAAGAAACATAAAACTCTGGATTAAGTGGAACTTTCTGCCATTCCCCTGAAAAGCCTTGGAGACCAGCCTTGCTTTCTCATATTGGCCACGTGTCAAAAGGGAGAGGAACACGGCCCTAGAAAATGAGGTATTTGCTCACCAAATGAGAGAACGCTTGTCAGGATACTAGCAGGTGCTTTTGAAGGAATCTCATTGGTAGGAAAGAAAATAAACTTTGGAACCTAAAGTGTAAACATAGCTGAGCTGATGGGAAGCAGGTGTTCCCTGTCAGCCTTCAGTCACGCTCTGTGCAGTCTCACTGATTATCTGCAATCCGTGGCCATCCTGCATAGCCAAGTCAGGCTCTTGGTGGCATCCCTTTGAGTCTGCAAAAGCATTAGCCGAAGAGTATACGTCTGCCTGGAAGACTCTCACCGCCTCAGTGTAATTCTACAGGATTCAGAAGATTTCACATGAATAAGGTCACCCTGAAGTGACCAATGGCATAATAACAAATCCAGCAGTTTGTCTGCCATTGCTGGATTTTTTATTATCACTCCCTTGCTGATAACCCAGCTGGCAGAGGCACATGAAGGTAGAGAGGAGAAGGAGTGCCCCTGTCCCTGCACTGTATGGGAGGGTTGCACCTCCATCTGCCTTGCCGTGTGACTCCTCAGCTGGGACACGGGGGCATTCTGTAGAATTCTATAGGTGTCCTGCAATAGAATCCAGTGGGAACTGGGGTTTGCTTCTTTCCCATTTTATTTTATTTCCCCTTTAAATCTATACATCTTTTACTGTGCTGTGTACAATTCTGTCCCATAATTTGGAGGGTTGTCTCTTTGCAGATTTTCAATTTTTAAAGCCTGAATTTAGTTTAGGGAGGATGCTTAGACTACTGCAAATTGCACTGATTTAATGAATCTCTACCATCAAAACCTGAATGTTGAGAGGAGTGCAAATTTGTGGCTTTAAGTCTCTTGCTACTGTTTCAGCTTATGTTTACCCTATTGTTTATCATTATTTCTCCAGTTTTTGAGGCCAAATCATAGACCCCCTGTTAATTCCAGTCAGTCATTTCTGAGAGTTGTGCCTTTTTAAAGCACCAGTATTTGATTATGAAAAACAATGGTCTGTTCCACAAATAATTAACTTTTGGTAGATGTGCTGGAAATAGTCATTCTTAGGGGAATTATTTGTCTGCTGTAAGATTTGCAACCGACTAGATGCAAGTCATCTTGATTACCCAACACCATGAGTGTATCATTCTATTGTCAGCTTTCCCCAGGCAAGCATTCCTCTAGTCTGCATGTTATTTTCTGTTTAGAGCAATGCACATCTTACCAAACTAAATTTCAAGATTCTTCAGGTCTACCATGCTTTGGTCTATGTGAAAAAACATGAGTCTTGAAAACATCTCCCTCTCATAAACTTGCGTACAGCAACTTGGCTTGAAGTTGTTCTGTAGTAAAGAAAACTGAAAAACCCTTTATCCTAGATGCTCCCATTTTTTAGAAGTGAAATATTAGAAGAGCTACAGCTGATTGCAATGGCTGCTTGGATTTATGTGTTTTGTGTTTGGGATTCATGAGGCATTTGTTCGTTTTCCATCTAAATTGATTGCATAGGCCTGTTTGTATCGACAGAAACTTAATGTCAGCATATCATTCGAAGACAGAGTAGCATCATTTTGCTCCCGCTCAGTGTCACTCCAAGTGATTGGTTCTGGCCATGTATTTGTAGCCAGAGAGCTAGTGTTGGGCAGTGTGCACTCATCTATAGTTATGTAAAGTGGATTTGGAATAAATAGTAATGTAAATGTTGCCTGGCTTGGCAAGCAAAAAAATGTTTGACCATACACAGTTTTCATCTTGGAGTAGTTCAAACATCTCAGACTGACTCAAAGGAGAGACAGCCTGTAGTTGTAAGTCTATTTCACTAAACCCAGGCATTCTGTCAGGGTAAGTTGAGAAGATATTTTGTATTCACCAGAATGGAGTTCCCATGTCAAATAAGACTCTCTAACAACAACTTGTCGGGTGTAGAGAGAGAGAGGATGGTAGGCTTCTTAGTATGACTTTGAAGTTGAGCAAACTTGACATATTTCTGTTGTCTAATTTTATCTTAAGCCTTTATATAGAAGCCTGGGACTTTGTAAATGCCTATTTCCTTGTTAACCACAGTTGCATTTTGCATATTTCAAAGTAAAGCACTGAAAAGAACTGGATTGCTGTAGATGTGGTAATCTTGAAAATGGGGGACAATTAAATGTGATGTGTCCAGTCTCTTGGTAACCCAGTATTGAGAACCTAGTGGGGAGCAGGATGCCTCTCCTCAAAGTGGCATGGGTTGCATTGGGAAGGATTCGGAGAAGCTTCTTCACTGTGAGTGATTCAGTGAGTGCTTCTTCACTGGCCAGTGAGTTCAGCTATATTAGCATTTTCATTGAAGTCAGACACTCGCTTTGGAAACAACTCTCTTCTTAGTCCTCTCTTACCATGCTTTAGTTACCACCACAGGTGTATGAACCCAGTTACTTTCAGATGAAACAAAGGCAAAAAATACACTCCAGCAAGACACCTAAGTACCAGAAGCAACACCTAGTGAGCATTCAGGCTTGAGAGTGAAGCTAGATGTCCCAAAAGCACCCACTGCTCAGGCCTGTGGCTGTTGAGTTCTCAGCAGTAACTGTTGGGCTCCATCGGTCTTCTCTTCCTGGGCTGCATTCCTTACTCACTCTGCAGGAGGAGTTCCCTGGCATACAGTGAGGAGTTAGGAAAGTGTGTGATCTGAGGGAGTTTAAGAAGAGCTTGCACTTCAGCATGTGAGGAATTCATTCTGGGGCTCGATACTTACTGAATATGTCAAAAACACATCATCCTATGTGATTTTCCAGAAATGACACACTGACACAAAGCCTTTTATCAGAACTGATACGGTAAGTATCAGCACTGGTACCAAAGACAAAATTAACATGGCTTAACTTCATAAATGAATATGATGAATTAATATGATGAAAATTGGTACCATGAATGTTTTTGTTTTATTATTCTTTTTTTTTTTCCCCTCAATCTTTGTATTTTTAGCTCTGCTCAAGAAGATGTGGATAAAATTAATCCTTGCCAAGTGGCAGGGGACAAAGTCAGTAGGGGGCAAATAAGTTCCAGCTTTTGACAAAAATACTGCAAGGAAGAATTATTTGCTTAGTAAAACTGTAACAATTATCTCACTTGCAGTGCTGTTTGACTTTAAGCATGGAGCGTGAATATGCCAGGAATGCAAGACAGGTCTCTAAAGGTATTCAGAGGAGTTTATGGACTAAAGAAAACTGGAGCTCAACCATCATGGGGATGTCACACCAGTGTAATGCAAAGTGTAAAATGTCACAGAAACAAATGTGAAATGGCTTCACATTTACTTTAACATAGCCCTCTTCCACACGGTCTTGTAACAATGTCTCTAGTCTTGTTCAAAAGGTGCAGTTTCTTATTACGTTCTGTGGGAGGTTTTTAAAAACTATAAAGGGTTATTTTAAGTTCTGTGGAACCATTCCTTCCAGGAGCATGTGGATGCAATTACTTCATGAGCTCTGATGCTGCTCATTTTTACACTGAAATATTGAGCGTTGTCATAGATCTTCTGCTCTCAGAAAGAGAGTTGCGTGACCTACAAGATCTCACAAGATCAGCAAAGCTGGAAATTAATTTCTTAAGTCTCTTTGATCGCTTCATTTTACTTAACTTTCCTAGCTAATTTCTTGTCTTGGTAAGAATAAATGGTTTGGTGAGAGGGAGACAGGAGCTGTAACCTATCTCAGGTTTATTTAGATTTTTGCATGTACGTGTTGGAAATAAGCCAGGAAGCAATGCCGACTAAATGAAATCATTGTAATGTGGCCGCAGAAGGGGGATAGCATATTGCATAGTTATAACTGCATATTTGTCAGCTGTGATGATGTTTCAAAGAGAGCCATACTTTGCAGTTTTCTTTAATAATTTGCTCGTTTTCCATTCCTCTCCAGAAGCTGTCTGTTTGAATTAAATTGACATGCATAACTACATGTATACAGAGGAATGGGTTAAAATGTATGATGTGGTATATTTGAAAACTGAAAATGAGCACAGTTTTAGAAGGTTGCTCTGTATTCCAAATGCTCTTTAAAAAATTGAAGATTAAGGAGACAGGTGTGGGGAAGACTAGTAGAGTAGGTAGAAATAGATGATGAAAATAAAGGGCCAGGCAGCTGTATGACACATGGGAATCTGGACAATATGTTGAATCACATACTGAATGCATCATCCTTCTGAGACTGTTGAAATCTGGAAGGCTGACAACAAGTTTTCCATGAAATACAGGAGAGAAGGACTCTGCTGTAGCCACTGCTGGTGATGCCTTGGAGTGCTGTGCTTGTTTTGGAGTACTGTGCTTTGGGAGAAATGCTCACAGGTTGGAGAAAGTAAAGGAGAAACTAGGGGACGCTGTGAGTATTAGTGATGTGTCTAAGAAGAAAGGACTGAAGTGTGAGCACATAGCTGCCAGAAATCCTTGCAGAAATAATGGAGATCTATTGTTCTTCACAAGCTCTAGTAGAGGGCAAGAAACAGCTTCTTACATGAGTTGGGTAATAGGAAAAACTTAGAAACTTGATAAAGTGACAACACTGGAACAGGCACTTCAATGAGTTGAGTTATAGCTTTCCTTTGAAATAAAGAACAGGGCGAACATGCACATCAGGGATGGTTTAAGTGTACTTGGAGAGAGACCTCAAGAGAGCTAATCCAGCCCTGTTACTCATTCTGTACATTCTTGATCACAAAAAGTTGCAAAATCACGTAGGTACCTCTGCTGAGCAACCCTTTCTAGGAGACTTGACTGCTGCAGTTTCGTGTGAGGTTGTGGAATGAGCTTTGTTCCAGCCAGACCCTCCTGGCCTTCTGGTGCTGGGAGGATACGAGGTCAGCAGCACTACCTCTAACTGAAAAACACATGATGACATTTCAGATGTGCAAATGCTCTTCTGTAGGTACCTGTTTTTGTGGGACTACTTCTGCGTCCAGAGTCCTGGAACACCAATGACTCTGTTGTAGCCTGCTGCGTTAGCTGCATTTTTTTGTTCCTCAAAGGGTACGCAGCCAAGTTTGACACTAGTCTGTCATATCCAGAAGTCGTGTGCTCAGTCACTCCGGCAGAAGCCTGTCAGATGCCTGTCCCCATTTCTGTACTTCTGCTTCTGTGGCCATTAAGCTCCCACTTTCCACAGCCCCTGTAAAGAAGTACTAGTGGCATGGCCACAGGTGGTGGTACAGTAGTAAAATGTAAGATTTACACCAACGTTGCACTCAGTTAAACAGCTAATATTTATGCAGCACTGTTACCGCTGAGATGCTGAGTATACGGTGTTTCCATACTATGCTTAAATGGTTCTTGTTCGTGTTGTTTTGCATCTAATGTTCTGATAAAAATGCCAGTTTCTTTTTGTTTTCCTCACCTATACTGACTCTTCAGAGCCTACTCATAGTTTTAGTCTAAATTCTTGCCTGAGTGTTGCTAAAAATCTCAGCGGTGGCAGCAGGTCAACACGAAGCATCCATTTTAATTGTCATAGAAGGACCTGAGGTTTTGTTAATGTTTACTGAAACTTTCATTTTAATTTTACAAGCTTGAGGAGCTCTGCATAGAGATCACTTTAAAACAGGTGCTCACAGAGCTCCCTAACTAAAGGTGTGGCTGAATCCAGCCAGGCTTCCAACATGGGCGGTTCAATCTCAGGAAGTCCATGCTGGGATCCAGGCATCAGGTGTCTGACATTAATGTCCATTGCTGACTAACAAAAGCATGACACTGTTTTTTTCCTCTGGTTCTGAAATCAGAAACTACATCGTTGTCAGGGCCAGAATGCACAGAGACTTGATCTTGGTTTGAATCATGTGTGTAGAAGGCTATTTTTCCCCAGATGTATGCATGCATTGGGAAACAAACCAGGGGGGAAAAAGTAGAACTAAGAAAAGAAAAAGCAGGGACAGAAAACTTTGAAATAAACCAGATTCCTAGTGGAATAAAAAAACTCCCTTCAGTGCATTTTCTCCCTCTGTGTCAGCTTTTATAGCTCTGTTTCTGGCATGCATCTTTTGAGATTTCTTTAAAGATTGTGAAGAAATTTTGTCTTACATCAACAAACCGTTTTCAGAGCCTGAGCAAAGCCGTGACAAAAAGCATCTTGCAGAAATGCATTGGTGATCAGGGAGGGAGGGGGGTAAACGAGGTTGTAGGGAGGGAAACACAGGGCTGCTTTGTAAATTTTTTTTACATTTAAAGATCACCAAAATGCCAAGTTGCATTTCAGCCTTGTAAACAGTTGTGGGGTTTTTTTTTTTTTCAGGACAAGATGTGCTTGTATATGTTTTGTGACTAGACTGATTGTATTGAGAACTGCAGTCAGTTACTTGGTTTGCGCTTACAGGATGGCATTTATTGTTGTCATACCATCAGTTAGCTGCCCTCTCTTGGTCTGGCTCAGGCTGATAGCTGGCACTTAGTAAGTGGTGAAAAACTAAACTGAAGCTGATGCAGTGCTGCAGGAAGTCCCTCCCAACAATACTAGAAAAGCCTGGAAAACGTACAGCAGGGCAACTGTTTTGCTGAAGCTCTGAATGCTACCAGAAGGCCTTCCAAGCTTTCACTGGCTAAAATCTCCTGAACTCACCTCTTGTGTTTCCTTTTCCCTTTAAGAGGTGTACTTAGGGGGAGGAGGAGAGGATATGTTCATATGGACCTGTGCATATCTGTTCAGAAGTCCATGTCCTGAAGGTGCGTGGGAGCAAGTTTCACATGGAACGCCCTCAGGATATGCAGGGTGCACATCTGGAGCTGCTACACTAATGATAGAATTAGGAGAGCATGAAGAGAGCAGGAAACGTACCCATAAAACAGAAGGACACCACTTTTTTAGCTCCAAGTCTTAAGTTAAAAACCACAGTATGGTGACTCATTATGCATCCAGAATGTCTGAGGTACTGACTATGCACAGTTAGCACAGGAATGAGGAAGGAATGCCACTTCTGGTCCAAAAGGAATGGAGATTAACCGTACTGGCTTGGTGCTTTGATCACAGGAGGGGAGCATCATGGAGTATTAGAAGCTGTTTTATAATTAAGTGTAAGAGCAGTGAAGAATGTAAGCCTGTAGGGATGGTTTTTTGATGTTTTCAGCAATCACAGACTGAAACTCTGTTTTTTCGTATAGTGCTGGGAGCCCATCTTAAAGGAGGTAATCACACTGTTCTTTTGTATTAAAAGCATCTTAAAGTCTCAAGAAAGGAACAAGAAGTGAAGGCTCCAAATCTGCCACATCTTATGTACATGTTTAACTTCAGGCACTGTCGTTGGCTTTGGTGGTGATGTGAGGGAGGTCAAACATATGGTAAGGCCTTGCAAGGATTAATCTAGGGGACTGTTGCCTAAGTGGTCCGTGGAGCCAGTGCTTGTCTGCAGGAGCTTGGCTGCTGCTGGTGGGATATTTTCCTCTGCAGCTGTAAATCTCATTTTTAAAATACCAAAGTATACTAGACCCTTTCCAAATAACGCTCCTCTATGCAATTATTTGCAATGGCTGCCAGGGGGGTATTAGGGGTCTCAAAGCGGAGCAGTGTCTGCAAAACCTACTCTGCGTTAAGATATCGTTCTTGCTCAAAAATATACAGATCCCTGGGATAGATTCACACAGCCATAGACCAGGCTGAGAAACCTTGAAGAAAATGTTTTTCTTCCTCTTGCTGAAATACTGAGTTTCTGTCTAAGTGAAACACAGCGCAGAAGAGGAAGAGCAAAGGAACTGTGTACGGGGGGTTCTCTCTTCACAGTGGGAGATGGTCATTCTGATGTCTTCAGCTGAGCTAAGGTAGCCTTAGTGTCTTGGTTTCTCCAACCAAGGAGTTGTGCATCTCACCCTTGCAGACATGCAGAAAATGCAAACCTTTGTTTGCCGCTATTGTAGTGAGGTGAGACCGAGCCTGTGCTGGGCAAAGTGAAAGCTAGATGCTCAATGGGAAAATCTGTGTATCACTGATCAAATTCAACTAAGACGTAGGTAATATAAAAACTGCCTAATTGTGGATTTGGATAGGTTTGTTGACTGCATTTCAGAATGCGCCTTGCTTAGCCCATATCAGTTCTGCACAGTTATAAAGCTCAGAGCCAGTGTTACTTAAGGAGATGGCTTTGCATGCTTCCCTGAAATGTCTGAACTCTGAAGTGGTATGGAAAGATGCATCGTGGAGCAAATCTTGATGTTGTGAAACCACTGTTCCTACTCCATTCTTGATTCTTGCTGTGTTTTGGTTTCTATATTCATCTCTTTTCTTCTTAAAGAATGCCTGTTGTGGTCAATATGGCAGGTTAGTTGTTGTGGTCAATATGGAGAGGTTAGAGTTGGAATTTCTGTCGCAATCGGTGTGCACAGGTCAGAGAGGGAATGAGCGAGCTCTGTGGCAGCATTCATCTCTTAGCATATCATCTGTGGCATTTGTTTGACGGCCAGAAATACCACCTAGTTGTCTCCATCTATTACTTTATGTTACGTTGCATGGCGTGACGAGCTGGGAGCAGGAGTAGAAATTACTTTTAGGCAGCAACGTCAGCAGAAATGCAAAACTGTTGAAATGAACTTCTGTCAAAGTCAGGCCTTCTTCGTTGCACATGCCCTTTATTTTTGTGCCTGTGAGAGGGTAAAGAAGGAGTAAGTTGTCTGTGCGGTTTTGGGTTAACTGCTTTTGACCTGACAATAGCACTAGGAAAAAGATGGTGTAAACGTTGTGCAGTGGTTCTGTAACAAAGCTCCAGGCATGCTGTTTCTCTGCCACTTGCTCTTCTGTGCTAAATGCGACCAGAGTTCACGTTCTCCCTTTGGGCAGGAGTGCCTTTCTGGAGGCAAGAAGCAGCACAGCCAACACACCCCAGAGCCAGTTGCTAGATTCGCGGTTGAACTCCCGGTTTGCATGAAGGAGAAATGAGCTTCTTTAATGACACAGTGAAAATACCTGCAGGGGGCTGTGTTTTTCCCATCTGCCCAGGCCTGGTGAATGAAAAGCAGTGTTTGCCTCCTGAACTGCTCTTGGCTTCTCACTGAATGCCTGGAGGAGCAGGGAGGAGAAGGATGGCTGTCTACCTCCCTAAGCAGCCCCCAGCTGCCCAGCTGCTGCAGAGCTTACTGCAGTTACTCTCTGTCGATTCAAATGTATTTGTTTCCTGTGCCGTTGAGTCAAGAACATAACAGTGTGAAATCTCTGGAATTCTGCCGCCGTCTCCTCATTACCTTAGGGCTTGGGCCCACAGCCTGCCCTCCGTTAGTGCTGTTGGGTGGTCAGCACCATGGTGAGCAGTGCTTTGAGAACATGCCCTGGGTGTGTTTCTGAGAACTTGCGTGTCTTCCCTCAGTCTGGTAAAATGGCTGCTTGCTGAAATCCTGCCTTTTGTCTTCCAGATTCCGACCTGAGCATGCGGACACTCAGCACACCCAGTCCAGCACTGATATTCCCACCGACATCTCCCGGTTTCCAGAATGGTCGAGGCTCCTCTACTTCGTCATCCTCAGTCACTGGGGAAACGGTGGCCATGGTCCACTCTCCCCCTCCCACCCGCCTCACTCACCCCCTCATCCGGCTGGCGGCCAAGCAGCAGAAGGAGCAGGCCCACATCGACCGGCTGCCCGACCAATCCATGATCCACATCTTCTCCTTCCTGCCTACCAACCAGCTGTGCCGCTGCGCCCGCGTGTGCCGCCGCTGGTACAACCTCGCCTGGGACCCCCGGCTCTGGAGGACTATACGCCTGACCGGCGAGACCATCAATGTGGACAGGGCTCTTAAAGTGCTGACGCGGAGGCTTTGTCAGGATACACCCAACGTATGTCTCATGTTGGAGACGGTAATTGTTAGTGGCTGCAGGCGGCTCACAGACAGAGGACTCTACACCATTGCCCAGTGCTGTCCGGAACTGCGGAGGCTGGAGGTGTCTGGCTGTTACAATATCTCCAACGAGGCAGTCTTTGATGTCGTGTCACTGTGTCCAAACCTGGAACACCTGGATGTGTCAGGTAACAGGAAATAAATAAGTACGGATGCCTGGGAGTCTAAAAGCCTCATGCCAGTCAGACACCTGCTCCCCGAAACTGTGTGCTTCCCCTTTTTGCATTACATTTCAAGCTAGGAATACAGATACACTCCCACTGTTCTGGTGTGCTGGGCACCACTGGAATCTCAGTGCCCCCCCACATGCCAGCAGCAGCTCACGGGAAGACTGGCTGTGATGGAGGCATGCTGACAGAGATGAGCCATTCAGACAGCTAGGGCACTTCTAGATGTTTGCATAAAGCAGCCTGTGCTAAGCTTTTGTCTAGGTATAAATATCAAATGTCATTCTTAGTGAAACTTCAAAGTCTTCTAGTTTCCTATTCCTGTTCCTATTCCTATTTTAACCAGATGTAGCTAGCTGAGACTTTCTTTTATAGTATATACACTTGCTTAGAGACTTCATCCTTTCACTACAGTTGCAATATATCACTGCTGCTGTTTAGATCAGCAGAAATGTTTTAGACAGTTTTCCCCAGATGTGTCTGGGGATACAAGATATTTATTTCTTTTTCCCAAGGTCAGCCACACACAATTTCCTCTCAGAGAATATGTTGGTATTTAATTAAAAGGATGCACTCAAGCAGATCTCTGAAGTAAATTCAAATTGCAGTATTTATTTTGCAATCTCACTTTGTTATCAGTCTAATGTTTGTAACAATCAGCTAGACCAGATTTCCAGATTTGCCACTGCAGAGGTATTGGTGGCTATACAACAAGCAGAGCAAAGTAGGAATTGCAAACAATGTTGATGAGTCACTTGTACCCAGATGATAAGCTGATTTTTCAAAAAATTTCCCAGCTGGTGCACATTGGTTTGCTTTCTTTTTTCTTTTTCTTTTCTTTTTCTTTAAACTGATTTTTCCAACTCTTTCATTTACTATTTCCCAGGATGACAGAATGTCAAGGATAGCATCAAAACAAATAGTAACAAATCAAAATTATTCACTTGTTTTGTGACCTCTCTCTGCAGTTGACAATTGATTAGGGATTCTGTCCCAGAGTCTATTCACAGTCAGGTTAGATCTGAATTAGTTGTTGTCAGAACATGCAGACAACAGCTGGGGGTTGCTACCGCACATTCGGGTTGAAGCATCTCCAATATCAGGAGTAAATGTGTATGCCTGTGTGATTTAAACCTGGAGCTACATATCACTTTGAAGGTTGGCTATATCCCATGCATATTTATGCTTCTCTTACATACATCCTCTCGTGTGGTATGGAGGGTTCATTAGCCCAAATATTCCGGCTTTGGAGACACAGAAAATGTGGAATTGCTGAGCTGAGGGTGAGCTGTGAAGAGAGAAAACAGGTTTGAGGTAAAAGAAAGTATGATTGGTTTAGTGAGCAACACCTTAACGACCAGAGCAAGAGGAAGCCATGGATGAGCATAGTGATGCTGTTGGGCAGATTCAAACTGTTTCTTAACACGTCACCGTGTGCATCTCTGGGGATTTCTCTTATAAAGCAAATTCGCTTCCCTCGTTCTTTTTTTGCTCTCCATTTTCTCAAACAGAAGGAATGATTCCCGAACTTAAAACAGGAAAAGCCATCTTCCTCAAAGGCTGGGGGGCCAGTTTCTCACTAGTCAGCATTGTGGTGTCAAGGCAGTCGCTGAAAGAACTTACCCGCCTTGCTGAGCCCTGCCTCAAGCTATGCCAGGGCTGCTCTCTTTTGTTTCTCTTTGGGAAATAAGTGTTAAAGGAAGGTATGTCAGGGGAGGCCAAAAAGAAGGGGGAAAAAAAGACACCCCGCTCTTACTTTCATAGCTGAATGCCGTATTAAAAGAATTCCAGGAACGAGATTTCAAACAGCAATGTTAATTGCTGTATGGACCCTCCATGGGCTTGTCTGAAATGGGGTTGCATTCTAGGGCCTTGGATAAATTTGGGCTACAATTAGGAGATCTCATGTGAGAAGTTTGCTTCTGTAATCAATACGGGGAATAATTAGAAGGACAAGGCTTGCATCCACATTTGGGCAGTTCTCAGCACTGAAAGAGTTCACTGATCTGGTTTTATAGTGAACAAGAAAGGTTGGGCACTTGTGGTGGGGGCTAATGCTGTACTTGTAGCCAGTTAGTTAAAACCCAGTTCACATGAATCCCTCTCCTCCTTGGATGGCTATTTGGCAGCAAGAACGTACCAAAATCTTTAATGTCAAAACCAGATGTTCTTATTAACTTCCAGAGTTCTCCACAATGGAAGTTCTGTCACTTTCAACATCCACTTTGTGGGCAAGTCTGAGATATCTCCAGAAGCTGGTTGAGCTTGACTGCAAATTATTATCTAACACGCTTGCCAACAATTTTTTAATCTGTTTGGAAGTTACTCCTCCGTTTTAAAAATCAGCTTTACTTCCTTTATGGAAAATCCTGCCACAAGAGTTTTGTTTTTACATTTTTTATTATTTAGGACAGCAAAATTGTTACAGACCGAGAAACCTGTCATTTTGCCTAAAAATCAGGTAGTTGTGTATCAGTGTGGATTCTTTCTCTGGTGGAACCATTTTGAATACCCTTCCCATGAAATATTTCACGTTGTAGCCAAAGTAACTAGACAAGATGATGCTGAGCTCACCCAGACAGTGATCACACACTTATGCGCCCTGACTCCAACCCTGCTGAGATACTTCTGACCTATTCACTGTTTAACTGTGGTCATTAAAGTTCTCCCTTTCTTGGATCCACAGCAGACTAAACATTCTCCTCTACCTCATCAGCCTTTCATTCTCACTTCACCAAATGAGAAAACTCAATTCTGGTCAGCGTATCCAGAAATACCCCGAAATATTCAGACTGATGCCTTAATCCAGCAGCCTCGTTGTGCAAACACAATAGCAGCAGCTACATCAGGTCTGACAGATTTATGCCTGGGTGCCAGCTTTTTCTTTAAAAACCCAGTTCAAGGATGGGGTCACCTCTTGTGCATTTAGTATCAGCCAGTCCAAAGTGTATATTAGGAGTGAAACTTTAAACCAGCCAATAATGAACTGCACTCCTTTCCTTTCAAAAAAATACTTCGCTTTATATCTGCATAGTATTTATTTGAATGCAAATTTACTTCCAAAAATTGCACCATAGTATAGATGGATCTGCAAGGCAGTCTGAAGGGGAAATAGTTTTAAGAATTTGTTCATTGAAAAAAGAGTTTTGCTTCAAAGGTCCCAGAGCTTCCACGTGACCTGTGGACAATTTGCCAGTTTCTTTATTTGAGGCCTAAGGTAAACTTTGCATCTGTTCAACTAAATTTGAAGCCTAAATTAAAATTCCAGCTGCAAACTCAAGTGAGGAATGTAGAAATCTTAACTATAGATCGTAAACTGTTTCAAGTCCATATTCCATGCTGGACATCTGTGTGAGCCTCCTGGATTATCTGAAGATTTTTTCTTCTTTTTTTTCTTTTTCTGAAGCATATTCAATCCTAGTAACTGAACAAGACCTGTTGTATCAAGCGGTGTGAGTTTGGATCATCCGAGTTCCTGAGGTGATCTCCATACAAAGATTGGCATGCCTTCTTATTTTTCAGATTACTGGAGCTGTGCAGCATTTATGATCCATGGGGCTGTAGGGTTGTCATCTTAAATTTTCTGGCTTTTCGTGGCTCAGTTCATTGCTTTTGGCCAGTGTTTCAACAATACAGAAAAGCTCCTTCTGTCCTTTCCTGAGGGCACTTCCTCAGGTATAAGCTGCAGAATTTGAGTAGACATTTGTGGCTGAAATTGTTGGGCCTTGATCACTTGCAGGCCAACCCTTCCTTCTTCCTCGCAGCTGTTTCTAGCCACATGAATGCAGTGAGCCCACCTGAACAGGACACAGTTAAGAATTTCCCTTCAGTAGCCTGAGACTGCAAGTTTGCAGTAGAGCAGAAACAGCGCTTTCCAAAAAAGCTTTCATTCACCAGTGTACAAAAATGGAGAAAGTCCGTGAGCGTGTTTTTCCCTTTAATGTAGCTTTTTCTCTTTCCTTGCAAGGTCTGGTCTTTCTCCTCTAGACCGGTTTTATCCATTTGTGGCCAGACTTTCACACTTCAAATAATCCTTTTCTTGTCTGTTCATGTCCTCCCATGCCCTCACAAGTCTGAGCTCCTGCTGACTCTCCCCATTCTCGTTAGGTTACTCAAATCTCCACCCTTCTGCAGACCCGTGGTCTTGCCATAGTTTTGCATCCTTCCTGCATTGTGGGCTTGGGGCTGGATTCACATCTGTTCCCCAGATGCATTTTCGACTGTTTGTGGGGTTTGTCTTCTTTTTTATCACATGATCTGATGGTGCAAGAGCCTCTGATGTTGGTTTACAAACTCAACCAGTCAGCAATGAAGGTGCCTCTGATCAAAAAGCTGCATGGTTCTCATGTAACACCATTTGCTCAAATTGACGCTGAGTTTCTATTGTAGTAACATGCTGTCGAGTGTCCCTAGGTAAACCTAGGGCCATTATTTCACATTTGGGATGCGGGCAAAATTGGCCAGTGGCTTTGCTGGTCCTCAGAATCCAAAGAAACGTCACGGACTCCAACGCAGTGTATTTGCCCTGGTACAGGGACACGTCGCAGCGAACCCAGACTAGTCAGTCAGGATGGCTGCTCTTGTAGATACCTGCTCTGGAAGATGCCTTCGTGGCATCCAGCATGCCATGTCACGTGCAGCTTTCTGGTCTTGCTGTCTGCGTTATCCTTACTGCTTGCTTAAATGGACTATTTTTCCACATAGGCTGCTCCAAAGTAACGTGCATCAGCTTGACTCGCGAAGCCTCCATCAAGCTGTCTCCCTTACACGGCAAACAAATCTCCATCCGCTACCTGGACATGACGGACTGCTTTGTCCTGGAGGACGAAGGACTGCACACTATTGCCGCCCACTGCACTCAACTGACCCACCTGTACCTCCGCCGCTGCGTCCGCATCACCGACGAGGGTCTCCGCTACCTGATGATTTACTGCACGTCCATTAAGGAACTGAGCGTGAGCGACTGTCGCTTTGTCAGTGACTTCGGCATGCGAGAGATAGCCAAGCTGGAGTCGCGCTTGCGATACCTGAGCATCGCCCACTGCGGCCGGATCACAGACGTGGGCATCCGCTACATAGCCAAATACTGCAGCAAGCTGCGCTACCTCAATGCGCGGGGCTGCGAGGGCATCACGGACCACGGCGTGGAGTACCTCGCCAAAAATTGCACAAAACTCAAGTCACTAGATATTGGCAAGTGCCCTCTGGTCTCAGACACCGGCCTGGAGTTTCTAGCCCTCAACTGCTTCAACCTGAAGCGCCTCAGCCTGAAATCGTGCGAGAGCATCACTGGGCAGGGCCTCCAGATTGTAGCTGCCAACTGTTTTGACCTGCAGATGTTGAATGTGCAGGACTGCGATGTTTCTGTGGATGCTCTGCGATTTGTTAAACGACATTGCAAGCGCTGTATTATAGAGCACACCAACCCTGCCTTCTTCTGAAAGGATACTCCACCCCTGTTGTTACAGTGCAGTATTAAAAACACTGATGTATAAACACAAGCTCCCATATTCAGTAATGCTGTTTTTTTGTAGCTCAAGGGAGTCAGCTTTTCTTGTATGTTGTTGGTGAGGGAGCGTTTCTAGAGGACTGTTTTGTTTGCTTTTTGTATGATCACTTTTTAAGGTGTGGTGGGTCTCCGTTGAGAGGCTGCCTTTACATGACCAGTGAGTGCTCAGCATCCCTAGCGGGGTGCCATTTCCGTAACAGCCATGATCTTGTCCCAAGCTAACGTAGCTACCTCCAAAGGAAATAGCACATAATCCCTCCTTTGGAAAGGCTACTAAGCTGTGTCAAACATCTGAATTCCAGCTGTGCTCTTAAAGCTGACTATGCAATATGTGTCTCTGTTCCCCAACTTCTCCAAAATGGCTGATAAAGCATCCCCTTGTCTCCACATAGTTTTTCCTTGGTAGTCACTCATTGTAATCCCTCAGGAAATACTGGGTGATGTTCTTAAATATAGTTCGCTGAGGCAGAATAAGACCTGCTGGCCATTGCTGAGCACTCTGCTGCACAAGCCTGGAGATTGTGCTGAAGCATGGTTTCTCATGGAAAGCTCTTTTCCAGGTCATTTATGTATCATCACTCGGTTCTAAATATGCCTTCACCTTCATGCATGTATAGTAGCAGCTCCTGGGTCTGATAAGCAGTGACATTTTTACCTGAGTGAAGGAAAACAGATGAGATATTGGTGGCCTTGCAAAGGGAGAAGCCAGCAAGTCAGTCTGAGAGGCTATTACAATTCTGCAACAAGCTGGGCTAGCACTGCAGTACACTGGGGACCCTGTGATGCCGAGGAATGGCTGACACAGGGCAGTGCCCATTGCTGCACCGTACTGCTGTCACCAGAAGGTCTGTCCGCTCCTTCACAGTGCCTCTTCAGCAGCCATGGCACTGCTGCAGCTGCCTCTCTCTACGCAGCCCAGGCACGTGCGTTGAGGCGTATTCAGTATGTGCCTTAGTACACATAGAAACCTCACTCTTTTCTGTGGCCTTCCAGTTTAACAGGTAGATGGCTGATCTCAGGTCTTCAAAGAGGTTAGCTTGTTGTTAGGTGACATCCTGGGAGAGAGAGGGGCTTAGAATGTTATTCGGGTCAGAGGTTTCATTTTGTGAAACCTTGTCTGCATGTGTTCCCAAAAGCTGGATAAATGACTGCTGTTCAGCAAGGATTTACCATGCCAGCATTGCCCTGTGACACTGCAAGCCCACTGCACTCTCGTGGTCACTCTTGCAAGAGCAAGCAGGGCTTGGAGGTTCCCCCTCTGCTGCCTCTTTCTTCAGAGCACACGGTCGTTTCATTGTTCCTTTCTTCACCATTCTCTGGCAGCCGTTTCTCTGCAGTTTTGCATTTACTGCTCAGATCTGGAAGCCAGAGATGTGAGGGGTGATGATATTTTCAGGCAGGCCCCCTCTGCGTGACTGACAGGTGAATTCATACAGTCAGCATTGTGAATTTATACATTCATCTCAAATGCTATAAATGACTTGGTAGAGAACATAAGAAGGGAAGCACCGTGTCTGGTTTTCATAAGCAGTAGTTCCATCATCTCCAGACAACACTCATAAAATCATTGATATGAAGTGAAAATCCACATGCTCACGAAAATACATAATTGCTGAGGAAATACTTGCAGCAGTGCTCTCTCAGATTACAAAAAAGCAATGCTTTGGGCACGTCCCTGCAGAGGGAACTTGTCCTACTTGTGCAAAAAGTCCTGTAACGTACGTATGTTCCTCCAGTTTGGGGTTTCCTAACTTCTGGTATGTCACCACCTGTGAATTACAAATGCGACTGTACTAAAGCGAGGAGGGCCAAGGAACATGAATTTGTTATTGCTACTGTTACTGGTCAGCGGTTAGCAGAGAGTAGTCCCATCCTTTGACCAGTTAACATCACTTTAGTTTTCCTTTCTGTGTTTTTAAAATTAGAGATTCTTTTCCAGCCAGTATTACAGTGTATTTTATCCGAGCCAGCTATACTCTCTGTTTATCCTTTATCTGAAAACGGCCCCAAGAACAGTTAAATGTTAAGCCCATTCCTGAAGATGGTGGGATTTAGAGCCATTTGCACTCATGAAATATAAGGCCTCATTAGCAACATTTAACTGTTTATTAGGAAAAAAAATCTACTTTTCTGGCTAAGCTAAATTGAGTGAATAGTGCTACATGGTTTTTTAAGGTTTCTAATGTTTAAATTGGCCTGTACTGTACAAATCTCACTATAAAGCCTTAATTTGCTACCAAGAAATAAAGCAATATATTGGTAACGGATGAGCGTGCATCGTCCTTTGCAGAAATTGATTAGCTTTCATTATGAAAGTGAAAAGATTAAATACTTGTAAAACTTTGTTTTCTTGAATCCAAGCAGACGAATGAACAAAGCATCGCAATAACTAGGTGGATGATTATAAAAACAACGGAGGATTCGTATAAGTTATGATTTTGCCTATCTGTCTCTTTAACATTTTATTTTCCTCGTGAGGTTCTTCTTTACTCTGAGACATAATCAGTAACTGGAAGTGTAAGTAAAAGAAAAAGCAGCATGTAAAAAGCTCACGTATAAAAGGTCCAGGAGGGCCTCTGCTCTGAATTAAAGACAAGCTGACATACTTGTTCTGAAAAGTAAAAGGGTAAAGCACTTACTTATTAGTGCGATGTTTCTTCTGAATGTTCTAGAAAACGCACTCTGGGGGGCACTTGTGGAAAATGAATAAAAGTAATTTTTCAAAGCCAAACACTTTTTACTATACAGACTCACACAATCTGATTTGCCACTCTGAGACCGCTGCGTATTTCAAGAAAATGAGAATTGAACTTATTGATATAGCTTGCTTGTTTTGACTTTTAACCTTTTTCCAATGTCTGTTTGCAAAATGACATAACCAGAAAGGAAAATGAAGTAGTGTATCTGGAGCTGAGTTTGCTGGGAAGGATGCAGCATATGATTGATGTGTCGTAGTTCCAGTTTGAGGTTGGCAAAGACTGTCAATTTCCCGAGCAAAAACATTGTTGATTCTTGAACCATAACATTCAGGCTGAGGCAGTGAGGCTTCTTCTGCTCTGCCCTGGCATGCAGCGATCTCATCGAGGCAAGCAACCATGGGTCACATCAGTCAGGTTGGCATTTGTTTACGACTCTGCAATAACTTGTGTCATGCAGAAAGAGGTCTCTTTGAAAGGGCGCATCTAAATCACCATGCACTGTGATTATACCCAGAGCTCTGTATCAAGATATTTAGTTTTCTCATTCCCTTGGTTTTCATCAAAAAATGGAACTATATTTTCCTGAGGTTAACAGCGTGCAATTAATGTGAAGTACAACACTTTTGCCTTTTTGAGCTATGCTCTTTGAGCTTCCCACAAAATGTGAAACAGCTTCTGTTGGATGTCTTGAGCCTTCTTCAGAACCTCCGTCTGTAACCTTTCAGTAATGGTTTGACAAAACATCTACCCTTTGAACTGGAAAACTTAAAAAGCTAGTAAAAGGCCTAATTTTAGACAAGGCTTGAAGCAGATCCAAGATCCCATTAAAAAGAAATGTAGTGACCATTTGGACTGCAGACTGGCTGCCCCACTGCTGCCAATGTTAGTTACAAGGGGGAAAGCTCTGTGAGAGAGCTGGTAGCAAACGGCTCCTCCCTGCCTTCAGTTTTTTACAGTTTTCTCAGTTTAGCTGTTCAGGCTGAAACTTCCCATGCTGGGTTTGAAAATGTTAGTTGAAATGGTTCATCTGGCTCTGTAAATAAAGCTAGAAGGAAATGTCATTTTGCTCACGGTAAACTCTTGGTGACCTCTCCTTTGAAAACGGTCCATTGCTCTCCATCTCCTCCATGGCCTTCGGAGCAAGAGTGTGAGCCTTGCCAGGAGGTCAGCTTCGGGACAAGGATGTGTCTTACTAATCTCCCATTAAAATTCACCCTAGTTTAGCTACAGTACATGTCTTCAGACATCTCTGACTCCGTGATCGGGGAGGAGAGGGCCACGCTCGGATATGATGAGGCTTGTAGTCTGGAGAGGCAGAGATTTGGCAAAGCTGAGAGGCATTTATCACTCTGGCAGTGTGAAGGAGGAAACGACCTGAATTATGTGGAAGCTGCCTGGAAAGTCAGAGCGGGGTTGAAAGACAAGATTTGGAGAACTGGGACAATAGAAGGATGAAGGAAATTTCTTGGGCAAGAGGACTGAGACTGAGATGAGACTGAATGATTTTCAATAAAGAAATTGGGTTGGGTTAGGAGAACTGGGTTTGTATGACTTATTGGACAAGGAGCGTTGGATCAGAAAGAATGTGAGTCAAGTCCTGAAGAATGAAGTTCAGGGCAGGAGCAGAAGCATGAAGAAAAAGGCCTGAACATTAAGTAAATACAGTGTACTCCCTCCAGGGAAGGCTCAAAGCAAGGCTGGCAAACTCTTTCTTTTAGTATGTCTCAAATTTGAAACTATTTCAGAAACAAAATCATAATTTTGGATTTGATGCATCCAGTATCTACCCTTTACAATGTTTTTTGAAGCCAGAAAAGCTTTATAGCCGGACCTTTTTCATCTGCAAATGTATGCTGGGGTTTGCATGTCAATCTCAGTTGTCTTGTTCCTGCCTTTACATCTTTGTGCAAGGTCATCTACTGAGAAGAAGGTGGCAAGGCAGGTTTATAATACCCATGCTTCCTGCTGCAGTGGGTTTCAGCAGCACCAGTTCTTCTGCTTTGCCTAGGTGCAGGCATCTGTGGAGGGTCAAGTTCCTGTCCTTTTGATGACTGTTAAAGGGTATGATAATAATAGGTTCAAGTTACTGCCAGGCAGTAGACATCAGAATTCAAATTTAGCTTAACAAAAACACATTGAACTGAACTGCGCTGCTGCATACTATTACACAGATTAAATCAATTTTCTCCATAAAATTGTTGAGGGATGTTTATTTTCATGCACCCCTGCTGTATAGCCGTGTGCTTCAGAGCAGATTTTTCCTCTGTTTTTGTTTTCTGTGAGATCTGGACAGAAGAATCAAGTCATTCTTCCCTTGTCCTCTGGATGATCATGGAGGTGCATATTAGATTTACACTTGTGAATGGAAGTCTTTTCCAAGTAGGCTCTGCTAATACAAATTTTTAATACAATATTATGAGTGCAACAATCCAGTTGGCCATAGATATGTCAAATTAAGCCATTATAAATACAAAAGTTACAAAATAGACACCAGAGGGGGAACCAGAGAGACCAGAAAGAGGGATGAGGAGAGGAGAATGAGTGGGAGGGGAAGAGGGAGAAAAAAAACAAGCTTTTCTAAGTGCCCCTGATACTTCTAATGCAGAAGATAAACCTTCACCATTATTTCTACGACTAAAGGCACTGTCTTCTTGGGTTTAGAATGGATTACTTTTCCTTTGTTTTTAAAAGAAACACTGCTGTAGCCTCAATCTCACATGAACGGTAAAAATGGAAAAAGCCATCTTTAAAAGACGACAGAGAAGGCAAAGATGGATTTATGCCAAAAGGAATGAATATTTACAACAGTTTCATATTGCACTGTCTGTCTTTGACGGTTCCTAAAATATTTTTTAACAATCGAGTAAATGGCCATTCTTGAGAAGTTTCCATTACTTCTTGAATATACTTCATTCATACAATTGCCTCAGCAGACAGATAGCTGAGATTTGAAAAGACTCATTTTCTAGCTGCAACACGCAAGAGATCATTCATGGTTTACAATTCTGTCCTCTTTCTCGAGTGTTTCCAGATCTTTATCACTTGTCTTATATCAAGGATATATCCTAAGCAACAGGTAAACTGAGTTTACCGCATCTAGTAAAGTATTTCTGTATATTTATTAACCGCAGTTTGTTCCCATTTGATGCCTAGGATTTGCTCTGGTTTTCTGATCATGCTGTGTTTTATGCTTTGAAAGTACTTAGAAAAAAACAGTTTTCTGGACTTGAATTACACTAAGGAGTGTGCTTGAATCACACCACTGGCAGCGATAAAGTCTTCCTTGCAAACCCAAAATGTCTGCACTTAAATGGTCTCCTTTCCTACTGCAGGCTGTGTGTTCCTACAGTCAGACACAGAGTTAAGCTGCCTGATTGCATCCCTGCACTCTGCTCTGTTCACCAACACGTGCGACAGAGTGGGATCCCAGAGGGCTGCCCTGCTGAGAGGCTCCAGGGAAATACTAATGCTCACCTTCCTGGTTTGCCAAAACAAAAAATATCTCTTCTTATACCTTCTTTGCACTGTAGGGATAAAAGAGATGGAGAGCCCAGGCCGCTAGGTAGGAGGAGTTCCTTTTGCTTGTTTTCTACTTGTGTTAAAGCCATAGCCTAGTAGCTCTCAATTTCTTTTGAAGTTGCTTATAGCAAATACATCCATCCACAAAATGCCATCATGCTCCTGCATTAAGGGAGCATATAAACAGGAGGGGGAACGGCTGTTTACGAGAGTGGATAGTGATAGGACAAGGGGGAGTGGTTTTAAACTGAGACAGGGGAGGTTTAGGTTAGATATTAGGAGGAAGTTTTTCACTCAGAGGGTGGTGATACACTGGAACAGGTTGCCCAAGGAGGTTGTGGATGCCCCATCCCTGGAGGCATCCAAGGCCAGGCTGGATGTGGCTCTGGGCAGCCTGGTCTAGTGGTTGGCGACCCTGCCCACGGTAAGGGGGGTTGAAACTAGGTGATCATTGTGGTCCTTTTCAACCCAGGCCATTCTATGATTCTATGATTAGGATGAAGAATGAATAATGCTATTTTAAACTGGGGTTTGCACTGAAAAAGGGCATGAGCATTACGAAGGCAAACCTTGAAGGACCATGCTTTATAGTGATCCATTCCTTGACTGAGTGAAGCCTCTTCTGTTTTACTGGAGGTAAACTACAGGAAAAAGCACTAACTTCAACACCAGCTCTGATGAAGAAGCAGACCTTTTCTCCATGTTGTTCTTTCCTTTCCTCTTCTGACCTTGGAGAGAAATCCAAGCTCCTGTGAGAGGCTGAGATATTCTCCCTCTGTCGACATGGGTAATGCAAGTGGTGAGTGGATCGGTGTTCATAGGATAAGTTCATTTGCCTGGCAGCAGTCCAGGTGATGGACTGAGGTGATTAACTGCAAGTCAGTGACCACTCAGTGGCCAAATCTTGAACACATTTCACACTGGATGTGTGAAAAAGTATGCATCAGTGTCAGTAAAGACAACGCTTGCCAATGCTCGTTCTTATTGTGATATAAAACTACGTGATGAAAGATGAATCAACTGGAGAATGGTGGGGGGGGGGGGG
>JACDJE010000122.1:1055179-1100748 GCA_016647715.1 Pavo muticus
GGGGGGGGGAGCACTGTTGACATATCCTGATAATTAAAATCCGTTGTCAGAGTAGCATAGTAGAAAATCAGGTGCACATCTGTCATGAGCCACAAGAGCTTTTGCTGATTCCAGTATAGGGCTGCTGGTGAGTTTGTATAAAGTTGCTCAGTGATACTGCTGTAGCAGTGCTGGTGTGGCTTCTGCTCCTTCCGCTGTTGTATTCCTGTGCCCGCACAGCACAGAAATGATCCAAACTTTCTTTGACCATCTCTGCCTCCAGCTGACAAGCAGGTTGTGGTGGTTTAACCCAGCTCCAATCCTGCTCTTTGCCCCTGGGAGCTGAGACAGGGGGGCAGAAGCTGAGTGGTAAGTCTGTGCAGTGTGGCTGGTGAGGGGTCCATGCTGCAGGCGCTGCCAGCCCTGTTCTAGGGCAAGGAGAGAGAGGGAGAAAACCTGACAGTCCTCTGAGCTGGGACAAGGCAGAGGCAACCATGTTGCGATAACCTGAGCCTGAGACAGCTTGCACTAGTGTTCCCAAAAGAGACGGACCATCTCCCTGCTGCAGCTGCAGCAGCCTCATCTGCTGTGATGGCACCTTGGCAATTCCATATCCCCAGCAGCTGACATAGATCTGCTCAGAGCATGGACTTGTCAAGGCAAAGCCATCACCTGGGTGTAACAAGGAGAACAGTGGCTACCTCACAGCTGTGGCAGGAGAGCTGGGCTCAGCACTCCACCAAGGGGCCATACTGGCTCTCAGGAAAGCCCCAGTGAGGCACCATCCTGGCTCCCTGACTGGCAGCAAGGATACAAAACAGAGAGCTTAGGAGTGGCTGATGAAGATGTGGTAGGGACCAGTGCTAGGAGATTCCAGGCACTCCAGCCTTGTGTTACTGTATATGCATGGTGCTGCTGCTAATCTCTACAAAAGACTGCCACTTCCTTTAGAATTCACTGTCACCTTGTGTTACATTGGCAAGGCTTTCATCCTCATTGTTTGATTATAAATTAACATGAAATTTGCAAGAATTGGCTTCTTAGTTGCTTCAGTGAAGCCCAGGGTGATCTAGGTGTCAACAAAAGGTAGCAGGCTCTACCCTGAAACTGTGCATTTACTTTTCTATGCCAACTAGAGCAGCAGTGCTGTTCCTTATACACCTCATACCTCAAATGCACAGCCAAAGCTTTCTATGTGGACTGTCTGGAAGTTTTCTGAAAATGAAGCATAGGCTATTTATCCCTGTCATACTGAGTTCTAGCAGCTTCTAACTTCTGATTGTCAAAAGGTTGCTTCTTTGTCAACAGCTCCGTGCCCAACCTGCATTCCACCATCCAAGGAGCATGGTGTACAATACAAGATCAAGGCGCAGTGGCCTTCTGTGGCTGAAAGTTTGAAAAGCTCCCACATGCCCACTCCACATCTGCCTAAAGGAGAAAGGCATCTTCCACACTAATACCAGGACTAATACTTGGTTCTAATGGTTTTAGCTAAATAATCAGAATCGTGAATATTATGCAGCTATAAATTCAAGCAAATCTGATCTGCCCTACCACCAGCCTGACTCCCTTGTATACAAAGCCTCATAGAGTTCCAATTCTCTTATCTTTGTAATGCTTGAGATGGTGTGTATGTGCTTTTTCTTAAAGTCTTTTAGAGTTGCTTGGTATTTACAATCTGTAAGGGAAACTGATTCAAAAACACTATGAGATCAGCTTATCTTCAAATCAGAGTGGTGTCTGATTTCTGAGGATTGGTTTGCTTTTTGTAAGGCAAATTGATGAGGGCACAACAGGGCTTTGCAGCCCGAGCTTCAGAGTTTATAAACCTCTGGCAGGTTAAATTGGAGAGTAGGACAAAGTGGCCTCCCTTCCACTGCCAAAAAAATAAGAAAGAACAGGAAAATTGCATCAAAACTCCCAATAAAGAGAGTAAAGGAATTCAGGACTGAAAGCTGAGCTACCAGCAGAAACGTCTAATCCCATGCTTAAAAGGTATTTTCTCCCTTAGGACTCAAATGTGCTCCAGTGCGGTCAGAGGGTAAATCAAAAACTATCACAAAGTTTATATATAACGAGCACATGGATAGATGTGTTGGTAGGGAAGAATAAACAGAGCTCTCTGGTAAGAAATCCTTGCAGGGAGTCACCAAATAATGGGGTAACCTGTCGTGAAGGCTGGTTGTTCACCAAGTGGGCTGGGTAGGGCTCATCTGGCATCCCACCGGGAGCGTGGCAGTGGGGCATTGGGGCAGCCCAGCCCCAGGCACCTGGCACCTCCCTGGGGCTGGGGACAGGCTGGCCAGGGGCCATGGCCAGGCAGGGCAGGCCTGTGGGGGGATGCTGCCTGGCCCTGCTGCTGCCTTGCTAGGGTAGTGGCTGACAGCCTGGGGCTGGTGTGGGGGCCTGAGCCTGGGCCTGGGCAGGGACAGGCGAAGTGGTGGAGCCCTTGGGGCCATGACAGGAGGCATCTGAATCAGCCTACTTGGATTTTCAAAGACTTTTAATGAGGTCTCTCCGGATAGGCTCCTAGGGAGCCTGAGATAAGAGGGAAAATTCGTTCATGGAGAGTTGATGACATGGAAGGTAAAAAAAAATCTAGATGTTAGGCATTAATGATCAGTTCTCACTGGAAGTTACCAGCCTTCCAGCATATTCATAAACATGCTGAAAAGGGATTGATTAGTGAGGAGTTGCAGGTTTTTTACAATAGTGCTGGTACAGATGAGCAACAGCAGTGTTAAAACCACAGAAGTGAGTGATAACGTGGCAGGTTAAGTCCAATGTGAGTGGAAGCTGCCACACGGTGAGTAGAAAACAAGTTCCTGGCTTTATAAGCACAGCACTGGAAAACTGTGACCACTCAAGAGCAAGGTCTTGAAATGCTGACAGAAAATACCAACGCGATACTCAGCAGTCAAAAAAGCAGCTCTTTATCAGGAGCTGTTCAGAAGGAACCAACAGCAAAGCAGGGTATCGCTATGTCCCTGCATCTGGTTCGGTCCCGCCTCAGGTGTGCTGTCTCCCCACCACGAAAGAGATGCACCAGAGCTAGAAGAGGATCCAGGATGGCTGCTGCATGTGGCATCACAGTGTGGGCCCAGATGCCTCAGTCCAGAGAAGGGATAACTGGGTCACTGAATCATGGACAGCTTCAGGAATGAAGGGAACTGAGCCATTGTACTTAGAAGTAAAATCTAGGGGGCATAACACGAAGCTAGCAGGTTGTGGATTCAAAGCAAATTGAAGTAGCTCTATGCCTGCCATGTATTAAAGCCTTGGACTCTTGCCATAAGATGTTGTGGATGCCAAATGTTCACATCAGTTCAAGAGAAGAATGGACAAGTTCATGGAGGAGAAGTCTTTGTGCAGCTATTACATATAACAGACAACCTCTGGCTCAGGAAATGCCTGCGGCACAAAGTGTTGGAGCCTGGCAGACTATTCTGGGAAAATATGCTTGCTCTATTCTTACACTTCTCTCCAGGCATCTGTTTTTTGGCTACTGTCAGATAGACCATTCAGCTACACAACCTTTTGTCAGCATCAGCATCTGTTTCCGTATTTCGATATTGTCTCAGCCTATCCTTGACAAAGAACACGCATTTACTTCTCAGTTGCAGTACCGTAAAAGTTCCTCAAAGTCCTTCAATCTAAATATTTTTGGCACCCTCTTTTCCAACATGCTTATGCTCCAGAGTGCAAAACCCAGTCTGGTCAGGAGCTAACATTCTCCTTTACTGACTTTCATGGAAGTAGGCACTGGAAATTTTCCTAGGGGCTGGATACTCTGCATATTTAGGCACTATTGCTGCAGGAGTGCAACAAAAGTGTCTCTGTATTTGAATCAAAAAGGATACAGGTGCTTTGCTTCATAAGTCATTATGTGCCTGGCTCAATGTTGTGTTTCTGTATAGTTTTCCCCAGTGCATGTACAACTAATTTTCTTTCTATCTCTTGCCTACTAGCCCCTGAATCAAGAGGAAGCCAAGCTGGGCTTCTGGACTGTTGGTAAGGGGACGCTCAGCACATGGAGATTTCCCTTCTGAATGCCATTTGCAGAACTTGTGGTGACCAGTGAGGTTCCAGAGGTGGAGCCAGGGACAGGAAGTTAAGCCAAGGGCTGTCCGTAAAGCCAATGGAAATAACACTGCATAAATATTCGTTGCAGAAATCACATGTGTCGAATAGTAGCTAAAAAAGAGACCAAGAGCAAGAGAAGTACAAATGGAAGAAGCGATTTGACAAACATGAATGCAAAAGAAATTCCTACATGTTCTGTGTCTCAGCGATGTAACAATGTCCAGTGCATGAGCCATGAGTTTGTTCCTATAGCTCTGTAGTGGAGTCTTGCAGACTTTTCAGATGTAAAGCGTTATAATGCAATAAAACACCACTGATTTATTTTAGTTTTCAGTTTAACTGCTCCCCATTATCTATGAAGGAACCTAATACAGTGAAAGCCTACCTGTTGCTGAGCTCGAGACAAAGGTAACGGAGAAATAACTCAGTATCTTAAGGGCCCATTTGAACAGAACAGGTCAACAAAGCCATTAAAAATAAGAAATAGACTTTGCTTTCCCCTTTCTCCCGTAAAGGGATCTCTTGTAGCAGATCTGATGTAAACTGGCAAATATGTCTCTGTTCACATCTGCTTGAAAGAGAGACTGGCTGAAGGGGAGCGTTTTGTACCCTGCTGGACTCCCACAAGTGGGGAAGTGAGACTGAAATAGCCAGTCACAAAGACACACTGCTTTTTAGGTCTCTCTCACTCCTGTCATCTACAGGGAGTAGTTGGCACCCCCCCAGGGGTCTTGATTCCTTTAAGATGGCTGTACTGTATCTTCATAATTGACACTAGAATTTGCCTGGAACATATGCTCAAGCAGAGAAATGTCTCTACTTCCCTTTATTTGCTTTTAAAAGGAGCTATCAGTTGTTCTGATAATTTCAGACATAAGAGGCCATGTAAGTGCAGCTTAATGATCAGTCAGTTGTTTAGCAGTATTTAAACAATTGGCTCTGGAAGCCAGGGCATGACCAGTGAACAGATTTGGTCCAAATTACAGTCACCAAGCAGCAGTTCATGGCTGTGTAACTCCCATTCTTGCCTGAAGGAGGCAGGAATGCCGTTCAAATCAGCGTTGCACAGTCACTCCTCTCTTCTTAAAAGCTTTTGCTTACTACTGGCCCTGGGCCCACACAAATACCCAAACACAGCAAGGAATATAAACTCACAAGGGTCTCAGCTTTCATAATATGACTAAGTTGTTTTGATTTAAGAGTGCTGTTCTTGCCAAGACTGGAAAAAATAAGTCCATTCTCTTCACGGCTGGATGTCAAAGTACACCAAGGTTTTCAGACAAATGCCCCGAATGCTCTCACTTAAAGATTGAACCAAGACTCGAATGCTGGAGAACTTAACTCTTTCTTTGATACTGTGTTTAGGAAAAACCTGCAGAAAAATAAGAAAGACAAGACCACTATCAATCTAGGTTAAAAATACATCTAAATAGATGGGGAATCATTTCTTTTTTATCATTCTCTTCCAAGGCCAAAATACACATTCATTTGTTCAGGGTGCTGTTAGGTAGGGCGCAGAGCATTGGCAGTGCTTGAAAGCAAAGTGGGAGGATGGACAATAACACTGCAGTAGGGCCAAGTCCTTGCTTTGTGCATGGCTGAGATCATCCATACATTTTAAAAAGAAAAAAGAGAGAAAAAGAGAAGTAAAAGTGCATGCAGAATTACTGTGCTGATTATAGAGTACTAAGACACTATTTGTATACTCCTGGACTTCTCTTAATGTTCTCCATGAAAATTGCCTACAGTCCAGCAATTCTTTAATGCAGTTTGCCCCTTGCTACACAGTACATGGATAAAACGCGTGAGCAGCTGTGATGATGCTTAAACATATTCTGTGTCTTCTCTAGGATCATCAATAACTGGTCTGTGCTAGGTAATCTCAGCCTTTTTTTTTTTTTTTTTTTTTCCTAATATGATGTTCTTCCTGTAATGTCCTTACAGCTTAACATAAATATAGGCTCATATTGCAGGAACTCGTAGCAGTACAGAGCAGCAGTTTGTACAGAGACCTGTCACCGAGATGGAATCCACACATTTTTGTATTCCTGGCGCACTTTTCAACTTGTACTTATTCTCTAATAGTTTCAAGAAAAGTGTTAGACCAAGGGCTCAATATATTTGTTCAAACATGGGTATTCGACGCCATGACAGACATGCTGTGCTGTCCCAGGCACCCCCAGGGCTGGCAGGCTGAGGCAGGCCCCGAGGAAGACTCCTGTCCTTAGGTGGGTAGGCAGGTGCTCTCAAGCATCGCCAATGGCTTGAGATGTCCTTACCGCAGCAAACATGCTTCCTAAAGTTACAGGGAAGATCTCTGTGGGATCCCTCAGGCTTTTCACTGGGCTGCAAGGCTGGATGTGGCTCTGGGCAGCCTGGTTTGGTGGTTGGCGACCCTGCACATAGCAGGGGAATTGAAACTAGATTATCTTTGAGGCCCTTTCCAACCCAGGCCATTCTATGATTCTATGATTCTATGACTGGCTATGCCGGCAAGTACAGAAATGGCTGTCACATGAGCCTGTCAGCGCTCTGTAATGCTGGCTGCCACCATTTTATGCAAATATTTATTCTTAGAGAAAGGATAGTTCAGATTTCCTTTTCAAAACTAAAATGTTTCTGATGTTTAAATTAAAAAAAAAAAGTCAGACATTCTAGCTGTTGCTGCAGGTCCGGTAGGCCCCTCTCTGGGATGTGTATGAAGGAGTCATCTGAAACCACTGCACTGGCTCTGTCCCCAGCCGAAGGGGAGGGGATGTTGAGTCATAGTCTGGGAATCGCTGAGGATATCCTAACACCTAAAATAGCCACGGGGACACAGCTCTGCTCTGTTCTAGGTCCTGCCATTTAGCTGCTGAAGAAACAGCATCTCATGTAGAGCCCAAGTTACAGGAGGAAATGCGGAGCTGATTGCATCTTGCAGCTGGGTTCTGGCTCCTCTGCAGCACTGCCCAGGGGTGCGTTATGTCTCAGTGTGCTTCTGAGGGTGCTGTGAGGGATGGAGCCTGCAGGGCCTGTGGCCCAGAGCCCAGTGCTTTTTTCTCCTTTTTTTTTTCCCTCATTTTTTTCTCTCCTGCTTCTACAGTGGCTTTCACATCCAACCTTATTTTTTTATTTCAAATATACCCGCATTCTTTTCACCAAGCAGATGCTCTAAAGGTCTCTCAGAAATCCTTGATGTTTTCTATTTTTTCTCTCAGCAGGCCATACCGGGAAGATTTTACCATAACCCATTAATGGCATGCATGAAAGAGGGGCGAGAGTGTTGCTTTCCATGATTTCAGACTATTAAATGATGAAAGCTATCTGCCAAATGGTATCGCTTTCTGTAGCTACAACAG
This sequence comes from Pavo muticus, assembly GCA_016647715.1. Lineage (NCBI taxonomy): Eukaryota > Metazoa > Chordata > Aves > Galliformes > Phasianidae > Pavo > Pavo muticus. The sequence goes on from JACDJE010000122.1 coordinate 1,062,583, forward strand.
TTGACAGACACTTTGCAAGTAAGGACTGGTTTATGTGGAAAAATCTGGTGGCTGGTGACAGCATGACACTAATTTACTTTTGTTTCGAGCATGAATGCCTTCCTGTAAAGCAGTCATCCCGGTTTGTTACCCAAGGTGAATGATTCATGTGAAAATGATAAATGTTTGTGTTGAATTGTGGCGCGTGTGATACTACTCCCTGAAAGCAGAATCAGATTATAGTTGCTAAGCAACAGCACTTACTTAAAAAAAAAAAAAAAAAGGTAGGGATGCCTTTTGCATCCTCATAACATGCAGGAAGAGTATCCCCTTTTATTTTGTTACAAGGAGGTGTTAATAGGTTTATTCTGCAGAGAGAATTTCCCATCTTTCTTGTTCCAGTCTTCCTAATAAGATCTCCTCATGAACAAGATTATTAAATTGCCATTTCACTTAAGTAGTAGAAATAACCCTAAATGAAGCCACACGTTGTCACAACAGTGTTAGATTAAAAGCTGTGGCTGCTACAGCAGCCTCAATCTCATATTGGGCAGTTTACTTCATTAGGAAAAATCATGTCACCCCTTACAAGATACCTTATGTTTAAAATGCCAAATTATACAAGTAGCAGATAGTATATATAATAAATATAAAAAGTATTCTGTGTGCATGGCTCCTAAGCGTTCATGACAGTTGTGAAAATTAGATTCTGCTGTTTGCATTTCTTCCGTCTTGTAAAGCTGCTCTGTGGGCTTCTGCTACCTGTGTCTGGCTGAGAAAGACAACCCTGATGAGACAGGGGAGACTTCTTCCCAACCTGATGTCTGCAAGCAGTGGTCCTTGGGCTGATCTTTGCAATCTGAACAACCTTTTCTCTGCTGAAGATCTGTTGGCATGCAGCGAGCTGTTTCAATTCCTCATATCCTGAAGAAGAGTCCTCTGGTTTTATCGAATTCACCCAGATACAGGTAACTTGAGATGAGAACATGGTAGGTTCACTTCCAGTCAGTGAAGAGTTTGTGGTTCTGTATCACGAGTAACTGCATCTTTTCGCAGAATTGCATGAAGTTTCATAGTAATAGGGGTGCATGATTCATTGCTCACCTAGTGTGTGAAAGGAGCATATACAGTACATGCATTTGTCTTCATCAGGTATCCAAGTAGTGGCATTAGCTAGTGTCACAACTCTTGATTTTACAACAATGCTGTTGTATTTCCTTATAGCCTGAGCAGATTCACAGTACGGAGCGCTATCTCATACTGAGGCATGCCATTACTTCTTGGCCTACTATTATTGATAACATCTGTCTCGTTATTGTAATCTAGTTCTCTGCTGCACTGGCAGCCAAGAAATGTGGTGCTTCGGGTTCAAAACTATTGCTGGTTGTGTTCTTGAAAAAAAAAAAAAAAACAGCTTTTTTTAGATGAAACTATTTGAATCTCCATGAATTGTGAAATGAGATTAATTGCACTGACACAGAACTAAAGGATTTTAAAAACAATTTTAGATCATTTTAAATGTTGGGATTTTTTTAATCTTGGGTTGGATACAACCTGTGTTGCATTCCCTTCTTCCTGACCTGCCCAACCTCTCTCCAAAAATGTCTCGGTTCACTGTTCAAACAAAAACACTTAAAAACAATTCAACGAGATGATAGCAGCTTCCAAATAAAACATTTGGAGTTCATCAGCATGTATCATTTCACTGGTTTTAGTATGATTCATTTGGACATATAGTTCCACTCTGTGAGCACTTCTAAAATTGTTTTCTCATAGTTCAAGATAAAACAAAATTTGAAAACTAGTGTTTTAAGGGAATATGGCATTTGAACATTTGTGTTTGCTCTTTTCAGAAGATATAGCTTTACCACTCACCATTCCTTTTGTATAGATGGCAACCTGTAACACCTTTATGAACATTTGGAAATATACAAGGACTGCTCCAAAAGAAATGCTTCCTATTTTACAGTGTTGGCCCACAACTTTAGAGGTAGATGTTGGTGATATGACAGTAGAGATTGAACCTTCCCACCAATATTCCATTGCATGTTGTTGCTGCGTGAGAGATGGCAGCTGAGGGGCAGTCTGACAAAATGGTGTCTGACATGGAAGTGTATATAAAGCAAAGATGTGTCATTGAATACCTCCATGTGGAAAAAATATAATAGAATCATAGAATCACAGAATGGCTTGGGTTGGAAGGGACCCCAAGGATCATCAAACTCCAACCCCTCTGCTACAGGCAGGGCCACCAACCTCCACATTTAATACTAGACCAGGCTGCCCAGGGCCCCATCCAACCTGGCCTTGAACACCTCCAGGGACAGGGCATCCACAACCTCTCTGGGCAGCCTGTTCCAACACTTCACCACTCTCATAGTAAAGAACTTCCCCCTGATATCCAACGTAAATCTTCCCCCCTCAACTTAAATTCATTTCCCCTTGTCCTGCTATTATCTACCCTTTCAAAGAGTTGAAAATTGCACCTACTGACATTCATTGACACTTACTGAATGTTTATGGAGACCAAACAGCTGATGAAAGAAGGATTGTACTGGCAACAGTTTCCTAGCAATGATGCTATCACAGTAGCCATGAAACTCTGGGTCACCTCTGCTGGTGCAAATTGTTACAAGCATGGCACATAGGTTCTTGTTCATCGTTGGCCAAAATACATAGCTAATGGTTTTGACTATGTTGAAAAATAGTGTTTTGGAGCCAAGAATTTATTCTGTCAAATAGTGTTATTGTGCTCTTCTTATCTGTTGTAGTTTCCACGGAAATAAATAGGAGGTGTTACTTTTGGAGTGACCTACATACAAGTGAGTCTTACAGAAAGGTCAGTGGGTAATAGTCCTAGTAGTCTGAAGCAATGATAGGAAATTGGATTGAAACTGCAAGATTTTGCATGTTCCTGTAGACTGTAATCCTTTCCTGGCCAAGCCCACGGTAGCTTGACAACTCAGCTTGCACCATTTTAATATCATTTCAGCTCCCACTGCGATCCCAGTCCCCCGCTAGGTCAGCAGCGAGCTGTCGGGCTCCATCTACACTTCCTAACTATCCTAGCTTCTCTTGGAATTTGCTAATAAAACCAGCTCATTGAATGTAAATCTCCCAGAGTGAGGGCTCAGTCAGATAAGGCGGGCAGAACACCCGGCTGGGACCGGCCCCGCTCAGGCCGCTCTGCTGCCGGAGGGAGGCTGTCAGGCCGGCTTTGCTGGACAAGAGCTCCGCCTAAGGGAGCAGGGTTGAAGTCTTTCCTGAGGCAACACAGCGATGTTGTGCGAGGAGGGGAAAAGCCACCAGGGTTTCTCATTCTCCACGTGAGAGAGGTCTTTCCGTGCTGTAGCAGGTCTGTTCTGAATGTTTCAGTTGTAAGTTTCCTTGAGACTTGTGAGAGCTAGGAACTGCTTTGACTCTGTTATCCTCTGTGTGGATAACTGCTCGTTATCGCCGCCATCACCAGCAGCAGCAGCCGCTGCACCATTTCCCCCGCAGTGTTCCTTAAGTAAACATCTCCATAATAGGTATGACAAAAGCTCCCTAGGGAAGAAAAGCATGTATTGTCACACAGGCATGTTTCCTTTCCTTGCTTTCAGCACTGTCAGCATTACGTCCTTGCAGCGGTGCGATTAATTGCCGGCCCTTAGCATGATGAGCGCACCCCCACTGGGCTGCCAGCTGTCAGGATAAGCTCACCGTAGCATAGAAGTGCTGCCCATCCCTGCAATGGGCAGCTCTCCTTCCCTGCCTCCATCTCACCTCTTCGACCTACTGACCACCTCAGGAAGGTGCAAGGCCCAGATCTCCCTGCCCTGCTTGTGCTGAGAAGGGCCTTCCTGTGCAGCTAATGGCATTGCCTTAATTAACCTGACTTGAAGAGGGCACCGCGCAGCAGCGGAATCAAATGAATGTTCTTTTTCGTGAACAAATTGCAGGCAATTTAGCTAGTGGAATTGCCTATGCACCTGATATTCAATTACATCAGGCTCTAGAGGAGAAAACACTTATCAAGCAAATTGGATATCATTTTGCTGCTCGTGGAGCACACGCACGGCTGCTGATGTGCAGTGGGAAGTGATGGGCTGCTGGTTTCTTAAAGGCGTTCACAGCAGCACCCATCCTCTGTTCCGAGCTTGGAGAGCACAAGCAGAGCAGTCATGACAAGTGCCACCTGACCAAAACTTCTCCTCTTTCTTCTTTTGGTGGTGGGGAATGAATTCTGTGTCCAGCCTGAGACAATCCTGCTGTGATGTGAGGCAGTCCAAATCCCAGATATTCGGTTGCAGCCCCTACATCAGGCAACAGCTTGCCCTACATGTTCGTTTTACTTTATTGACCAGCTCACCTGGTGCTGTGTCATTTCTCTGTTCCTAAGATTGTTCTCATTACTTGTAGCGATCTAATCCTCTTTTCAGGCGAAATGACTGAGGATTGCACAGGATACTGTGCCTTACTGAGTTCAGATTTTCTTCAGGTACTGGGGATAAGCAAATGTGTGCATATACACTGGGAGCCCATTCCAGGCCTCACGAGGAGCTCTTGGTCATCAAATAAACTGATGTACTTGTGGTCTGCAAAAATGGAACTTGGGCTTAAAGATATTGCCAGTAAAGGGAGCTCCATTTTGGGAAGTTACCCATTCTCCTCCTATCTGCATGTAGTGTTGCCCACATTGTCACTACTTAGTTCTCAAATGCCAATTTAGAACGGCTGATCTATGGGGGAAAGAGAGGAAGGCTGCAGCACCCCCAGTCCTCCAATACTGCAGCCTCTTGCTGTCCTCTAATTTCTCTCTTCTCCTGAAGCTCGAGCTCCGTAGGAACAAAACAGGCTCTGAGCACTGTGTGTGATAGAAGAACAGACTTTCAATGCCAGAGCAGCATTTACAGTTCTGGTATAGTCATTTTGATTTCTAGAGAATTAATGTTAAGTAGGTTGAAATAGCCAAAAAATAGCCTCTGTTTGACTTAGCACAAGTATTTCACTGTCCTGAAGTGGGTGGCATACAGAAGGCTGGAGTTTTACTATTGTTGCTTGGCAGATGTTGCTGAGACCTGCTGAGCTCACTGCAAGGGGGACAGCTGATGCTCTCCCTGACACAGGGAGATGGCTGACATGGGTTTTACCAGATAAGCTAGAGGGAGAGATATTTGGGTTAAATCAGCTAGAGTTGTGCTCTGCTTTCCACCACCAAAAGTCATTTTCATGCCATCATTACATTCTTTTAGGTTCGTGTGTTTTAACCCTTCAGCTTCCTCCAGAAATAACAGTCAGCCATAACAGGTGGTTTTGCAGTGCACACAAGGAATCTTGGAATACAGTGCTTCATCTGTCTTCTCATGTTCAGAAACAGAGAGCCACTCTGGGCTCGGGAATTTCTGAGTCTTCTTTAAATAAGCCTTGCACGTAAATATCCTGTGATTTCATAAAGGCTCTGCAGAAAAATATAATCTCTCCTACTTAATATTTCTCTCTTCTACTCGAACTTGTCCTTTAAATAACAGTATGCAGATCACAGGCATTAATTTGTGGGCCTCTAGACTTCAGAAGAGGACAACAGAGATGACTGCTCACAAATAGAGTTATTCCCTTTTCCAGATACCATCAAGGTTTATTTATCTAACTCACAGATGAGACCGAGGTTATAGTTTGTATACACCTGCGGGAAAATTGTTATTGTTTTTATAGCATATCTTTTAACTGATTGCACATACTGCCCCATAAAACTGCAAGCGCACACAGCAGAAGTGTTTGTATCAGGGCTGTGATTTCCACTCACTTGAGTGCACACCTTGTGCAAGTACTCCATCAGGATGTCCCCTTCCCCAGTGTGTCCATGCTCTTCTAGAAGAATTTGTTTTCAGTTTACCTATTAGTAAGTGAAAAGGGGTTCTCTTTTATCCAACTGGAAGAATATTGGATAGCAGTGCACTTCTGCTCTGAGAGTTAAAATAGTGTTACTGCTGGCTTCTGTGTGCCAGAGCAGCACCTTCTGCAGAGGAAGCTCATGCAAGAGGATGAAAGGTTACAGAGAGGAGAGAAAGTGCTAATGTTTCTATGATTAATAATCACTTACTGCCTGTTCCACATTACCAAATGCTACTGAACATAATGATACCTTCAGCGTAATGAATTTCCCGCAGCTCATCTGAAAATCTCTTTATCTGGATGTGTTGGCCGTCCTCCACTTTGGCTGAGCAGAACCGTTTCGTCATTGGGAAACCACTCGAGAATTCAAGTTGAATGGAACAAAAGGAAAAAACAAAAATCCCAGAGAGCAAATGACAGCTCAGTTTGAAAGAGACTTCATGTATGCAGAGAGACCCAGGCTGGCAAAAGTGAAAATGCTGCAGCTCTGATATTTCTGTGTAAAATACAGATGACTGTTTTTCAGGGAAGGCTTTATAAAAATCCATAATTTATTTTATTTTTACCTTTTTTTTTACCTTTGAAGCAGGCTTTAAAATCATAATCACTGCCTGCGTATTTCTTTTCAAGATCCTGTGTACACCTACAGTTACTATTTATGTAATAGGGAAATAATTTCATCTTAGTCTGTTTTTAGATTTGAATATAAGGCCTTAGGATGACCCCACCCCCTGGAATGTTCCCCCTGTAAAATGGTTGTGTTTGAATGTGTGCAGCAGAAACAGGATTTCAACAGGCTGGTATGTTTCTGTGAACGTTTTCCTGGAAGCAGTGAGCCTGTTTGGCTGAATCTGTGCACATCTCACTACACTCTATCTTTATACATTTGCTTATTGAATTAATTGAATTCAAACGAGAGTCAAATATGAGATCCATGTTTAGTAAAAGTGTAATGCTATCCTAGTGCTTTGGAGTGCGGATTTGGTTCTAATACATTATGTTACATTCAGGTTGGCTTTAAAAAGCAGAGGCCCCTCTTGATATGCGATGCATGTGCAGCAAGAAAGCTGTATTTTAAAATAAAAAAAAAACAAACAAAAAACTAAGAATCTCAAATGTAATGAAAATACATAAAGGGTGAGGGGGATTCAGGTAAAGAGAAGCAAAGTGAGTGAAAAGTCATTGGGCGAGCTGGGATGAATGCCTCCATTCCTGTTTGCCTGTGCCCCTTTCCATCGGTGACTTCTTTTTCCTGCACTGCCTTGGCCAGTAACCAGCTGAACTGAAGAGGTCTGGAGCTATGCCTGTGAGTCCTTCAGCTAGATAATGGTTCATGCTCTTGGTGTGCTTGCATGTGTGGTTTGTGTGGGTGGGTTTGGGGGGTTTTTGATTGTTTGTTTTGTAAATATACAATTGCCGACCTTGCTCGAAACTTAAGAATGGAATTATATGAATTTTTTTTTTTTTTTTAAGAGTTGTCAGGCAGCGGGCACCAAATGATCCTCAAATGTGAATGGAAAGCACGTATGAGACAAATTTTAACTAAAAATGTTGAAAACCACAATAGGTATTTTTCCAAGGGCAGACTGGCACTGGTAAAAAATGCCCCACAACCCAATCAACAATTTTCTGCTTTCTTTTGGCTGATGATTGAGATTTACAGTGAAGAAAGTTTCTGAATTCAGGTGAGGATAACCAAGGTGCTCCTTACTGGCCCCTCTTGCAGTTGACGGAGATTTTTGCATGGCTGGAAGACAGCATCATGTGCACCACAGGCTTCAGAATTGTCATGTGCTATCTTGCATCACATCTGGAGGGTATCAGATAAGTTGTGGACCATAGTAAATGCTGTACATGTGGCAAAAAGAACCATTGTCCATTGGATGCAACATTTAAACAGGAGTATGGCCTCTAAAAATGGCCCAATTCTTTCTAAGTGTTCAAAAAGCTGCTCTGTAGTATAATTAAATATTAATGCTTCACCAAAAATACATTTTCTAAAACTGGATGTGCTGATCATCCCAAGTGTATTTTAAATAATCTCTGTCCATGTATTTTTCACTGGAGCTGTACATTTAGAAGTGGTTTCCATCTTGCGGTGTTGACATCTGGGAATCTTTATAACAACTTTTATGAATATAGAATCAATAATGTGGTTCCTCTCAGTAATGTTCTTATCTAGAAAGATATGTAGGAAGCATTATTCACCGTGCGGTCAGCGCAGGTTCCTCATTTTCAAACAAACTGTAGGTAAAGAGACCGTCAGAAGGCAAAAATTGAATTACAACTCATCTTGAAGACGAATTGCCCTGCCTTCCGAAGGATTCATTATTTTATCATACGTGAAGAGGAAACAAAGAAAATGGGAAAGGGGAGGGAGAAGTCAATATGGAAATACAAAATGCAATTACAAAAGGACCAGGAACCTGGAAGCATCCATATGTGGGCTTGTTTATGCCCTACTCAAAAGAAATGGATGTCCTGTTGATATAGAAAAAACTTTTCTTTTTCAGGCAGCTCTGCAGTTTAATGCATACTACAGATTGGAGGGCAAGGGCCACACAGCAAATCAGGTTTGTAGGTTCAGTGCTCTCTGACAGCCTCACCTCAAAATGAATTTCCAGTTTGTAAAGGGATGTGATTTGGTAGCTTGCATTGGTTTTGCATGGAAATGTATTTTATAATGGAATGCCTAGCAAGGCTTCATTTCTTTTCTGATCTGCTCAGAAATAGAGTTTTATACAGTGTTAAGGAAGCAGTGATTGAAGAATCCTTAGAAACAATTCTTTAAATACTTGAATTGAGACATATAAGTTGTTCAAAAGATTTTTTATGATCATATGGCCTTACAACCTCCAGGACAGAAAGAGAAAGCATAGCAGCATGTTCAATACTTCTCAGTTAAAGAAGGAATTGAATGCTGTCTTCTTGTGGTATGGAGGACAGAGCTAATGATGGAGCTGCTGGGTGTCTCATCTTTCACGGTGTTCCTTGTCATGCTCAATCTGACAGAGAAGCTTTGAGAGTATTTCCTGCAGGTGGCCCAACATGGGAAGGAGGGAGAGGAATAGCGACCTGCAGTTTGTGGTGGCAATTACACATAAGCTTTGCTGTGTTGCTCCTTGTAAGTGACTCTCATCAGTGGGACCTTCATGGCAAAGACCAAAGTGACTCGCTATCCTGGTGTGACAGCTGAACGTAAATGTTTTAGATTTGTGTTAAAAAGACAGGAAGGACTTATCTACCCAGTGGGGCAGCATTTCGGTACCTGAGATAATTAGCAGACTCTCTCAAAGCTCATTATGAGCAAATCAGGTTACCTTCACCACAGATGAGGCTCAAGGTTTAGAGCTAGGTCCAGGGATTTTCCTACAGGCAGGTGTGAGCCAGGCAGCTCCCTGCCACGAGGGTGGGGAGAGGTGGGGAGGACAAATGGCTGTGGCGGAGTGCTCAGGAGCTGCAAACTGCCACGCTGAAGTCTGCTGTCTCACACAGAGCAGAGCCTGTGCATCAGGACTGGCAGCCAAGTCTGGGATGAATCATGGCAATGGAAATTACGTGTAAAATGCAATGTACGCATACAGAAAATCAAAATGTGTTCTCAAAATCAAAATTGCATCCTCCGATCATAGCCAATGCCCCCACACACAGGGATTGTTAATTACATCACTGTCAAAGTGATGGCTGCTATGTATACTGAGGCCAATGAATGGTCAGGAGAAATCTGGTTTGAGCTCAATTCACCTGATCCTCCTCTTGGCAATAGTTCAGATGATCCAGGACATTGGGAGGCTGTGCAATAGCCACATGCATGGGCCACTCTCAGGAGACCCAATGCACCCAGCCACTTGTGCACTTCTGCTCTCCTGCTCACAGCTGGGTGCTGACTAGGACTGTCTAGGTGTATCAGGGCCCACCCCCTTCAACTCTTTTCCTGATAATCAAGAAGCTTCAAACAATGGAAGAATTCCTGTCCTCCCATGGGTCACTGACAGAGGCTTGTTCCTGCCTCCTTGCACATTTTTCCTTTGATTAAAGAGGAGTGGAAGTTATATTAAGTTTTCCATTTTGAGACAGCTGGAGGATGCCTGTCAAAGGAAGCAGTTCCTGCATGCAGGAATACCATTTGCTCTTGCCAGGATATTCTCCGTGATGGAAAGCTTCCCCTAGACTTGAGTAGGGGAATGGTCAGTAAAGACCCTGCATGTGTATATTCCAGCATTACAGTGAATGTATGATTCATGCTGTGCCCAATGCTGCCACTGTTTTCCCCACCCAGAAGTGGTAGAAGGGACAGGCAGTGTCTGAAACCCACGAATGCTTTGGAGATGCCTGTGATGATTTGCAAACAGATTCAAGGGTAATAGCCGATCAACGCCGTTTCGCCACCTGTTTCCTCTTGGCACTAATCCCAGCCTACCGCAGCCTTGTCTCAAGTGGCATCTGCTGGGATTATTTCACGTCCCCCCGCCATCCCCCACCTCCCTGCCCAGACATGACCTCTCCCATTCTGTACAGAGATTTGTTCATCATCCTCATGCAGTATTTTTTGAGTTCACAGAGCAAAAAACAGGATGCCGCACTCCAGCCACCACAGCTGCTCTCCTGTTGCTGCAGGGCTGTGTGCAGTGAAGACCCAGTGGGCAGTGAGTAGCTTCTTTCCCCAAAAAATCTTGTTGCAAGTAATTTTCCTTCTAGAGGTGCCACTACACTTTTCTTCCCATGGGGCATGAACAAGTGTACAAATGAAAAGGGAAAGGCAGAATGAGACTTGGCGAACAGCAGCCTATTCCACTAAGTTGTGTAATGGATGGTCAAGTTTTGAGGGCAAATAAGAGCACATCTGATGGTTTTTGGAGGTCAGGATGTATCTCAGCTCCTGAGGTTGCTGTGATGTGAGCAGTGTTTGTGTCACCCAGGGAGAGTAACAACTGCAGCACACAGCCTGTCTGGCTGATACCTGGGAGGAGGCCACCCGAGCTCTCTCCCTTCCAGTCACAAGGGAAGGCTCCTGATCTGAATGCTGGTTTCACCTACATGGTGAGTTTAAAGGTCTTATCATGCAAAGTGTATGCCTTTGTGCATGAGGCATGGCGTGTCTCAGACTCTTCTTGAGTGATGAATTAAAAGCTGCCACCAAAGGAACCCTGAGAATTTGGGAAGAAAACAGGAAAACTAATTTATGACTGCAAATAGTTGTTACTTAATATGAGATTGTGTCTGCATTAAAAAAAAAAAAAAAAAAAAAAAAAAAAAGTGTTTTAATTGATAAACAACATGAAGTACACTTATCTCCATTGGAGTAAATGGGTGTTTTATTAAATATGTAAAATGCAAATTAATGCCCTGTGAAGGTGCTAAACACTTGATGATGTCAAGATAAATATTGAGCAGTCTCTTGGAAACTCTTGTTTCATGGATAAATGCCAAATTGTCATTAGTGGCAAACTGGAACGTTGATGAATTACCTTAATGCCTGGGAGAGAGAGAGAGAGCCCAGATGTGTTTGGCTGGAACAAACCCCTTATCCCGTGTTCTCTGAATGTGAGGCACCAGCTTGAAATGCATTGCTAGTATTTGCCCACAGAAACAGAGAAGTTTTCCATTTCAAAGCTAAAGGCTTCTACAGATTCTTGTCTGAAGTTCATTAACACAAGCTGAGCTTCCATGGGGCAGGGAACAGCAAAGCCTACCAAGAAACACTACCCAGACAGAGCCAGGCTGTGTCTGGATGATAGATTTCATCTTATTTGATCAGGGACCTACTGCACAGGTTGGGAAGCTGTATCCAAGTGGACAAAACACCTCTTAATAAAATTATTTGGGCTTCTTCTGGATTGAATTGCTTTCTTTATAAGAGAGATGAAACAGCTGCATTCAGAGATGCTCCCTGATAGGAGAAATGCAGCAGGCACTGAATTTATGACCTTACAAGGAACTCTAGCTATTATTCATTTTGATTGATTGCATTAGGAAAAAACCAGACTGCGGCTGAGACCTGCTGCAGGCACACAGGTGAGGACTTACCAGAGGCAACACCAGAGGCGAGGGAGCCCACCAAGGCACCCAAGGACTGACTCTGTTCCCAGACAGCTGCTGGAAAGTGCTGCACTAGGTAAAATCTTCCTGCAGTGGTGTGGGAAGGGGGACATCACTCACATTTCATTTGTCTCCTACAGCAGAGTCAGTTCCCTCCTCACCTTTAAAGACTTGGCTGTCCCAATACAATGTTTTAAACTCCAGCAAAGTCTTGATGAGGAACGTATGGTGGCTGTGATATGCTCTCTTGGAAAGACAGTTCCCTGGTTTTGGCTGCATTTTCGATTCCTCCTATTTCAAATCTGGCAAAGCAAATTATGCAAAGATGGAAGGGGAAAGGCAATTTTGGCAGTTGGTTGTGGTTTTTTGTTTTTTTTTGCAAAAAGGTAGCAAGACCGAGAAAATGGGACCTGTGGACTCATGTTATTCCACATGATCTTTGCTTTCTCAGGTTTGACTGTTTCTCTTCCAGCCTTAGTGTAGGATGAAGTGAGGCTTTGGGCCAGGAAGTGAGTCTCGGACCTGGGAAAATCCTCCTAGTCACCAAAAAAAACCCCCCACTGTTAGCCCCCTCCATTTACCTTAACTCTGCCCCTTGCTGTGACTGTGGTGGCATTTCAGGTCCGTACCATGGCTGATTTCTGTGCTCCAGCACCCAGCTGTTACCAACAGGTTGGACCTGACCCAAGACAGCTTGTTTCAACAGGTGTTGAAAAATTATGTGTGTGGCTCCAGTCAGCTGCTTCACGCTGAAGATGTCGTTTTGTGAGGCTCTTACAAATGTTCAGCCAGCTGATGTGTCTTTTATCCTCCACAGGACAGCTTTCAAGTCTCGGCTTCTGAACTAAGGGAGCAAATGGAGACAAGTCAGGGTCAGCTTTGGCTCAAGGTGGTCCTACGGAGACTCCAGGGAAAAGGGCAGTTTCAGTCTGTCTGGTGATGGCTCATTAAGAAGGAGGACAATCATGGGTTTCTACATGCCTGCAGAATGGCTGACTGGCCACAGCAGGAAAAGACTATGCTACGGACTGCTCTTTTTCTGTTACCTGTGGGTGACCTTTGAAAGGTATTTACGCTTCTCAGTGGCCTGTCTCCCAGTGCTTCTTTCTCTTTTCTTTTTTGCCCTGGCATTGGTTTTAATGTATGCATTGCCTTTAACTCACATGGTGGTTGCACTCTGCAGCACATTATAAATCTTCCTTAAATCCAAGTGAAGAGGCAGTATCCAGCTGACAAATTTCCGAATGTGGAAAGATCTGAAACCTAATCTCTGATTTCAAGAAGACGAAATACAAGTATTACCTGTTTTAAAAGATTTCTCTGGTATCCCCTGTAAAGTATTGCCTCAGCCCTAAAGATGGCTTTACTTCTTAGATAGCAGCTGAGAGGTAATTCTAAAAAATGGCAGCTCTCTGGGGATTCTGAAATTTTTACGAGGCTTATGAAAATAAATTGGCTTATGTAAGGCCAACAAGAAAGATTAAAAGGTTCTAAAGGTATCTTCATTTCTCCCCAGAAAACTTCCTAACAGTTCATTTATTTCAAGCATTAGAAAATTTTCATGTTTGTTAAACATAATTACTGGAGTCGCAGACCTGACAGATACAACTGAATTTTTTAATTTAGTCCTGTAGAAATCTAGAGTTATCTTTCAAACATCTGTCAGAGTTTTAGAGGGAGAAGTACAATTCTCCTCACAGGAGCACCAGCTAGTTCTGTCCTGCACTGCCGTAGCTTTATTTGAGGTAGAAAATAATGGCAGTCATTCCATGGATATGTCATTTGCAGAGCAGAGCTATGATAAGTTAAGATACTCCATAGTTAACAGCTCTTATGAAAAGTTACAACCAAATCATATATACTTTTTCCTCCAAATTACTTTTGCAGCGCAGCCCAAGCAGCAATGTGATTCTTCAGTGGCAAATGCCAGTTTGCTTAGTAATCGCAATGGGTCCAGTGGTACCATATTAAATAAATCAAAGCATTCCATGAAATAGCAGTGGTGTGGTCTGGAGTATAACCAGACTGGCACAGCTCAGTGACTTCAGTGCTACTGGGGCTGCTACCATGTGATTTATGCACCAGCGGAGGCTAATACAGTGGAGGAGGTGATGTGCAGTTTCAAGAAGGGAATATGTGTAAAGGTTTACCTTAAATATTACATGAGTTGTTTTAACAGTGAGTTAAATTTTAAAGGGAAGAACTGAGAATTCAGAGAGCTACTTGGTAGAGCTCCCATCAGATTAGCTTTCTGTGGTCAGTAAACTGTTTATGAGGCAATTTTATTTCACATAATCGTTCCTACATTTTTTTTTAAAGTAAAAATGAGCTTTTTATTGGTTTTCTTGCTGATATCAAGTGTTCTTTAGTGTGTCCACCCAGAGACTTCTACTGAACCTGACTCCCTGAAATACATGCCTCCAATAGTAATCTAATTGTTATAAAACTGGATTTTTTACCATGAACTTCTAAAAATCATTTATGTATAACAGTGACTGGAAATGGCCTTGACCTTGAGAGCCTTGGAAGGATGCATTTCACCACTCGCAGTTTTGGGATAGGCACCTTCAGTTTAAGCAGCAAACACTGCTTTGTTGCAATGAGTCAAATCTGAATGGGGCATTTCAAGTAGAATTCTTGCTGTTTCTAGAGTGTCTTGGTAGTGAAACTCCAAAATTGCCCTTTCACGTGGGCACCCCCACATGCTGGAGATCAAGGAGCATTTTGGTCGATGCTTTCAGACATAGTTTGAATTTTGGGTGGTCCTGTGTGGAGATGGGAGTTGGACTCAGTGATCCTTATGAGTCCCTTCCAACTCAGGATATTCTGTGATTCTTGTTCTAACAGTAACCTTCCAGGACCTGTGATAACCTGTGGTTAATAAGAAGACAAAGCCATCCCTATCACAGTGGGGCTTTGTGGGAGGGTGAGACAAAAGAAGTAGAATAGAAGGAATATGCTCTGGTTACAGACAATAATTGGAACTGATTACCCAGAGAAGTTGTGTAATTTCTATCCTTTGAAAATTATAAGAATCAACTGCTTAAAGCCCTTAGCAACCTGGTCTGACCCTAGAGCTTACCCTGGAGGTTGGACTAGATGTCCTCCCATGGGCCTTCTAACTTAAATTGTTGTCTGCGCTTCATTCTATGAAGATTTTAAAACTATGTGAATTTCCAGATAAATAGATTTGTGGTCTATTTGTGTCCGTGAGTTCTTGTTCTTCTTAGTCTTCATTGCCTAACATTTTATTTTGCAATGTAGTAACTAAGAACAATAACACTCATTCAACTTTTGTTAAACAGAATAAGCCACACTCTTCTAATTTCCTTGCGTGAAATACAGCTCCTACTCCTTTTTCATTCCCTTTTCTGCAGCTGTTCTGAATTGAATTCATTTATCTTGCACGTAGGTTATTACAGCACTGCAGTAATGCACAAATCCAAATGCAAGGTCAACGAAGAAATATTTGTATCCTGCACTACATACTCTTGCTACTAAAAACATTCCGCAGTATCTCATCATACATTTCTTTTTTTTTTTTCATAACTGCACTCTGCCCATACTAATCCTGTGACTATTTATTGTTTCCTGATCTCACTTTCTATATATAGAAATACATAGGCTCAGACATACGCAATATCATTGTGCCACAGGAATGATTAAGGATGACAAATCTTGCTGTTATAAAGGCTTTTCTGGTATTTGCCCAACACATTTTTCTCACTCACTGATTTTCATTACTCCTAGTTGAACCATTTCCCCCTCAGTAGTTGTTAAGTGTTCTGGACACGTGTCTTTCAGACATTTGTACATGGAAATCTTTAACTGGAACTGTTGATCTTTTCTGGTGAGTCATTCTCATCCAGCGTCGTACTTATTTGGATGTGAATGAAGAAGATCTCTTTACAACAAAGCAATTTAAGACACTTCTCTTTTTTTTTTTTTTAGGATGGGTTAAAAGGCTGATGAAATATTATTTAAATCCCAGAGATCACGGGTACCTAAGAGGTGTGAGATGGAACCTTTTAAGTACATAGAGGAAGGAACTGATTACTTACCTTGTACTGCAAGTGGCTTTGAGATACTAACTCTGATTTCAGCTTGGTCACGTGGAATTGTGGTGCTGCTGGGAAATAAGGCTTTATTTAAGTACTAATTAGGAATAATTAATTCCCAGTGATACAGCAGATTTCCCCAGTCATAGTTCCTCTCATCTTCTGTTTCTCCCCTCCTTTGGGAAATTGCTGAAAGCTAATATGGAAAGGAATTTCCACAGTTTCTCAGTGAGATTGGCAGTTGTATGTTGGCAGTTTGTCATGGAGGATATAAAGTGCCTTTTGTTGAGATTGCATTTGGCCGATCATGGCTAGTGTACTTTTCACTTTAACTGCTTAAAGAGAAGTGACTCATCTGTAGATTTGGTAAGTGTAAATTTGAGCTTGTGAGAATTAATGCAGAACGCTGGGCCCTCTGTAGAGTTCATCAGCAAAATGAACTCTGCAGAGTTCGGGAGAGCCTGGGGATGGGAGGGCACAAGGTGGCTGGGAGCCACCAACAGCAGGAGAAACAGCCCTGTCTGCACCTGGGGGAGAGGAGGAGAGCAGGGTGGGCTCCAGGCACAGCCAGAGTGGAAGCCTTCCAGCAGCTGGGCAGGGCTTTCCCTCAGCCCCTGGAGAGGCCCAGCTGGAGCTGGGCATGGTGTGAGGATGGGGGGCCGGCAGAGAGGGGCTGTCAGGTACTGACCCCATTCCCCAGCCCTGTACTGCTCAGGGTCAGGAGGTGGAGGGGTCAGGGATGAAGGAGCGAGGCTGTACCTAGGAAGAAGGTGGGTGGGAGGACAGCGTTTTAACTTTTTTTTCTTACCATCCAACTCTCTTTCAACTGGCAATACGTATAATGCCCATTTCTTCTTTGTTTTAAAGAATATGGCTGGACCATGGCTTGTAGTCAGAGTGCTGCTGGAAATTCAGAGGCTGCTAAATGCAGCACCACTGTTTGGAATGCAGTGTGATTTCTGTGCACAGGCACAGCTCCTGTAGTCTGCAGATCTTGGACATCAGAGAGGAATTGCACACTCTTCCCCTGTCTGTATCTGTATATGTGTGTGTGACACCAACATCCCCCTGGGAGAGCTAAAAGAAGAGCTGGCGTCTTCCCTCTTGGTTTTAAGAACACCTGATGGACTTCCTGCTTAAAGGCAAGGGACGATATATCTCTCACTTACTTTCACAAACCCAAACTGAGCTACAGACAACAAAAATGAAGACATAGAAAAGAAAGAGTACTTGACTTGTGTCAACATTTTTTTTTCTTTTTGAAAGAAATCTGTTCAGTTTAATCCTCATGAAAGTGGGAAAAATAATAACAGTGAGTTAAAGCCAGTGTTTAAGAAAATACATTTAAATATATTTTTTTTACTTAAAAATGACTTTCTTCAGCATTCAAAGACTTAAGAGTTAAACTATAATTGTATACACCTTATGTAACAAATTGACAAAAAATTTAATAAACCAGACTATATAAAAAGCAAGAGGTTGGGTGTTGGTTTTTTGTTGTGGTTTTTTTTTTTTTTTTTTGTCAGAAAAATGTATTTGTGATTTAGCTGATCATATAAAAAGCATTAGTTTTTTAAAAAAATGTGTTGGTTTTTTTTTTTTTTCAAGTGTTAATGGTTTTACCATTCGTTGTAGCTACATTCCAAACCCCTGTAACATCAGGGCATGTTATTCTTATCTGTGTAGCACAGTGAGCTTAATCTTTACACTGAGGTCACTCTCATTACTACTTCCCCAGAGCCATTTTCCTCTGATGAATCTTCCTGAGGTCTCATGCGGTTGAACAGATGTAACAATACGTAGCCACACTGAAATCTTGGTGAGGTTAACTGTGTTGGGTGAACTAAATTTCTGTTTCTAAATGCAGTCAGTGGCAACCACAATGTCCTTCCTGCTGAGGATTCTCCTCGATTGCTCTCTTCTATATCTGTAGCTTTATCGTAATTTAACACATCCCAGTGTAGATTCACAGCCCTCCATCTCTTAAACACTCGATAAACAGATGCACCTTCATGTACTATGAGACCTGAAATTAAGAAAAGAAGACATTAGTTTGTACAAAATGTCAGAGGGTATCATCTTGAGAGTAAATACAGATTTAATTCATAATGCCAAGTTGTAATGAGTCTAGCCACTGTAACTGACAATTCAAATAAGTTGAACATGTGCGATGTAATATTCAGATGTTCAAGACTGGGGAAAAGGGAGCATGCACATAAACACTGCACTTGTATATTTTTTTGCAGTTTTAAACTTTTCCTTCATATATTTAAACACAATCCAAGAATTACACAAATTTCCCAGTTCTCCTAAGCAGAGAATAAAATTGTTCTGAACAGAAGCTCAGCATAATGAATACTGGAATTATCTGAGCGTGCCTAACTGAAAAAAAAGTATTTATGCTTAAGTAAACCACTATCAATCAACTTTACCAGCAGATTTGTAAATTGATTGTTCATGCTGGTGTTATCCTTGTTCACAGTGAGTCTTATTTATTGAGAATTGTAACAGTTTAAGTAGATCTTTAAGTTGGACCTTCTATAACGATCTTAAATTTGTTCAGCAGTGTTTTGTTGAATTCAAAACAAACAAATGGTAGTATTTTTACATTCTTATTTCAGCTTGGGAGCACAGAAAAGTTAAGACAGCTTGGAACAGCTGTAAGAATAATGACTTTCCTTTCTTGCTTCAGTAGAGAAAGAAGAAATTACATCTTATGATTAACTATGATGAGCATGGCAAGGATGATGGGCTTTCTTCTTCCACTCTAAAATTCAGCAGACAAAAGCACGACATTTTTTTGCTGAGACCCCAGATATCTTTTAGATGGTCCTTTCAAGGAAAACACAGTTTATCTTAAGTTCTGAATAGACCAATGTGCTTCTGATCTTCCACATAGGCTCATGATTTTTGAAACTGTGCAAGAAATTTGTTTACCTAAATGAAACTCTTCATTTGTCATAGGTGTGCATATATTTTATTTATTTATACTTATATGCACATTCTTCATGCATGAATGTTTCAAATATGAATTTACTTGTGGGGTTCATTGAGTTTCAGCCTTATTCGTTTTTTGTTGGTTTTTTTTTCTGCTCAGGCATGGCAGTTTGTATGGTTCTGAGTAATGTTGCAATATATTAGTTGTCCTATATGTTTCTTGCTTAAAATTTTCCCATACATTTCAAAGTCTGTAGTATCCTCTGTTGCACTACAGGCTACACTTCTTTATCAAAAGAGATCATATATTACCTGTTGCTACTCAACAAACTTGTAATTAAAGCATCCAAGTCTCTTAGGGGGGTTAACTGATACCAGAGAAGAGTCATTCAAAGAGAGATGGCACAAGCAGAAAGTATGATAAAAGAACTTATATGAACAGCAAACCTCTGATTCAAGTTCAGATAACAGTACGTAATCAAATGCATTTCTAAAGATCATTGCACTGAAAGATGGGTAAAAGCAAGGTTGCTTCCAGGACACATGACAGCAAGTGTAGTAGCCCTCTGAGCCTCTTAAGTCACCTAGAATTCCTTGAAGCGTCTGATACAGGCTAAATGATCTTTGATCACATATGAAGTCTACAAACCAAATAAGCCAGGGTTTTATTGCTGTGACAAAAATTCCTTTTTCTTTTCTTTTTTTTTCCTGATGCATTTCCTATAGAATGAAAAGAGCGTAATAGTAGTTCCCCTCTACCTGTTCCTGGATCATTATACTCTTCAGTCCAATTTCTCACAAGATTGTGATGAAGCGAAATTGAGAGAAACTATTTACCCCAGTCTAAAGATTTCTGATATCTGCCTGCTCTCCACTGGTGCCCAAACAGCATATTTTAGAATGCAGTAGGAAGCAATTAGGAAGGATCATTGAAGTACGTGAAGTACACTTAAAGAGTCAAAAGCATCCCCCCAGAATTATGACAGAAAAGTCATAGGACTGTTTTATTTTAAGGAACTATTTTTTCCTATTTTTGAGCTTTCAGGATTTAGTGAAATTATATTCTCAGATTTTTCTCAACAATGGTAGGGAAGATAAATTTGCTTTAAAATGGAAGCTGTTATTCACATATGCTCTCAAAGAGCTAAGGAACAAAGGATCGAATATTGTAAGGCTTGAAATAAAGTTGACTGATTTGGCAATGCTGAAGGAAAAAAAGAGCACTTTCCTAACTTTCCTCTTCAAAAGGTTGATTTTACATCTGATAAAACTGCAAATTCAGAAGGATCTACACAGAGGAGGCAGAAGAATGCCAGTAGACAGCCTGTCTCTTTTGAAAGAAACTTTCAGGCAGAAAAAAGATAAAACACCTCTCTACACCAAAAGATCAGAGACCATAAACAAGGGGAAATCTGGGTAAGGTATAAATGCTGGATATGATTTTCCAGTTACAGAGAAGTTCTGATGATCAGAATATAAGTGGTTAGTCACTAAAATGAAGCTGCATGATACTGACTAAGAATCTTTTTCGTATGAGGCTCACGGCAATGAATGGGGATCCAAGAGAGGAAAAAACAAGGATAAATCCATGAATTATACTAACTTGTTCCAAAACCCATAGTTTCAATAGCACAGAGAACATACTTGCACAGTCCTAGCAGAAAAAAATTACAGATCAGCAGAACGCTTTGTTTGACCTAGACGATCCCAAGAAGTAGTGTTAGATTTCAGTGCTGTTAGCTGTTCCAACATTCTGTCCAAGTAACAGCTACAAGGAACAGAGTTTTGGGAATGAGAGACCTGGCAAAAAGATTCTGAGAAGGCTTTACCTTCAGGATTTATTTCTAAAATGTAGTGACTGTGGTGGGAGCCAGACAATAGGATTATGAGGATATCATTTTTTGTTTGTTCGTTGCAAATTACTGTGAGATTCTTTCATTTCCTCTGTCCAAAGGATTTCATATCCTGAACCACAGAACACTTGAGCTTTTTCATACTGAATGTCTTTAACAAGAAGGGACACATCGTTGTTCAGATGTGGCATTAAGCTCCTGTGTTGTCTTACTTATCACATTAATTTCTCTTATAATCATTCAGGAATTATCATCCCAGAAGCCTAAACATTTTTTGCTGGGGAATTAAAGACACTTTTTAGAAACAGCCTTCACCCACTGGACAAAAGTGTCAAGATTCACAAATCCAAAAAGAAAAAAAAAAGCAATAAATTGGCAAAGCATTAAAGTGAAATATCCACTTTAAAGGAGCAATTTAACTATTTCTCAACTATTTAAATAGAAATGTGAAAAAAACTGTTTCTGAGTGAAAAAATACTAAGTAGCTAGATGTGTTCATTATAAAAAAAACCTCTGCCAGTACAGTTTTACAACTAAGGGAATTAGTTATATAGATGCTATTCCGTGTTTGCAATGGTGGGAGAGAAAAAAGCATGAAAGAGGGCTTGAAAGAGGACTATTTCATTGAAAGGTTGAAGAAAAATAGTCTGAGAAGAAGTGGAAACTGAAAAAGGAGTGGAAGGCCAAAAAGAAACAGCAGAACAAAACAGAGGGCAGATGAACAACAACAACAAAAAAAAAGATTGAGAAAAAATAAGACAGAAAAAATGACTGTAGGTCAAAAAATGGCTGAAAGTAAAGTTAGAGGAAAAAAAAGAAGGAAGACAAAAAAGAGTAGGAGATCTGATTAAGAGGTTTAAAAAAGAGTTGGGAGGACAAAAAAAAAACAAAACGGTGAGATACCAAAACAATAGTAGGAGACCAAAAGGGGTGGGAAGGCTGAAAAAAAAAACTTTGGCAGGAATAAGAAAACATAGAGCTTGAGGAAGAGTGAATGCTGAGAACAGGAGGGAAACCAAACACTGTAGAGGGATGGGAGACTAAAGAAAAGTAGATGCTGAAATAAAGAGGAAGCTTAAAAGGAGTGGAAGACTCCAAAGGAAAAAAAAAAAAGTTGAAAAATGTAGAGGCAAAAAAAATGAGTAGGAGGCCAAGAAGTGGTGGGAGGCTGAAAAATAAACAAACAAACAAACAAACAAATAAATAAATGGAGGCTGGAAAAAAGCGGAGGCCAAAGAAAGAGTGGGATGCCAAAAAGAGGCAGGAGACCAAAAGGGGGTGGGAGGTTCAATAAAATCCATGGATGTTGGGAGGTTAAGAAAATAGCATGAGAAAAAGTGGAGATGGAAGCAACATGGGAGAATAAGAGAAAAGTGGAGAGAGAAACTGTGTGGAAGGCTGAGAAATAGGTAGATTTTGAGAAAAGGTGGAGGTTGAGAAGGTGTGGGAGCTCTGACAAAGTAGGAGTCTGAGAATAAGAAGAAGCTGGAATAGGTCTTGAGGCTGAAAAGGGATGTGAGGCTGAGAAAACCATAAAAGCTTAATTAAAAAGTCAAGGCTAAAAAAGGTTGAGAGGAAAAGAAGGGGCGGGTAGCAGAGAAAAAATGTAAAGGCTGGGGAAAAAGTCAAATGTGAAAAGGGCTGCTGAGGACAAAAAGGAAGTGGAGGCAGAGGAAAAAATAAACTAAAGCAGTGCAAAGTCAGAAAAAAAAATACAAGATGAATGAGTACAGGTTGAGGAAAAGATTGAGGCTGAAGAGGAGTGGGAGGCAAGAATAAAAGCTGAAAGGCAATGGGAGGCTGAAGAAAGGTGAAGGCCTAGAATAAAATGAGGCTGAAATAAGGTGGGAGGCAGAGTAGTAGCATGAGGCTGTATGAGGCTGAGAAAAAGTACTGACCAAAGAGAGGATGGAAGGTAAAAAAAAAAAAAACAACCCAAAATGGTTGCTAAAAAACAGCATCTAAAAAAAAAGTAGAAGTAGAAGAGGGGTAGAAGACCAATTATGTGCAAATATTCAGAGACATCATGTAAATATATCATTACTTCGGGGCAAATTGCTTTTAAAATGATAAGAACAAAATAATTCAAAAAGTACAGCTATTTAAACTTCACAAATGGCCAAAAAAAAAAAAAATAAATTTGTGCAATGGTATAGGGAGGCATAACTGAAATGAGTTGGACTAAACCTTGATCATACCACCAGTAACTCATCCACTTGTCTTGGAATAGGTGCTGCACAGGCAAACTCATATGCATGCACAGTTTTTGAGTAAAATAAACAGAGATTCTAGTGGGAGTATAGGTATAATTGCAAATCTTTTGTAAGACTAAGCTCAAACGGAGAGAATGTCATGGATGACTAAATACAAATGAGAGCAGAGGACAGACTAAATAAGAAGTAGCTGGCTGTAAGCATTACAAGCTTTATGATATAAGAGATTATATATGATATGCAATGGTAAAAAGCATATGTTAAAGTCTTTGGGAAGTCATTAGCATAATTGGCAGTATTGTGTTTTTATGTGATTCATAAATAATAATTACATTCATCTATTAGAGAACTTTATTCAAAGAATTTAAATTAAAACTATCAATCTAAAATTCCTCATTTTATGATAAAATTGAATAGAATTGAATATATTAATAAATATTTTGAAAAGTTACAAGAACTCCTGGTATTATAAGCTCACAGAATGCAGATTACTTGAAATTGAATTGTAGATTGTGTAGGCTGAATGACTGTGTTATCAGAATTTTTTCAATTACCAAATTTCTGTTTCTGAACTTCCAGATAAGTCATACATGCACTGAATTTAAGCATTATAAAAAAAAACAGGGTACAAATACGTTTAATTATAGTCAGTTTCAGAGCAAGCAACATAAAGGTTTTCATATATTTTCTCTGATAGGCCTGTAAAACATACATTTGTTTAATTTAAGGCATGTCAAACTTCCAGTCCGGAGGTGGCTTGAGCCCGGTTGACTTGAAGGGCAGCTACCTAAATGCATGTAGCAATCTATTGAACACACACCTTAGAATAGTTTATTTATGTAGGTAAATTCGCTAGTATTTTGGCTCATCCACAGACATTCTCTGTTGTTTTTTAGATTGATTTAGTTGTTTTAACAACTAGAGAAATCAAATGGAATGAAAATAGTTAGAAATAACTGGTTATTCCAACTATCCAATGCCTATCAAAGTAAAATTTTGTAATTAAAATCTGCACCAAAAAAAAAAAAAAAACCACACACACACACACAAAAAACAACCATAGAATTCCACATAACTGAAAAGCTTAGAATGCTTGAAGCACCTTTTGTCTATACCTGGAGTTTTGTTTTGTTTTCTTTTTCTAACAAAAGCAATAACCTTTGAATGCTCAGCAGGAACAAGGATGTAGCTGATCATGGAGCTGAGCTTTTTTTTTTCATTAAAAGTTGAGTACCAGCCCAGAGTGTCAGAAACTTCAGTTGTGTTCAGTTCTTTGAGAAGATTCACAGAAGAAAATCTGTCCAAAAATATTCTAGATTGGGCTTCTCATAAAATTTACAAAACTAATAGAAATGGCCATCAGCCATTTAGCTGTGGCTCTGGGCAGCCTGGTCCAGAGGTTGGAGACCCTGCACATAGTAGGGGGGTTGAAACTAGATGATCATTGTGATCCTTTTCAACCCAGGCCATTCTATGATTCTATGATACAGTAATGAAATGACAGTAAAAGATGATATGGCTTTATGGTTGGAGCAAAAGCCATGATATTGGGAATCATTCTGTTTCCTTGCACCTTACTGAGCAGAATTTAGCGCTGCCCTTCACAATTCCCATATAAGACATTGGGATAACACCAACATTTATCGCTCAGAATTTCTGAAATTTGCTGGCTGTCTATATTTTCAAGTACTTGAAACTGATCCTGTTCTCATCACTGAAGTGCTTTGATCAGACTGAGAGTAAAGCCTCTTTGGTTCTTTTCTCTTTGCAGTATCGGTAACACTGTAAATAGCAATATTCTTATCAGCTGAGAAGAACTCGGAGAAGAACTGGAGTGATCAATTAGAGTGACCAATTAGAAAAATAGATAGTCACAGTCTTAAACCACAGTCTGTGCTGTTTAAAGTTTTTGAGCTTACCTATGCATACTAGATCCATAAAACCATACATTCCATAGCAGATTTGAAAAAGGATGTCCTTTCTTTGCCATACTGCATAGGGGCTGAAGGCTGACCATAGAAGCCAAGTCACACTTGCTACTAAGAACAGAGATCCTAGGATTACAGCAACCATCTGCACTTTCTCAACCAGTGTTATAGTAATGCTTTGCCACTAAAAGAGAAACAAAGGTGTATAAGATAAAAATGTTATTTTCTGTGATTGTACATTCAACTCCACTTTTTTCCTGAAATCAGAAATTACTTTAAAATTTATACATATCTTCATAAAATGTTACTAATATTTTTGACACTAACATTTTATAGAACTTTTTTTACCTATTTCACTTTAACTAAGAGTGAAAATAATAGTTGCTTCGCCATCTCCTCCAGCATCACTACCATCACCATCTAGCTGCAAACTTCAGAAGAGTTATTAGTTTATTTATATTTTGAATACATAAGAAAAAAAAATTAGTCATAGGGACGGAACTCAGCTTTTCATATTTGTATGCTAATAAACAGAATACAAAGGAAGTCAGGAAGCCAGTCTAAGTCTGTTTTTATGTTAGTATAACAAGTTGAAAGTGACACCTTTCCTTCCCATCCCACCCCCCTCCAAGTCCAAAGCCATTTTCCACTTTCCTGCTGCTCATCAAAGAAGCTCCTGGCTGTCTCCAGGCATGCCAAGGGAGATGAGGTTCTGTGCATAAACCAGTGTTAACAGTACAAAGAGACATCCATAGCTTAGTATGGAGGCAATCTGAAGACTTGGGAAGAGCCCCGAACGTAGGTAGCATGCACATTTCTTTCCAGTGCACGTTAGCTATGCCTGCTTTTCTTAGGAAGGCTGGATCCTATGTATATGGGATAATTCAGATTTGTGATGTGACAAGATTTTAATATAAATATAGTGCTTACTGAATTTTGTCAAGACATGAATAGAAGTAAAATTTTGTTAAAATAAAAGGTCACAAAAGCAAAACACAACATAACAACAACAAAAAAATCATCCTAGATTGCCCTTAATGTATGTGGTCTTTCATAGCCATTTATTTGTCTAAATTAGTTTGGCACTAATTCCCCACTCTAGCACCATGATCTGCTCCAGAGATGAGTGCCGAATCTTTAGATGGACATCATTTCTGTTCCTAATTTTGAAAATATCTGCCCACTTCTAGGGTTGCAATAAGGACCAGGTGGAGAAAGATCTACTGAACCAACAGCTCTGCTACTTCTTTACCCATCTGGTAATAGTTTTTTCTCTGTTAGTTTATAAAAGCTTTCTTTTTTAACAGCAGTTGGGTAGCCAGTATTGTATGATTGCAAGATGCTAGAATAATTCAGGTCGCAAGGGGCTGTGGGAGGTCTCTAGTTCAACTTTCTGCTTAAAACGGGGTCAGTGATGGGATCAGGCCAGATTGCTCAAGGCTTGAAAATCTCCAATTATGGAGACAGCTCAACTTCTCTGAGTGATCTAGTGCACTTCTTTACTGCTCTCAGGTCGTAAAACTTTTTTCTTACATCCAGTCTGAACCACAATTTAAGCTCTCCCATCAAGTCCCACTGCTAGATGAGCAATGAGATCCTCTCTCCTTTTCTTCCATTTCAGCTTTTCCCATTAACTTTTTTAACTGGTGCCTAATTTGCACACCTGGTCCTTCTTACATCCTCTTGTTGTAGCCTTCTGAGCATAACAGTACAAAAAGGTAGCCATACAATTTGTGAATTTTGTATCTCAAAATGCTGTTCTTTTATGATTAACTTATTAAACTCATACTAATCATTTCATTGAAATTTGGAGGTTGGAATGGAGCTATTTGTATTCAATAATAAATTATTTTTTAATAGTAAAGCAAGTATGGATACTCATTTCTTTTGTTAGGAAAGTTTTTTTACAAGGTCAGGGAAGGTCCGTTACAATTGATGCATGACAGAATGGTATGAGCTTCTCGTGATTCAGATATTGTAGACAGAACTTAAATGTCAGGGCTGAAATTCATAGAGCTCTCTTTAGACTTGGTGGGGATATGTTCAACAAAATTATTCTTCATTTCACAGCTAACGCTACACAGTGTGACCTGGCAAAAAGCTGTCAAAAATGCTGTTGGTTATGTATTTCTATCTTCTTTCATTATCAGTGTAAGACAGACCTGTAATATATTTGTTCAGAATGCATGAAATCCTAGTATGTTTACATGAAGTAAAATTTAGTTTTATGCATTAACTGTCATAAAATATTAAACTATCAAATTCATGGAAGAAGCTAGCAATAAACTGGAAAAAAAAATCTATCACTGAAATAAAGAGCTGGTCTTTCACAGTGCAATTCCCTAAGCTTACTTCGGCATACTTTGAATTTTATTTTATTTATTTTATTTTTTACTTTAATTACTCTTAATTATTCTTCAAAACTAGCACTGAGCAGAAGGAAAAGCAGTCCAAACATTCAGGATAAGTAACATAGAGTGCAGTCTAGATATAAAGCTTACCCTCTGTTCTAGCATTGCCGGGCATGCAATTTCTATTCCTGTCATCTCCCATTCATAACCAGACACAACCATTTCTGCCACATTTTTTTTTCTAATGTAAAGGTCTCACTAGGACATCTGCTGACTTTCCCCAAACTTCCTTCTAGAAAATCTTGACCTTTAAAAGTCCTAAGAGACATAGATATGATCTCAGTCTCTTCCTGGCATCTTCTTAATAATGTGCTCTAGTCATTTTGTTGTTCTTGAGATCAGATGAACGGGCTGCCAAGAATGTAAGTAACAATCATCTCTCAACCTCCGTAAATTTAGTAATTCCAAAAATTCAACGCACTACTATGCTACCAACCAGGAAGGGGAGCCACTTCAATTCCACAGATCATGGTTCCTAATTCCTTTGCCTTTAAAAATCAATGAGCAATTAAAACAAAAACAAACAAACAAAAACAACAACCAGGAACCCATAAAGGGGCTTGGATGTTCTTTACTGTTACTCAGATGCTTTGACATTTGTGGTGTCTGCTGCCTTTCTTCTGTACAAAAGAAACTATACACCTCCACCTTCCTGAATATGAAGCTCAGCGGTTTCTAAGCAATTTACATATTTTATCTTCCTATCAGTATAGTTTGTAAGTTAAACTAATCAATAAGATCCCACAGTAGACAGGGGAGAAAGGGTGGTACATGTAATATAGGAGGCACTCAAGAAGCCCAAACAGTTTTACGCAAAACTGCTAACTTGTCTCCTGGTGCAAGGCTGTCTACTGTAAGAATCCAACAGCATAAGAGTGACAGAGTAGGGTAGATAGGTGTTAAACTCTAACCTGATCAGATTAAGGACATTGGTTACTGTGTATGTCCCTCCTTAGTGCAAATGGCAAGAAGACCATGAATGATACTGCTGTCTCACTGACCAGAAATGAAACTTTCTTCTCCCTGGCCCTCTGCCCCCAAGCAATTTTGCTTCAGAAACTTAGTCTGAGATTGCCTCTCAGGAAATATATGGCTTCATTTTTCCTTTAGCTTTTATTGTGTTTGGGTATGAATTATAAAGAGCAAGCAGATTGGACTGAGACAGGCGTGTTTTTCACACAGAGAAGGTATTCTATAGTTATTGCACTATTCATATGTAAATAAGCTCCAAAGATTTAGTTCTTTACTTAGCCATAGACAGTATTAGCCATTAGGCAATGAGAAGGAACTACAAGGGACTGTATTGTTTGGTTACACTGCATTTCATAACAGGATTTATGAAGAGGAACGGCAGTTGCAGTGGCAATGCTTTCTACTGTCTGAAATCTCATGCAAGGTGTAGTTACAGTGTGTGAGTATACACTCTGATAAATGCTTAGGGATAGAAGAGTTTTTCTGTTTAAATACCAAAGACATTTAAGCCTTATTTGATTTCTTACTATCGTTCACCTTACTGCTTGCCCTGCTACATGTTCTATTCACTTCAACTTTTAGTATTAAAGTAACTGTTTATGATAAAGAGGTCACAAAAGTAATGTGGTAAAAGAATCAGCAATAAGGAAATTGCATTTAGAATTTAACAGTCTGAATTATTTAACATCTCAAATTGAAGGATATCATTATTGGTATGTCATAATTTAAATCCATTATTTCCATAAAATTATTTCACATTTTCTTCATATAACTTGCTTTGTAACTCTTAATTGCTCAAGATTATAAATTATGACTTCCTAATTTGTCTTTGTCACTTGCTGACTATACATCCCCATAAACATTAAGTTCTTTTGGCTAAGTTTTAACAAATCAGAAAAGTTCTATGCAGCCTTTCCATGGTAAGCTTCTGTAAAGTACATAAACATAAAAAATAAATATTTTGATGCGAACTGGCATTTTGCTTTAAAATCAAAATTAAGAGAAAACTTTAAATATTTTGTACCTGACAAAAATAATAATAATTTTTCATAGACAGATTCTTCCAAAAAAAAAAAAAAAAAAAAAAAAAAAAAACAACTCCTTTAAATTTCTGTGAAATAGGATCTCATTTCATATTCTTCCCCATCATATCCGTAATGTTATGAGGTACCATGCCATACCCAGGCTTCTGATTTTAATACAGCACTGCTTTTTCGTCCCTTGAGAATTCCCTACACTTTCACTTCTACTGACACTTCATTATGTTTGGCTTTGGTAATCTTTTATTTACTACTGCTCTTCCTTTCATAAATCATTTGGGAGTCTAGAACATTTAACACACACTATAGTTCTGTTTCTAGCCCCAGAACCATTGTTCCCATAAGTGCTCTATCAAGGATAAATACTGCATGATTTCATATTTTTCAGGTAGAGACTTCAGAAGTTAAAAGAAACATACTGCTTTGAAGGGCTAATTGCTGAAGAATAAAGTTAATAAAGAAATATGCATGTTACATACTAACATAAAAACTGATACAATATTCAAAGATTGATCATCTTTGAGATAAATCAGTACTAACAGCTTTTTTTAATTGTGCCTTATAAAAGCCAGTTGATTTTCATAAAATGCATGGCAGAAAAGTGATCTTAAAAGCATTCATTGAGACTGAAATTGGACAAAAAATACTTTGTATGAAAAATGTCTGCAGTGAAACTACAGATTTTCTTACATCCTTAATAAAGAACATATGAAAATTCCTCATGGCTGCCCAGATTAGATGACAGAGAGTAATCCCCCTGCATATAGTACTACCAACTCAGGAAGACAAGCAACAGGTGATGAAACAGAAAACTTTCTTGGAGGTGTTCAAGGCCATGTGAGATGGGGCTTTGAGCAACATGGTCTACTGGAAGATGTCCTTGCCCATGGCAGGGGGATTGGAAATAGATGATCTTTACATTCCTTCCAACCCAAACCATTCTATAATTCTATGAAGACACACATGGGCTATTCCATGTTTGTGAAGGGTAACATTATCTTTCAAATATGTATACCTTTACCACTTACTTAATTTTTGACTCAGCATTGGGTTTCTCAAGCATGTGATCATAAACAGTGGGCTCCCTTCACTTTCTTTGAATTTATGTACTAATCTGGAATTCAACGCAACTAAGGTTCTGAGTTATTATAAAAATGTATCTAATTTAAAAATATAGTAAGAAGTAGCATATGTGTGCACACTGGTTCATCATCAACTTTATCATGTTGGTATTAAGCTGAATTATATATAATACTGAACTATAATATACCAACTAGCCTGCTATGAGACATCTAAATTCTCTGAAGATGCTCATAATCTCTGCTGAGTTTTCATGTGGTAGTTTGACATGGCTGCCACCAACTATCTGCTCTGTCATTTAGAAACAGGTTATTTAGTTGCCATCGCGGGAGCAAAGGTAGCTGATGGTGGACTCTTGTTCCCTCTAGTCATTCTGGAAGGTGTATTTAATGTAAAAGTAATTAAAAATAGCTGGTGGTGAACCAACCTTATGGTGACCTATTATAACATAGTATGATCAACCTGAAGATGTATTAATTATATGACTTCAAAAAGGTTTTTATAGAATCTTCTACTTTCTTTGGCTGCTAGAAGCAGGAAGCTGTGACAGGAACAAGTTCTTAAACACAGACATTCATTATGCATAATAGGATTTGTGATCTGTTTATGAATAAAACTTAAAGAAGTTAAAAAACTCAATGATTTAGGTCCAATGCATCATTTTTGAAACACCTATTCATTATTACTAGTCTAAATGGTCAGATAATTTTTCTAATGTGTTTTGCAGTATGCACATAACGTTATTTGCATGATTTAATATGCAGAGATATTGTCAACTTATTGACCCACTTGGACAGAAAATGCATAGGATTGAGTATATGTATGTAAACATTTGAAATGCCCTTTTTAGCCATAGGCTTCTATTTTTACTAGGGCTGTTCTGAAAGTAATGCCTCCTATTTTATTATACTGACCCACGATGTCAGAGGAAGATGTAAGTAATACGGCAGAAGAGGTTGAACCTTCGCACCAATAATCCATTACGTGTTGTTGCCATGTGACAGGTGGCAGCAGAGTGTGACAGAATGGCATGTGATATGGAAGTCCATATGAAGCAAAGGGAGGCAGTGGATGTTGTGTTTCAGCAGTGTTATCAGGAATGTCAAGACAAGACACATTTCAGACGGCCATGCAGATTTTTATGAGCACAGCATGCAGGCTTTTGTTAATTGCTGGCAAAAAAAAAGAAAAAAGAAAAAAGAAAGAAAAAAAAAAAAAAAGCATAGCTAATGGTGGTGACTATGATGAAAAATACCATTTTGTAACTGAGAGTTTGCTCTATAAAATAGTGCTATTGCACTTTTTGTATTTGTTGTAGTTTCCATGGAAATAAATAGGAGGCATTACTTTTCGGAGTGAATTAAGTATGTGTATTTTAAAAGTAATTGATGATACAAAAACTGCAGCTCGCCCTTAATGCTTGAATTTTGATGAATTATTAAGACAGAGTTCCTGTAGTCATAAAGCAATTATCTTTTCTTTTATGAATCATATAGGTCAAGAATAATGATAATTCAGCTTGCGTGTAACTTCTCAGTCTGCTTGGAAGGTAGTACCCATACTTTGGACATTCTGAAAGCATAACATTTACTGCAGAGGTATATTGCATCTTTGCAGCACACGTGGAATTTAGCTGATAGTTCCTGGAAGTGTTGGCTTATTGTATGTACCTGGCAGAGTAGAACATCTGTGCTTACATTGGACGCATCGTGGATTTTTGAGTGCCCAGAAGCCTAGAAATCCTGGAAATCTATTTTGCTTTGGACACAAAACAATAGTATTAAAAAAAACTCTGGAGATGCATTTTCCTTCTCTTCAGAGAAAGGAACTAATTGCAAATTTTAGATAGGATGG
Source organism: Pavo muticus (assembly GCA_016647715.1). NCBI lineage: Eukaryota > Metazoa > Chordata > Aves > Galliformes > Phasianidae > Pavo > Pavo muticus. Next base: position 1,094,821 of record JACDJE010000122.1, read on the forward strand.
TAGAATAGTTTTAAAAGGAAAAAAAGCTAACCATGAGGATAAGATCATGCAACTCCTTAAGACATTAGTGCACTCACCAAAGATGTTGAAAAAATTGTTCAGCATGGAGGGAACAAGCCTCACCTGCAAAATGCCCTGACCACCTATCAGTGTAAAGAGGGATCATCTGTTCTTGACTGGTTTTGCTGGTGCCTTCTTGTCTGTGTTGAAGTGTTCAACTATTAATTTCAGTTCATTTACTGAAACTCATGTTTCATCTGCAAACTGGACTTTCCAAAAGTGGTAGCTCCTATTTCTCTGTCTTTCTGACAATATGAATAATTAAATATTTTTTTACGACTCATACAAGATGAAAGATAAAGGGTTTAACCTGAAAATATTCTACATCCTAATGGTCAGTGCATTCCCTTTTGAAAGGCCTTCATTCAAACCCATTCTTCACCTGAGTTAAAGCAAGATTTTAAACTTCCACCTTGTAATATGCTATTTTAATAACTGATATTGACACATTATTCAGAATATGCAATGACTCTTCAAAGTCATTTACTGGAACACTTCCAATTCATATCTACCAGACACACAGATGTTTGCTGAACCAAAGAGAAAGCAAATTTAATTGATTCCTGTACTCATATCACCTCTATATGGTTGAGTAGGGACGTGATTTTGATACTACACAAAGCATCAAAACCTATTTCTGACACTGGTCTACCTCAGCCATTCTGAATGCTGACAAAGAGGCCATGGTCTTTCCTGAAGAAGAAGCATAAAAATGATGTGAAGGTCAAAAAAATGCTATATAATGGGAATTTTAGAGTTCAGAGTTTTCAGTTTACTGGAAAATGACTGCAAGGAATTTTCTATATCATTTAAGTACTGTAAGAGTTAAAATGCTAAGTATTAATATACTTTTCCAGTCTAGGCCCAACACACAATGATGGTTAAATGATAGAGACAAAAAATGTAGGTGTACAAACAAATTTGACCAGATAAGCATGATTAAGAACTTGTAAAGTATAATTGTGTTTCAAGTACCCAGCGTTCTACTGCTTTCCACCATCTACTTCTCGTCTGTCCAAGTCCATTAGACAAGATATCAAGTAGTACATCCTCATCTGTTGTCACTGGATTCCTTTACATCCTACAGAAGCTACATACACAGCTGAGAATCAGGCCCTTCTCAATAATTTTGGCACAAACCAGATCTTTAGCATCTGTTAGGTACAGAATCTGAAGGACATTCACTATCCGTTCTTCTTCTTTTTGCTCTATTGCAACGATGTATTTCAGTAGTGAAGGGTACCTCACAAGAAAACACCCGACTGTAAGTATTGGCCTCAGGCCATTTGGCCTTTCAGTCATAACCAAAAGTAATTCATAGAATTGTATCAAAATTTTCATGTGACCCTAGGAAAATCTTTGAGGGAAGACTAAGTGCTTCTTTGTGAGATATAAAACAAGGGCACTTCAGATTTTGAGGGCAAGGTGAAAGAAACATACTTAGTTTAGAGTTAAGGCTGTTGCCTCACCTAATCCCTAAGCAAGATGTGTATATCTTGGGTAATGGTTAAAAAGTAGGACAATAAATATGCCAATGTATTATCAACCACCAAGTTATTACAGAGAAGGCAATCCTAGGTTCTGGTCTGCACAAAATCAGGCAAAACTTGCTTTAAAATTCAATTAGAGATTAATCTACTAGATTGACAAATCAATTAGATTGTGTAATTAATTACATTTGCAATAAATCTTCACTTGAAGACAACGTAGTCATAATTAGATGATTTCAGACTATGCAAATTAATATAGTAAGTAGCATGCTGCTTGAAAATTAGGCCAAATAGAAAAATTCATTTATTGTGATTCCTTTTGTTTTAGATATTATGTATAATGTGTAATAATTAAAACATGATATAAAAAGATGCACAATATATCAATGATTATACATATGAATATGATGTATGCATTTTACAATTACTAACAGCAAAAATTTTTACTATTAATTCTAATTTAATAAGCATTAATACTTTAAAAATCAATTGTCTTAGTAAGTTTTTTCAGGTATTACTACATAATCACGGCTACAAGCTGGTAGGTACTATTCTTTGAATTAGCAATCAGTTTTTTTCCAATAGTTTGGGCTGGCCACTGAAAATACACAGCTTTCTTGCTTACAATGCATCAACATTCATAACACTACAAGAAGCAATGGTTATAATAATAAAAGCTGTTATATCCAATTCATACTGCTGTGCTTGGAAGCCGTTAAACTATAAATTGCTCTTGGCCTAACAGTGGTTATATGACTCACACATAACCTATGTACCATCCCTTCCAGTATAAATAAATACAGACATAAAAATACCCTTGTTTTCTCTCAAATCAAGAAGCACCTAAGAGAAAGAGGGGTAAGCACATGCTGTACACAAAGAAAACACTTATATCAAAGAACTACTTACTGTTTAGTTAGTTAGCTAGAACTACTGGAAATTATTTTTCAAGTATGTGTCTGTATGTATTTTGGTTGTCCCTCTAGACAGTAGTCCCCTCTTTAAATTCACTAATCATATATGACAGAGGTGTTGGTCTTCTTTTCACATCAACTGCTCTACCTTAAAATCAGCAGTATTACATGAGTCCTTAACAATATTAACAGTAGGACTTGATGAAATTTGTTTAGGTTGCTCTTTGAAAAATACTCCAGTGATCCTATAGGAAGTCCTGAGACAACCTGAAAAGTTCGAAATGTCATGAGACACTTTGAAAAATTTTCTACATAGAATGCTCTTGTTCACCTCTCTGGAACAGATAGAAACAGGCAAGCCGATGTTCAAAAGTCCCTTGATATCCGAAGTTTGTAAGCAACTCATCCCTCCAAACACTGATGAAGAAAGCAAGCCAGATAGAAATCTGGCATTGCCCTGGTCAGGAACTTCAATTGAATTTATCTTATGGCATGGCTGATAGCCATAGAAAACCATAAAATCGAAATGAAAAAAGCATTCAGAGTCAACTAAACCACAAGTATATCAATAACTATATAGGTCCCTTTCAGCTACTGCTTCTGTCATAAGAACAAAACTCACTAGTGTCTCAGAAACATGACTGTAAACTAGGAAAGTGCAGAGCACCTAAAAGTGATAAGTAAAGACAGAGCTAACGGAACACGCATCATATGCAGCATACCATTGTGAAACAGTTGGTATAAGATCTTACGGCTCAAAGAATGAAAGAGATAACTGGCTCAGACATCTAGCAGGGGGAGAAGATAATTTTCTTCTTCAGGGAGGTTTGCCCAGTCATGCAGATCTGGTTGGCTGTTAGTAACTTATCTAGCATACAGTTCTGAAGTGGAGAATGTTGGCTATGGCCTAATATCCCAAATGTCTGTATGAAAAAAATCAGGAAAATGGAATCATAGTATCATAGAATTGCTCAGGTTGGAAAAGACCTTAAAGATCATCAAGTCCAACCGCAACCTAACCATACTACCCTAAATGGACACTATTCTGACGCTGACACCAGACATCTTTTGTTGTGCTGTACTGAAGAGGACCAGTTCTGCTATGCTGGCCTTAGCACATAAAGGATTCTGAGGGAGAGAAGATCATGGGAAAAGGAATTAATCATTTCTCCAGAAGGAGAACTGGGAATGATTAAGCAGCCCTAACACCGCAAGAGAAAGGTTGTTGTGTTTTTTGTGACTAGGAAAACAAGCCTTGGCAAGCTTCTAATGGAGGAGTAGCTTTTAGAATGCTTACTCATGGCCCACCGAAGTAAAGGAGCTCAGCCTCTCAGCCAAGATGCTAACTGAGTCCAGTGGCAAAATTCTCCAGTAGGCAGTTAAGCAGCTGCCACTTGGGAATTCATAACACCTCCAGAGTTGTCGAATGCCACAGACAGACCAAGCAATAGGATCAAGCATAGCACGTACATATTTTTTCAGAAAGTGTTTCGATTTATTCATGAAAATAAACATGAGAGTTGCAAATTAATCACCCTTTTAGAACAATGCAAATTACCAGATGAATTTGAGCTCGTAACTGAAGTTATTTAACTTTCTAAAGTCATTTTCCTTTTCATATCTTAAAGCATATTCTACAATACCCTCCTCCCTGAAAGAAAATAGCATTGGACCTTTGATTATCAGAAGGAAAAAAGACAGTTTAACTCCTGCTAAAGGAGATTTCTATCCCAAGAATCTTTCTGACTTCTGTTATAAACCTGGAAAGGTAGTAGACAGTGTAGTTACCTAGGGGAGTAGAGAGTGACAAATTCAATGTCATAACCAAGGACCACAGCCCTCGGGATTCATATATCAAAGGCAACCGTGGTTCAGAGCTTAATCTGGTCAATCCATGAATGAAGTTAGGAAAAGATTAAAAAGTAGGAGAGAGTTACACTGAGACAAAGATGTGGCATAATATTCACACTTCAGTGAATATTCATGTGTAATTCAAGGTCAGAGACATAGCACCATGGAAATGCTAGACAAGTTTTAAGTAAACAGAATTGGTGCCTATACTTCTGAACCCAAGCAAGGAAGAAAGGAACCTTTTAAAGATTATCACGAGGAGCTAATCATGATAGTTCTGCAATGAAGGCAAAGATTCCCTTATGTCATGTTGTAAACACCAAGACTGCATCTATTCAGAAATAACCTAAGATAGAAGGCTGAAGTTCTTAGATCTTGTAGGTCCTAATTGCCGTGGCTAGGTTTATGGCATTCATAACAGCAAGATCTACAAAAGTATGAAGATAATACCCAGTGGATAGGCGAGTTTTTAAACCCCCATAGCCATAAACTCTTCCAGTCAATCCACAAATCTCTGAACACTTTCAAGTACCTGGTAACTGTATCAACTCTTACTGATGTAAAGTCTCTGAAGTAGACACGTTTTCTAAGAATCATCAGCTATTCTACATATTTCTGTATCTTTTAATCAAAGCTAAAGAAATGAAAGAATTGACTTTTGAAATCCATAAGCATTTGATGCTCTCTCGGCATACAATGAATGAAGATCTTCCCCTCAAGTTTGACAGACATCAGATGACATCAGTAATTAATCAAATTACTATTTGGTGCAAGTTTTCAGAAAGCACTGAGATGATATGCAATACTCTGTAAGTGATGCTTGAAGAAAAAGAGACCCTCTTTACTAAATCTTATGAGGATTTAAAGTCGTCGTTGTATATTTCAATACAAGCAAAGTGTCCTCTTTGGAAGGTGACATTAAATGATAGGAGCTTCAAATAATTCTTGAGACCTCTGAAAAAAGAGGTTATGTGGAGAACAGTGTTGCAAGTGTAGGAAAAGACTGCATACATAGGACTCCTATATTCTATTAATGCTATTCTGACAAGATACAGTGAGCAACTGTGTTATGCTGATTCCTTCAAGCAAAATACGTCAGATTGCTTTCCTCCTATAAAACAGCAGCCCTGAAATTGAGATGCTGAATCTTGTCATCCACAAAGGAACACAATGTGCTGGAAGTAACCACAAGGTATAGTAGATAGATAGTAAATTGCAGACTGCTCAGATAATGGCCATTAGAAACATATAAAATGTCCCATTAAGAAGTAGACTCTTCCTGACCGTTCTTCCCCAATGAGCAGAAGGAACTTCCTTAGCATGAAAGAAGAGAAGGCATATGGAAGTGTACTCTCATTTTCTCAGGATACATTTTCCTGGATACCAATGTTATGGCATTTATCTTTTTCAAGATCTTTGTAGTGCTTGGAGGACTCTTCTTCCAGTGTTAGCATAGTCATTAAATACGCATGAAGCTAGCAAGCATTTTATCTTGATGGCGAAGGTCATGACTGTCTGAAACAATTAAGGAATTACTTTTGGAATTTTATTTGTTGTTCGGGCATAAAAGACCAGGGGAAAAAAAGAAAAAAAAAAAAAAAAAAAAAAAAAAA